>CP053461.1:7357281-7758301 GCA_022644695.1 Cenchrus purpureus
AAATGAATTAGTTTTTTCTAAATGTCTATATTTAAGAAGCGGAGAGTAACATTTTTCTTGAGTCTGTAGTAAAGGAGTAACTTTTCACCGCAAGACCTCTCCAATTTTTTGCACTTGCATTGAGCATGGCAGCTGACGGTTTCACTAAGTATCATTTGGGCGTGGGAGCGATGCGGCTGGGCTGGCCCGGCACCGTCACGAAAGCCATCGGACCGAACACCGACCGCCATCGAGGCAGGAAGCCTTGTGCTCCGTTACAGGCTGGGGGCGCTCGGGAGATAGGAGGGGAAGAAGAGGTCTGCTCCCGTGTGGCGGTGGCGCTCCGCAGTCGCTATGAAAGCGGAGGAACGGCGGTCTTGAATTTTTTGGAAAAGACCCTTGGATTGGATGCCTGTGATCCGATTATTTTTCAAAAATGACCTGCTTAGTACCTAAAATTGGCGGGTTTGGGGAACTGCCTAGGCACCCCACCAACCGGTTTGACCGCCCTGGTCAAAGTTCTCAAAAGGCAATTTGGACTTCACCATTGGATAGGTCTCGTCAAAGATCCAAAATTCATATGTGGAACGTCCAAATCGAATCCGATAAGGAGAGATAAGGTTTCGGGAAGATCGCACGGCCGGAGCTGCAGTTGAACCCGGCGTCCCTAAGGCGGTTAGACCCCGCCATACATAAATAGGTTAAGAGTTGTAGGGTGTGTTTAGATCCCAAAATTTGCAAAAAAAACATCCCATTATCTATCACATCACCTCTCACTATTCATCTTCGCATTTACACCAATTCTTCCCAATTCTTCATACGGATCTAAACACACCGTATTTTGACATGGTTTTGTAAGGGTTTCAACTCCTAATGGGGCAAGGCCTCCCTCCCAATAAATATAAAGGGCCATAGCCGATTGAAAGCATCTACAATCGAATCTATCATAATTATCTTTTATTGTTTTTATCTTTCTTCCTCGTTCCTTACTTTCCAACCTACTATGTTGTTCTTCTCTCTCCATGGCGTTTGAGGACGTCCTAGCCTGGCCTCGCCGAGCCTAGACAACTCAAGAGCGCTTGCCCCGACGAGGTTCCTCCCGAGCGAGCGTTCGTTGGTCTTCTCGCGGATCTCCTGCTGGGACGGACCTGACCGGCCTACCATAGCTGGTCGACCGCCTGCGCAGAGGGGGTAGCAAGGAGCTCCTCCGCGTGCTTGTTAGCTCAAAAGGCGCCAACAAATTGACGACTCCATCGGGAACGAAATCAATATCATGGCCGATCTATCAAACTCCGCAATATGATGGCGCGAAGGATTACAAGATCTACGCGGGACATCCACAGAAATACTACCTCATTGTTATCAAGTAGCGAACAAGGCGTTATCATGATGAATATAGATGTCATCAACGAGTTGAGGATGTATGATCTAAAGCATCGTAAGTCCTTTGCAAATTTTATAAGTTGTTTACTTTCATTTGTGGATGACTTACTTAATAAGAAGAATAGTGTAGATCTGATTCCTTTTAATCAAGAGTCGGTTATTGAAAAGTCGACTAATGATATTGTTGATCCTTGCATAGTTTTGCCAACTTGTGATGTTGTTGGTCAAAAACAAGTCGTTCTCTAGCCGAAATTGTTGACTCAAATCCCATAGTACGCCTGGGCAACAAAACAAAGGTAAAGGTGCGTTGTGTTACAACCGGTCTAACCGCTTCTCAAGTTTGGTCTAACCTTCTTCTTCTAAAGTTTTGCAAAATAAATCTAAATTAAAGATGGTTAAACCCAAAAAGCCCGAGATTGGTGTTTGGAAAACAATTGAATCTAAACGCCAGAAGATCAAAGAGAAAAGCCGAAGCTCAATGAAAACTTCTAAGTCTCAAAGACAAAATAATGTCAATGGTGCTAGTCGGTCTAAAAATTCTAAATGCCCAAAATCTTCTCCTAGAGAGAAGTTCCATAACGAGAATCGGCAATGGAGTAACTCTCACAAATCAATACCGCTTTCCTCCATATGGATCATCAATGCCTACACCACGGAACCTTACTTTAATATGCATTATTCTTATTCTCCTTGGTATTATAATTCAGATATGCCGTCTTCTCATAGTTACTTATGTCCTAATTGTATTAATCATAGAAAGTCCGTAATTAATGAGTCATCACCTATGCCTAATGACCGCTTTGATCAAAAGAATTGGTCAACATGTAAACATAAGCGAAGGTGATCAAACAAGTTTATCGTGTCAAAAAAAACGAGATTAAATAAAATTCAGATTTGACACTAGACATAGAAAAAGCTGATTATTGAAAATCATCGCTAGGTCTCATCGATCAAATTGTCCTCAATGATAAATATGTCACAAATAATATAGTGAACAACAATCATGTTCGGTCAAAGGGGCAACATGATCTCAAAGTGGCCGGTCTCTCAGGCACCGGGCCTAACCTATGAACCAACCGATCCGACCGGTCTCATGTAAATTCGTAGAGTCGAGAGTACCTCCCAAATAGCAAGATGATGAGGAAAGCTAAGCTTTCTTGAGTTGTTGCATAAGTATCGAAGATAGTCGAGCAAAAGAAAAGAAATCAGTTAGAGATGATCAAAATAGCAATTCTTCATCACCAAGAGTAAAGAAGCGCCAACGGTCATCGCATTGGTCTTCATCATTTATTCCACGATGCACGTGCCATGGAATGCGTGTCCGGTATACCTAATTACAATTCATGATTTTGGTATGACCCTTGGTCTCCTTTTGCAACTATCAATATTATGCTTGTGATGCACCAAGGAGCTATGGTTGGTCGCCATGGCCAGACTTCTTGTTAGATATGCGTTTAGAAGCCGAAACATCGCTTTATACATGTTGTAATTGCTAGAATTTTATTTCGTTACTATAGTAAAGAGTCTAGAATCCATCATATGGGCGATATATTGTTCATTATCGCCTTTAGATGAGTCTGACCATTGAGAATGTTTTCCGCACGTAAGCTTTACCGTAAAACAGAGGGCATATGTTCGCACCAAAAATTGGCAGGTTGTTGCGAAACCTAAACCGCCCCACCAACCCGGGTTTGACCGCACTAGTCAAAGTCCTCAAAAGGCAATTTGAACTTCACCATTGGATAGGTCTCGTCGAGTAGATCAAAATTCATATGTGAAACGTCCAAATCGGAGTCCTGATGAGAGATAAGACTTCCGAAGATCTCAGCACGCTTCGGCACGCTGTTAGACCGCTTCCCTAGGGCGGTTAGACCGCCCTGCCCTACCAAATACGAGTTAGGAGTTGTATTTTGACATGATTTTGTATGGTTTCAACTCCTAATGGGGCAAGACCTCCTCCTATAAATATAAAGGACCATGGCCGATTGAAAGCATCTACAATCGAATCTATCATATTTATCTTTTATCGCTTTTATCTTTCTTCCTTGTTCCCTTCCAACCTACCATGCTGTTCTTCTCTCGCTCCATGGCGTTTGAGGACGTCCTAGCTGGCCTGCCGAGCTTAGGACAACCCATGTGCGCTTGCCCGGACGGGGTCCCTCCCGGCGAGCGTTCGTTGGTCTTCTCGCCGATCTCCGACGGACCGGTCTGATCGGGCCTAACATAGCGGTCTGACCGCCCGCGCGAGAGGTAACAAGGAGCTCCTCCGCGTGCTTGTTAGCTCCGAAAATACGTCAACAGACCCATCCTCATCCTCGTCCCACTGACTCGCCGCTGGCGGTGACCGTGGCGGTCGCGGCGCCGCCCCACCGTCGCTGGACCTGAGCCTGGCTCTCCGGCCACGCAGCCGTCGTCCTGCCAGATGTTCCTGGACCCGACGATGATGATGATGGCACCGGTGCTTCTGCAGTTCCTGCCGCCAAAGGGCGAGGGAGAAGGAGCTACCAGGGTCGTCGTCGCCTGTGGTGTTCGACGCTGCGCCGCCGCTGGCCGTGGGCCTGGCGCTGGACCTGAACCTGAACCTGGCGCCTCCCGCCGGGATGGTAAACTGATCAATTTGTCGATTACAGTAGGAATTAAATTAGATTAGCTGATCATGAACCGTCATCAGCCATTCAGGCCAGTGTAAATAGGTTGCAGACATTGAAAGCAGCCCATCTTCTTCGAACTTGCACTGGGCTACTGGCACATCTGCGGCTTCTTGCAATGCAATTATGCAACAACGAGGATGAATTTCAAATCTCGTTGGCCAATCTCGTTTGCTTGGAGAAGGACGTGGTCTCCAAGCAACGCGCCCGTGTCGGCAGGGCAGCTAGACTGACAGCGGCAGCGTGGCGCGCGCGGCACCGTCCGCATCCAGTAGGACGTGCTTGGGTACAGATTCGACTATCCGCAACAGTGACTAAAACCATTCCCTAAACCAATATTGGTAGATTCTCTTAAATATTTTCTCTACTCCTAAAAAGTATGAAGTGGAGAAAACCGTTAGTACTTTCTCCTGCAAGGCCCGCCTCGTCCGCCCGCCATCCGCGCCGCCCTCTGCCTCGTCCCTACGTCTGCCCACCCGCAAGCTAATCTCGCGCCTCCTTCCACGCCTCCGTCCCACCCCTGCTCGCCTCACGCCTCCGCCTCACGGCACCGCCCGCCTGCCGCCGCCGTGGCGCCGCCTGCTGTCGGCTCGCCGCGCTCTTCGTGTGACCACGGTGCGCCGCTTTTCTCGTGTTGCCCGCCGTGACGCCTCGCCCGCCGCCACTCGCCAGGCGCCTGCATCGCCCGCTATTCGCCGCCACCTCCGCCCGCCGCCGCTCGCCCATCCATCGCTGCCGCCGTTTCTCACCAAGCCGCCTGCCCTCCCGCCGCCGCCCCTCACCAAGCAGCCCTATCCTCCTCTTCCCACTTCGCCGGTGATCCACTTTCTCGCGGTCGGAGATCCACCCGAGTGCCGCCGTGTCGCGGATCCCGTGTCGACCACCATCACCGCCGCCCACCCGGCAGGAGCATCGCCGCCACTGCCATCGCATCGCGCCCTTCGCCGTGCACATCTGCAGGACCTCTCGACCTCCTCCTCTGCTTTCACCGCCCAGCCGATCTCCTTGCCGCGCCAATCACCGTGTAGTTTCTGTTAATTGATGAATTAGTGGAATTAGTGGAAGATGGATCACGTGGATCATACTGTATAATATGATTGCCCTATTTTAGCAAGGTGATGCCCCAGTTAATTTGTTGTTTTGTTATGTGAGCCAGTATAAAGAAGGATGGCCACATATTGATTTGAATTTAAACATAATGCTGACTGAGTCTCGTGGGATGCATTGCCGACAAGAAAAGGCACAGCCGGACCTGGTACAATGCTTAGGCGGCTTAGACCTCGTGGTAGACGTGGTTAGCATAAACTCAAAGTCAAATGCTTAGGCCGGCTTCAGGAACTGAGCCCATGAAGATGCACCCCCTAGCTTTATACCTATTTGCACGTTGAATGATGGCACAGGCACGATAGGAAATTATTGTTTAGGTGCAAATCGCCTGTTGATTACCAGCATAAGGACAGCATTGTTAGTCTGTTGCCTTTTCTAGCAACCTTCCCCAGTTGTCACCTCCACTGCAGTTCCCAACTTCACCAGTCGAGGCCCAGGTATTAGTATATTACCTTATAACATCACAAAATCTTACAAGAAAGTTTTGTTTCTATTTTTATTTTTTCTCCAAATCTGGTTGATCCAATTTTTCCAAGCAATATCTGGTTGATTTTGTTGTTTCATCCCAAAAAAAACTGCTCCGAAATGACCGTCCTAAAATGCCCAATTAGGTGAGGTATGTAGAAATAAGGTGATGCGTTGCTCGGAAATTTTGATGAAACTAAGCTCGTCTATCTTCCAGATCAGGAGAAACTTTCAACCATGTGTAGCCATCAGCCACTTGTTAGTACTATGCATTACCCAAAGTTAAGGCTTTAGGCCTTTGATTACCATGTTGTCAAAAAGGTCCCTCCTTTGCTTAAATAAAGGTGAGGACAGGGAATGTCTTGGGAGCACCAAACACTCTCTCACATCACCAATAATGCACCATTAAAAATCATAAAATTGAGCTTCCCCCGTATTAACACAGCCTTGGACATTTGCATCAGGAGTGTGACGTGGATGCAGAAAATTAAAATAGCTTGGTTCTGTTGCCATCTCAGTTTGCTTGGCTGATTATCAGTGATATGTCTACCTGCCTTTCTGCTAACAACTTTTGTAGTTAAATTAAAGTAGTACTCACAACACTGGCTGCTTGGTGGATGCATTGAATTAGACCATAGCTTGATGAACAACAAAATTATACATGATTCAACTTTCTGCAGGCAGGAAACTTAAAATCCATTGGAAATCTTTCCTAGGTCACTTTGTTTTTTACAATCTTACCATTCATTCTATGTTTTGGACAGCTTGTATGATCCTAATAAGTTGCTGTCAGGTGGATTAATGTATGTTTTAATCTTAAGCAAATAACAGGAACAAAGATCTGATCTATCTGTAATCCTGTATATATAAGGAAATCAAATAGAACTTGATACTGATATTTCAGTCTTTGGATATACAGTTACTGAGGAATGGTTAGGACTTTGGTCATTTTTTTATCCTTTTTTTCAGCGTATTAGTCCATATTCTGCAGTTCAACTTTCCTAAGCTAACAGCCTGTAGTTCTACTAAGGAGTTAACTGGTCTCCTAGAGTGAACAACCATGGTTTCAATTATACAACCATTGTTTTCAGGATTCCTTAGTTTTTCTTCTAATTTGTAGTTTAATTAGGATTTTGCAAGCTCTAGCATCTTATTGCATGTTCAAGCTTTGAAATTCTGAAAGAAAAAAACTCTACCATTTCTATCCTGCCCTTAATAGTGACATTAAAGATGATGAAGTAAATTGTTGTTTTAGTTATCAATGAGAATGATCTCCACAGAGTGAAGAAGAGTTCTTGTAGAAAGTTGATGTTGAATATTTCCAGATAAATAGACCAACTGCATCCAACTATTTGGATAATCTGGTAAATAGAAACTGGCAATGAGACAAGAGGTGATGTTTTTGCCCTCTAGATGAGACTGTCAAGCACCTGTTCTTTGGGTGCTCCAAACTTTGTGTTTCCGCTAATTTTGATGGAAGAGGCCCATATAAATTTTGTTGTGAACAAGGCTGCAAGTTTACAGTACAAGAATGTATTAACTGTGCAACTCATAATCATCTTGGATAACAAAAGAAAAAATAGAGAAAAAGTACATGTCCACTTACATATGAAGAAGAGAAGGCTTAATCATCAATATCTCTGCATATCTCTGCATATTATCTGTTCCAAGTATCTTAATCATCAACTCTGAGACATTTGGTTGGTATTACAGAAGCATGCTTATTGTTTTTTTATGCGTAGTTCAGTTAACTTTTGCTAAAATCTTTTGGTTTTTAAAAATTATAAAACCCAACTGTTACCAGGTATTTGAAAGGTCAGGCTTTTTTAGAGTAGAGATTGAGTGTTTCTAGGCAAAGTACTTACAATTTAGGAACTTCTTGCTTTGAATTCAATTTGTAACACAGTTCTTGGGTTCAGAAATAAGTATGCACTGACTGGGACAATTGTTTCATATTACATGCTTATTGTTTTTTTATGTGTAGTTCAGTTAACAAGACGATATAATTTGTTACTGCCCATGGACCACCACTCACCATCGAGACGGTCTGGTATCCCTCTTGGGGACATCTCAAATACATATCGAACAGGTAATGATTCTTAATTCAAATAACATCATGAATCTTCATTTTCGTGGTCTAACCTAGATTTGGTAGAGGGGCTGCAAGAAGGATCGGCTTCCAATGATCGTAAGAGGCAGAGGGATAAAGAACGTTATGCAGCAATGTCAAGGGAGAAGAAGGATGAAAGAAACAGGAAGGCACGTGAGAGGAGGATGATGAAGAAGGCCCTATCAGATGGAAATCAACTAGGTCAAGTCCATTTTACAATGGAAGAAAACGGTGATAATGAATGCCTACAAAATGGACAATTATTTGAGCACTGTCAAGAGACAAGTTCGTCTTATCTGTTGTTCGATATTACGAGGGTTTAGATGTTGACCTGCTCACCAGCTTGTTTTGTGTAGTCAGCGAGGTATTGACCAACGCAGATAGCAACGTCCAAGGCATAAATGATAGTTTCATTGATGCAACTATAGATGGAGGTAAATGTGCTGCTAATCCCAAATGTTTTTAGTACCACCAATTGGTGACGACATGCTTTTGTTTTGTATAGCTTGGTGCGAAGCTTTGAACAACACAGTAAACTGTCAAGGTGTCAAAGATGATAGTTGCATTGGGACAAGTGTGGATGAGGTAAATGTGTTCTTAATATTGTTACATTGATACCTCTTATTTTCTTAACACTCATGTCGATGTTATTTTTTTTTTTGTTAATTACATTGGCCATTAATATATCTAAAGTGGTGTTTTTTTAAACTTCAAGTGGTGTTTTGCATGATAAGTTTTAATTTAAGGATGTTTATATAATATGTATTTCATCCATACCCCCAAATGTTATATCAAGCATTAGTAGAACCTCCTGTTTCTAATAATTACTCACATGTTGTTTAAATTGATAACATTTAAATTGTTGTGCATCCTTAATATAGCCTTAAGGATTATCATTGCTATTATATTTAGCACCAATTGGTGATATGAATTTTAGGAGGCAATGATGATCCCAACTCGCGGGACGCCCAAAACCTCTCTCCGGGGAATCGCCGTCAGAGAGGAGGATTAGGCACGTTATGCGAAATGTCTCCTGTTGCAGGAGGCACTCATCAAGAGGAGGCGTGATGCACGAGCTTCAAAGAGGTTATTTAAGACGCAGAGGTGAAGGAGAGTAGGAGAATGCAAGTCAACATCAACAATCGAAAGAGAGCAAGGAACAACGTGAAAACAACTTGCATCCCGACTCCATCACCATGACAAACCCTCAATGGAAGCGAGCTTTTATTCCCTCCCGGCGATAAACCTTCCTCGAGAGTATCGAAGAGATGGTGATCCCGATTTGATTGGCGATCCTGTCTATGTTGAGGCAGAAGCACAGGAACCTCCACAGCAAGATGAAACCCCGGAGACATTTCTATCCAACACTATTCATACACCACCTAACTCCGTGATTGCGAGAATCTCGTAAAGCGTGCCGCAATCGAGTTTGAATCAACTATTGGAAGAAACACCAATGGGACCACCGTGAAAATGAGAACATTATGTAGTCACCGACATAGCTTGTGTTGTTGACAATGGTAAACTACTTGTCAACCTATATATTATTATAACTGATAAAAATTGTGTTTTAATGTTGTATATATAATAAAGGTGTCACGCAAACCTACCCTCCTACCGACAACATCTAACCTCGAACGAAGGTGTACTCGCACACAACCTTCCGTGATTGATGAGCCCCGATTCTATGCCACCACGCCGATTTGCATCAAGGTATGTGTCCATGACGCCATGCTCTTCACATTGTTCATATTCACCTATGTTCGTCTCACCACTCATGTCACATGTGCTTGCGTCAGATGGTGATGAAAACATCGTATTCGATGAGGATGAGGAAGATGATGAAGGGTTTCTTTTCGCGGGACAAGGTATACTGAGCTGCAATTATCTCACGTTAAGATTTCATTAAAACCAACATATAGCATCCTTGACCTATGCTAAATATTATCGATGATGATGATGATTCCGTCGTGAATGGCGACCTCACGAGAGGCGATGAAGATACGCTTGAGCCGGATGCACCTGATGCATTCTGTGGGGTTTACGCCAATGTTCCAAAAGAGGGTCACGCGCTGAAGCCAGTAGATAATTGCGAGTTCTGCAACGCCAAAAAGTTTGAGTATGAACCAGGGATTCTGTCGTAGTGGAGCCATTCATCTATCCACCCCGAGACGCCCGGATGAACTCGTGACAATTGTGGGACTCGGCCTCGACTGATGCTAGGCATTTTCGTGACCACATCGGATATTTTAATGGGCACTTCTCCTTCACTTCTTTGTACCAGAATCTTGATGGTGCGACTCACCCATCACTCTAAGTGTCCCATATACACCTTCCCGCGCATGGCGCCTTTACCATAATCTTAAAAACTTTGGCAAAGAAAATAAGTATGAACCTAATCACCTCGAGCTTTATTTCTACGACGACGATCCCGATCTTGATTATAGGCTCGGCAAGTGTCGTGGAGAAGATTGAATAGAAAGCAGAGAGGTTATTCGACCGGTAAACATCTTCAATAGTGGTGTTAATCCCTACTCTGATCAACTTCGCACTATGGGAGAGGTAGAGGATTTTCGGATTACCATATCGAGTTCAACCTTGATCAACGTCTAGACCGTAGAACATATAACAAGCCTTTAACGCCGAGGTTGCCGCGCTTGGATTGAGGGAGCGAGCATCGGGTCGGTTTGAAAATAGTGTCCTCCACGGGAAGGATAGGTCATGGAAAGGCATCCCCGTATCATGATACTCGACCCCCTTTCGTGCTCTTCTTTCCAAGGAGAGTTTGGGTGCACAACCGCATTCCCAAAGTTGGTGTGGACCGAGGCGGAGGTTAATGTAGGAGCGATCCGCAAGGAGCGTGCTCAGGGGTGGCGATGATGAAGCTCGTGCTAATTGTTTATTTCAACTCTTAACAAATATGAGCCGATGATCGTGCATCACGATACTAACTAAAACTTTCCTTTGTGTAGGTTCTAGGAATAAATGCGTTTGGTTCGTGATTACTATTCCTATAGGTTGCGGATACGGCACGGGATTTTCAACCCAATACTATACGGACAGCGTCTGTTCCGGTGATTCTTGCAATGCGACACTTACGTGAAGATAGAATCTTGGCGTCTGGACTACTACCAACAATCAAGATATTGTGAGGGCTGACTTGTACCAGGTTTGGTTGGACTAGCTATCGTAACGGGGTGGAAGACGCGAGTGAGGTTGGGAAGCGACGGTTCTATCACCGACGCGTTCATTGGTGGTCCCCGTGATATGAGGCGTCGGTACATGGACGCGATGGCTCTGGTTCGAAAGTATGGCAAACCGGATGTCTTCCTCACCATGACGTGCAATCCGAATTGGGACGAGATAAAGAATGAGCTATGTCTAGGACCCGCCCCGGATCGTCCGGATCTCGTGGCTCGGTGTTGAGCCAAGTTGGAGGAGGACAACGACATACTTGGGAAGGTAAAACCTACGTATATGTCGTTGAGTTCCAAAAGAGGGCTTGCCGCATGCACACCTGGTCGATAATGCAGAGGAAGTACAAGATCACTTGCCCGGAGCAGTACGACATGATTATCACTGCAGAGCTACCCAACAAGAAGGAGTACCCTGAGCTCTACAAGATGGTCACAAAGCATATGATGCATGGACCTGCGGTGCTTAATCCAAACGCCCATGCACAAAGGACCGCCCTTCATGCAAGAACTATTACCCCGACCATTATGTGATTCGACATCGCAAGGAAAGGATTCATACCCGGTCGTAAGGAAATGATTCGAGGTCACATGTCGACAATCGATGGGTTGTCCCGCATACAACCCGTATCTCATACGTACTTTCAACTGCCACATTAATGTTGAGGCATGCAGCAGCATTAAGTCCGTGAAATATCTATTCAAGTATATATACAAGAGGCATGACGAGCATCTATGGCTATTAGGAAAATGGAAAAAAGATGTCAATGGGAATGTTGATGAGATCACGAGTGAGAGGCTCGGTGGGTGGGGCCTCCGGCGATGTGGAGGATATACGCCTTTGATTTACACCGGTGTCACCCACGGTGCGGGCACTGCAATGTCATCTCCACACGGCCAAAGATATGGTTTCATTTCATATGCGAACAAGATTGAACGGGTTTTAAAAGCGGCGTGTCGAGGAGTCAATGCTCACGAATGGTTTAACTACAACTACCATCATCCTCAAGCTCGCAGAATCTTGTATCGTGATTTTCCACAATATTATACCTGGAATGTGAAAGATAAATGTTGGCAACCAAGGAAAAACTCGACATACCGGATCGGAGACTCGTCTCGCAAATCCGGCGAGGCGAACGATATTTTCTTCGTGTCCTCTTAAACCATGTTCTGAGCGGCGTCATGGAGGCACCTTAGGACCGTGAATGGTGTGCATTATGATTCGTTTCGTGATCGCTTGTGCTTGGTCTCGATCGAAGAGGACAACACGCTCGATGAATGTCTTCTTGAAAATAGTATGTTCCGGATGCCATCCTCATTACGTAGGTTGTTCGCTACAATCTGGTGTTCGTGAGCGAACGATGTGGCCGGTTTGTGGACAAAACACTTCGACGCAATGGCAGAAGACTTCAAGCGCAACAATCCAAACCCGAGTCGGGTGGAACAGATGGTTTTGATTGACATCAGGAACATGCTACAATCTATGGGTAAGGACATAATCGAGTTCACCCTACCGAGATCGATGATGCATTTGATGATTTATAGCGCGGTCCTCGTGAGATATTTGAGGAGACCAGCATTGACACAAATCCAGAAGATGTGGGATTATCCTCTCTACTAAATGAGGAGCAGAGGGCTGCCTATGATGAGATAATGTCCAAAGTCGACACCGAGCAAGGTGGTCTATTCTTTGTAGACGGACCAGGCGACACAGGAAAGACTTTTTTGTACAGAGCGCTTCTCGGAACCGTTCGCGATCGTAACAAAATTGCCGTTGCTACGGCTACATCCGGTGTCGCAGCATCTATAATGCACGGTGGGAGGACAGCCCTCACGTTTCAAGATTCCCCTAACGCTCGACGATAAATGCGGTTGCGGCTTCACAAAAACGATCTGAACTGCTAAGCTATTGCGAGCAAGCGTCTCTCATCATTTGGGACGAGGCGTCTATGACGAAGAGGCAGGCTGTGGAAGCGCTAGACTATAGCATGCGTGATATAATGGACCGTAAGGATCTTCCGTTCGGTGGGAAGACAGTTGTATTTGGTGGAGATTTCAGGTCCTCCACTTGTAATGCGTAAAGGATCCAGGCTCAAATTGTCGGTGCTTCCTTGCAAAGTCGGATCTTTGGGCATCCATCGACATCTTAAGCTCGTGCGCAACATGAGGGCCCGAGTGATCGATGGTTCATGGATTATCTTTTGCGCATTGGTAATGGCATGAGGAGGTTAATGAAGATGGTGATGTACGCCTTCCCGACGAAATATGTGTCCCATACACTGGGGATTCCGAGAAAGATCTTGACACGTTGATCGAGAGCATCTTTCCAAACCTCAATGCAAACATGACAAACAAGGATTACATCACCTCTAGAGCCATTTTATCAACACGTAATGACCGGGTGGATGGTATTAATTTGAAGATGATCAACAAGTTCCAAGTGGGGAGATGGTGTACCATAATTTCGACACGCTGGTTGATGATCCCCATAACTATTATCCTCGTGGAGTTTCTCAACACATCGACTCCCAACGGCTACCACCACATGTGCTAAAGCTTAAGATCTACCGTCCTAATATTGCTTAGAAATATAGACCCCGCAAACGGACTGCAATGGAACAAGACTAGTGGTTCGAGGGTTCCAAAGAAACTCAATAGATCTGAAATTGTTCTCAAGATGTCTTTGGAAAGAGGATTTTCCTACCTCGGATACCCTTGTGCCCCTCGATGATGAAATGTTCTCCTTCCAATTCAAGAGGAAGCAGTTCCTGTTCGGCCCAACCGCCATGATAAACAAGTCACAGGGCCAAACAATACCAAACGAGGAGTGTACCTACATCCGTGTTTTCCCATGGTCACCGTGTATGCGTTGCTATGTCTAGAGCCGAGCGAACATCAAGATCCTCGCTCCCGCCTAATGCAGGCGGCAGAGAGGAAGAAGCTAGAAGGGAAAATAAAGATGCAAAAAGAAAGCAAAGGGCAAGGGTAAACAAAATGGGGTAGTCAAAAACAAAAGAGTATTACCGTGAACTGGCAGACTATACGAAGAATATTGTATACAAGGAGGTTTTGACATTGTAGGTAAGGTAATATGGTATTTATTTATTCTTCATGCGATCTTACGATTAATGCGATTTGGAAAAGAAATGATGCCATTTAGTGTAGTTGCTTTATCTTCTTTAGGTAAAATTAAATGCTCTTACGTGTCAATTCAATCATTCAGTCAACTCAATATCTTTGTTGAGGAAGGTGCTTGAAGATAGAGCAGATCAAAAGGTCAACATCTGGTTCCCCAAACTTGAATCACATGAAGAGGAATCGTGTGATGTACAACTTGTTGGGCAATACATCCATTTAAGGGGGACTACAAGGGTATGTCACATGATTAAGAAATAGACAACTTAAATCTTGTTTACATGGTTTATGGCAAACAAATTCAAAATTTGTTGAATCACTAGAATTGGGCAAAACCCTGCAGCTGTGCATTACCATTTTGCGTGTTGACAAGTAGCCTTACAGCTGTGTGCATGAGTGCATCATGTTAGTCAAGTAGCCTTACAGCTGTGTGCATGAGTGCATCATGTTAGTCACATCAAATCATTATTTCTGGCACCTATATAATGCAGATAATGTGGAGTTTGTCCGTCCAGTTAATCTAATTTGGGAATTGGGATATAATGAATGGACATTACCTGGGGATCACTGTAAACCTTGTATGATGGTTTCACTTGTTTATCCACCTCTTGCTTGTATTGTTGATATCGTACTCAGGAGAACATGCAATAAGCCAATAACAAAAACTTTTGGTCACTCATCTTCTGCTCTTCATAGACAAAGTAATTGCAAAATATACAGTCGTCCGTATAATTAAACAAGGACTGTGTGAACTAGCATGCTTCTTGATCTGTGTCGTCACATACAATCAGGTCTGACAAGCACCTAATTGTAATATATAATATTTTATGAACAGCACTCAGCAAGGGAAACTGCAGCATCATCCATCCAAGGCAGCCAGTTTGGAGGCAAGCTTGCCTAAACCTTTAATGAACCATTGAACCACTATACAATGATTTTTATATTGTATATTGCCACCTCCCTTTGACAATCATCCATGCAGGAGAGGTAAATGACACAATGGACAGACAACAGCCATGCAGCTTACGCCTTCGACTCATGAAGGTGTTGATTTAACCCAAAATGGTTTGATCAGTGAAATTCACAATTGTGATCAGATCTTTTCAAAATTCGAGGTAATATATGTTTTGTAATATATGTTTTGTTCATATATCAGGTTGATCGTTAGATGTATTTTAACAGCAGTTAGCAGGAGCAATTGCCTTTAACATATAATTAAAATTTCAGGATTTGAATGTACTGTTGGATAAACACCACATTCAATTAGCTAAAAAGTTCCCAGCTGAACCAGGAGAAGAACAACCGTGCTCATCGATGATGTCATGGTGAATAGGAAACAAATGAACTGCTTATTTTCTCCAAGAGCATACGTGGAAGGAAGACGAGGTATTAACTCTAAGTTCAATTTTATTTGCTCAAACATCATCACTTTTTATATTGAGAAAATATGGTGGGAAATTATTCCTGGACATAATTTTTAATGTCTATCAATGCATACACTTGTTATGCGGACTCAAGGAAACATGTTAAGTAGGCAAGGTGGTAGGTGCTACCTAGAAAATACAAGCTTGTCCCAGTTAATCAAGGCCGATGGTGAAGAAAACCATTGCATGGAGGAACGCTTATCATCCCCAAAGATGGAACAGGGGTTCCACGCATGGCAAACAGGGTATTGGCCTACTTAGATCATGAAATGGTAACTACTATATATCTATAAAATTTCGTTGTATTTACTACAGTTACCAGATATCAAAATTACCTCTTGTTATTTGACAGTTGTTCCTTATAAACATCAAAGACACACACTGGTATCTTGCTGTGGTGAATGCTGCAGAGCATAACATACAAGTGCTAGACTCATATGGAACCCTGTTTGGCCGCGATGAACTTAACAATACAGTGAGTTTTTGCTATGTTTGCTGTTTTCTTTCTACTAATAGGACCGACTGATTTGACCAACACATGCTGTCATACAGTTAAAGGGATTACGGATGCGTTTGGAATATTGTTTGAAATTTGATGTCAATAAAGAGCACAAGTGGAAGGACATCAATGTTGACATGTGGGAAGAAGGAGATTATCACCAAAAAATACAGTTTGATGGGTATGTATGAGTATCACACTGATTTCACCTAAATGATATAATTTTGTAAATGTGGAACTTACTTTTTTCCTATGTAAATAATTATTTTGTAGTTCCTCGTGTGGCTTATTCATGGTAGCTTTCATAAAATATTGGACTGGATACCATCTAAGCGAAGTTGTGAATCAGGTACGCTTTATTTTAATATAAGTTTTTGATAATAAATCATGACACTTTATTATTTTGATAATAACATCGTACCCTTACTACTAATGTACAGGAGAATATGCAATTATTCAGGACTAAAATGGCAGCCATGCAGCTCTCAACTTTTTAACGAACGGTTAGATAAACCGCTCATACCTAGCCATGGCGATGAGAACATGGGATCTGAGAGTGACTGTCAAATAGTAGAGATTCAACAGTCCAGAGAAAAGAGCCCTAGCTGCCTTGAAACTTCACTAAAAAAATCAATACAGATACTGACCACGAAGAGCAAAATGTTCTTGAATACTACAAGGACTGGCCCTTGAACACAGATGATTTAATCGAGATTTTCTGTGATTACATCTTATCAATTGACGACCCTGCACAATTAGAGTAAGCTTACTGCTTGTTACTTTTGTACTGTTTACCACTAAATAATTTGTAGTGAAGAGTAATAATGTTTTAATTAGAGTAGCTTACTGTTTTAATTAGAGTAAGCTTACTGTTTTAATTTGAGAGCTTACTGTTTCACTAAACAATTAAAGTAAGCTTACTTTGTTATTTTATTACCTTGCACAATTAGAGTAAGCTTATACTGTTTTTAATCAATGAAGAGTAAGCTTGTTAGTTTATTGCTGTTTTAATCAATGAAGAGTGGCAGAGCTATCTGTAGCTATAGATGTCACCTGACATCGATGCTTTTTGTGAAAACAGTGGTAAATTATTGTTCATCTATTGAGCTAACATCAATCTTTATTTGTACTGACATCGGTGGCTTCCTATACTAGCCGGCCCTACACCTCCTCATCCCACCCTCGAACGATGAGGAGCTCTCATTTTCCCCTTCAGGGCAACTCCAACCGGCCCCTTTCTTGGACCCTTACCTCATATATGAACTCTCTCACCCACCTCTCATCCGCCCCCGACGGATGAGGGGGTCTCATTTCCCTTCGGACTCTCACTTGACCTCAACTCTTATCCAACCAGGACACAACCGCAGGCACTCCCGCGCCACCACGGAGATTTCTGAAAGTGTAGACTGGAGTCTAGAGGAGACCTGTGGAAATCGAACATCAATCCATCAAATGGGGCCCGGTGGTGAGCCACCGCGACCGCGTCCGAGGGGCCGGCGGTGCCCCAGCCTGCGGCCGCTCTTGAGTAGGCCGGCGACCCGCTCCAGGGCCGCGCCCAGCGTCGATGCGGGCGACCCGCTGCGAGGCCGCGCCCAGCGTCGATGCGGGCGACCCGTCTCGTGGCCGAGGCACGGCACCCAGCGTCGATGCGGGTGCCCTGTCTCGCGGCCGAGGCGGGGCGGCAACCCGCCGCGCCCGAGGCCGCAGTTGAGCACGGGTGGGGAGAGGCAGGTGGGTGGAGGGAGAAGGGGATATGGGGCAGGTGGGTGGAGCCGTGGAGGAGAAGGGAGGGTGGTGGAGGGAAAAAAACACTGACGACGGCCTCAAGTGTAAGAAATGAATAAAGATAGGAGAGTATGAGTTGGGTTGGAGTTGAAGGAAAATAGTAGAACCCAAATGTACGAATGAGATGTCCTTATATTGGTGGATGAGGCTCAATTTTAAGAGCCCTTGAGTTCACAAGATTCTCAATTGTTTGAGAGCCTCATCAACTCTCATCCCACATAGTTAACCACCGGCCGCTGACAGAAAGTTTCCATGCGCCATCCGGGGAGGTGATGCGCAAGAGAGAGAGAGGAGCGGAGGTCGTACCTTAGATCCGGTATACGCCTGATTAGTGGAAATGAAATGCCTCCGGAGCCTCTATATAGCGTGTGCCTTCTATTCGGTAAGGTGTCTCGGCCTCACCGCTCTTTTATGGCGGCTACGGAGGCCGCCAGCCGCGAGCCACCTCTGTGGAGGAATCATCCGAGGTGGGGCCAGTGACGATTCGGAGAGAGAGGGTAGAGACCGTGAGAGAGCAGAGGGAGGTAAGGGAGGGTTTAAAACAGTTGTCATGGGGTCCGCGTAAAAAAGAAATAGAAAAAGAAAATTAGTTGGAAGTAAGGGGTATATGAGAATTGGGTTGTGGAGAAAAATAAGGCCTCAAATACAAATGAGAGGTCATCATATGAAGAAGTAGGGTTCAATTTGAGAGATTGAGTTGCCCTTTATTACGCTTTCTTATGTATGCATCATCTTCATCTGTTGTTTGGCAAGATGGTTTCATTTAAGAAGTGATTATGCATAAAATTGTTGCATATTATAAACTTGTATTGAACGACGGTGAATCCATGCCCGAAAGCTTTTTCAACCTTGGTGTTCGCCGCATACAGAGGCCAAAGGAATGAAATGGCACAACAAAAAGTTGTCAAACACAACATGGATCTCAAGGCTCGTAAGTTATATTTTCATGATTAAAGTCTCTCACACACACATTGTCTACACACACACACATTTGATATATATATATATATATATATATATATATATATATATATAGTCTGGGTAAAGCGATTGGAGGATGGGAAATTGTACAATATGATGTAGTAGGTTGTAGATATGTAAGTACTAATCACGATATTTTTCCCTTGCATATGTAATTATCTTTTGTGGTCCTAATACTATGTGATTTGCGGTTTCTCTTGCCATGGAGAGGCGTCATATGTGCTTTATGTACTCGACATGGAGTAGAAGAAACTTGTTGTCATTGACCCTAAGCCTATTCCGAATATGCTTTAGATGTTCCCTATAAAGCCTATGCAATACCGATTGTAGGGTTTCGCCTACATTTTCAGTCTGCATTTAGACAACTTAATCCTAATGCATGGGTGGATGTTCATAAATTCAAATTTGAGCGTCGTGAATGGGATTGCGGAAGACACCGACGGTAAGACCACCTCAAACCTAATACTTTGCATAACACGATCTTAAAATATGTCATACTGATATAGTCGACAACTTTTATAACACGATCTTTGAGTCCATGGCTTATTATGCAATACATGGCGGATGGGATAATGCTAAAATGTGAACATTTGTACGGTAAGTAAATGTACTTTCTGCACGTTCTATTATGATTACCAAAATGTATGATAAATTCAATGTCGTCTTACATACAGGATGCTATTAAGATGCGGCGTCATTTCTTCATCAATCTTTTGCGCATGAAGCAAATGCCCTGGAGGAAAACCTACCTACCATCGTTAAATATTATCCGTCATCGCATCATAGGAAGAAAAATATGATAGATGGGTGAGATGATGTAGGAAATTATTATTATCATATTGTTATTGTTATATTGAATGATGTGCGTAGATGCCAATATACATGTATATTGAAATTCAGATTATGATTTATTGGCATTACTTTCGTATTATACAATTTTATTTATTGAACGTTACGTGTATTGTATTATATATATTTGGACCCGTGAGCAACGCACGGGCATGAACCTAGTGATTCCTTAAATTTCTTTTGCTGCAACAGCGTCTCCGTCAACCTCTTGCCTTCTCTTAACTAGGCAGCTAGCTGTATAGTGACGAAGAAGAACCAATAGGCGCCCCTCCAGCTCCTCCGCGCGCACCTGCACCGCCGCCCGTCTCCACCGCGCTCCGGCCACTCCAGCTGCGCCGGTCATCTCCGCCCGCGCCGCGCCCTGCGGTGGCCGCCGGCCATCTCCTTCCTGCGCCGCGCCGGTCGCTACGCTAGATGCTACGTGCCTTTTACTATGAACCACTTGGAAGATGTGCAGGTCGTGTCCCGGCGCATGGTGCGACCGTGGTTGCCGCCGGTGGCGGACGCCGAGAGATCCACCTGACGCCGTGGGACCTGCGTCTCCTGAGCATAGACCACATCCAGAAGGGCATCCTCCTGCCGAAGCCTCCGGTGAGCGGCGCCGACCTCGCCGAAACCCTGGCGTCCTCCTTGGCCCGCGCCCTGGGAGGGTCTACGCCTTGGGCGGCCGGCTCGCGGCCCAGGAGCGCAGCGACGGGACCGTGACCGTCTCGCTGCGCTGCACCGGCGAGGGCGCCGAGTTCGTGCACGCCATGGCGCCCGCGGTGGCCGCGGCAGACATCACCGCCTCGCTCTTCACCCTCCAGTGGTCCGGTCTTTCTTCCCGCTTAACCATGTTGTCGGCGCGGACGCCGCCATCGAGTCTCTTCCGGTGCTGCCAGTGCAGGTCACGGAGCTCGCAGACGGCGCCGTCTTCGTCGGCATGTCCATGAACCACTCCGTTGGCGACGGCATCACTTTCTGGGAGTTCTTCGCCACCTGGTCGGAGATCAACCGCCGAGGCTGGCGGCTGGCACCCGAGTCTGCTGAGTGAGCTCTCCACGCCAGCGCCGGTGTTCCGGAGGTGGTTCGTGGAGACCAGCCCCGTGCCGATCCCCTTGCCGTTCAGCAAGCTGCAGCACCTCATCCGCCCGTTCGAGCACCCGACGATGGTGCAGGAATGCTTCTTCACCTTCTCCGCCGCAGCCGTCGAGAAGCTCCAGGCGAGGGCGAACGATGAGATGTCCGGCACCGGCAGGGCCACGGCCAACATCTCGTCGGAACAAGCGCTCCTCGCACATCTCTGGCGAGCCGTGCCGGGCCCGGCGTCTCCCCGGAGCAGGACACGTTCTACTACCTGGCCATGGAACGCCGGGTGGTGCGGGCCACATACCGCCGGGCTACGTCGGCAACGCCCTGGTGCTCACCAAGGCAGAGTCCACCGCCGGCGAGATCCAAGAGAATGGGATCGGGCGGGCGGCGTGGCTGCTGAACCGCGCCATGGCGTCGTTCGACGAAGCGCGCACCATGATGGACTTTCTGGAACGCTGGGTCCACGAGCCGGAGTTCGCGTACATGGCGACCCTATCGTCGGGCCACGCCGCTCTACTGAGCGGGAGCTCGTCGCCACGGTTCGACGTGTTCGTCCGGGGCGGCGCAGGGAACAAGATGGATGGCAAGTCGACACTGCTCGAGGGAGCTGGAAGCATGTCGTTCGAGGTGTGCCTCACGCCGGACGTAGTCGCCAGGCTTGTTGCCGACGAGGAGTTCATGGACGCCGTTAGCTTGCCCGCAGTCCACAATTGATGGGCACGCACACGACCTTGTTTTGATGTCGCGCAGTTTGCACAAGGATGCCACGTCGTTGCAAAAATAAAATAAAATGTACTCAGTTTGATGCAGCGATATCTGAACGCGCGCACGCCAGAGCCCAGAGGCGGGCGCCATTCGCCGCGCGCGACCGAGCTCAATCGCTCCGGCTGGGCGCCCTTGACCACCATCGTGCCGTCCGGCAGCACTTCGTCGCCGATCGCCTCCATCTCCTCGAACGGGGGGCGGCCGGAACAACCGCCGCGTCTCGAGGACCGCTGCGTGGAGTTGGGACCCGGGCTGGAGCGCGGTGTCGAACACGGCTTGAGCTCGTCGAGGATCCTGGCCTCGACGTGCGGGTGCTTGCAGACGATGTACAAGAGCCAGACGTCCCTCGGCCACACCATGTACGCGGAGCCGACAACGCGGCGTCCGCAATCAGCAGCCCGTCGCCGACGACGTCGAACATCTCCACGAAGATCCTGTTTATTTCCTGAAATCTCATCAAAATTTTCAACTAGAGAACCTTGTTAGTTCACGGCCGGATCGCGACCGGAAATTTTGCAAAAGACCCCTCAATATGATCGGGATCCGAATATGTTCAAAATGCCCCCCATTTATTTTCATATAGCCCCCTAATTTAGAACGTGACTAATAGTCGCGATCTAATTATTTGCAAAAGGACCCCTGACATTTTCATATACCCCCTGGGTTCAGATCGGGTCCTCCTCACTCCCGTCCGGCGCCGCATGCAGCCGCCGCCGTCCTCCGCCGACGCCGGAAGTGCACAGCCGCGACCATCTGAACCACGAACACCGCTCAAAAGATCCGAAGCCATTTACTCCATCACGGCGCAACGATGTCTGACCGCGCGCACGCCGGAGGCCGGCGCCATTAGCCGCGCGACCGAGCTCGATCGCACCGTCGAGACGCCGGCGGATGATGCCGCCGCCGCTGTAGAAGCTGCTCGGTGAAATGCTGCGCCGGGACAGGGAGTCAGGGAGGGATCCTGCGCCCGCACCGGCAGCAAGAAATCGAGGTAAAGTCCAGGTTCTGGAGGGACGAATCCAGCTACAACTCCACCTGATCGACCACTTCCTGGGGGTACGATCCACTGATTGCAATTGCAAGAGAGGAGCTCGCCATACCTGTGACCAGTGGGCCATAAGCAGGAAGAGTGTATCATAGTTGACGATCCCATCAGTTAAGTGAACTTCATGTCCGTTTCAAAAAAAATGTATTTCAGTGTTTCAGATACATTCCTACCTGCACATCAGCTCGTGGAAGGCGAGAAAAGGAACGGGACACTGAACGCTGCCGTCGACCGTACTCCATCGATTCACCAGAAGCAAGTGCACGCCACCACTTGTTAATTTTCAGCATCTCCATCGGTCGGTTCCGGCTGCTGAGCATAGCATCTGCGTGTGCATCACACTATTCCCGCTATTGTGGTAGGCGATCAATGCAACGGGCACTCTGCTTACTCATCCTCAATCACCGATACATTTTCTCTCCCTCATCAAAAATACTTTTCGTGTTCTTGTAATCAACGCTGCAGCAGGTTCTCTTCATTTGGGTATGATGAGGAAGGTGTGTTTTGGTGATCACCAAAAAAAAAAAAAATTGGTTACAGGGATCGGATTGGTAATCCTGCTGGGCCACCTTTCATCACTGGAGCTGGAGGTGCAGAAGCATTTGGTTGGGGAAAACACCTGCAACTGCTAATCGCAAAAAAAAAAAAAAGACTACCGGTGGCGACACCAACCTGTACTACACTATACACCTGCAAAATGGTACCAAACAGAACTATACTGCAACAACTCTGCTATAGATATTTGATTTGAAGGGATTTAACGGGCATTCATTTGCTTCCACATTGAGATGAACAACTTTTAATTCATGGTGGTTTAAACACATCCAATTTAATCCAAATTTGAACTGTAGATGATCCTTTTTTTTTTGGAAACAAACTAGCAGATGACCCTATTGGCCTACAAATAGTAGGAGACCACGCGTAGACGCCATGTGCGGTCTTCTCCGATCTCCACCACCACCGACCACGCCGGAGCCGTGCATTGCGCCGACCCCTCCTCCCTCCGTTGCCTCCCACCTCACGCGCGCCACCACCACCGCCCGCATTTATTAGCCACCTCCTCCTCCCTCCCACCGTTCCCTCGCTCTCCCTCCCATCCATCGACGCCACCGCCCGCGCCGCGCGTCGCGTACGGTACGGACTGCCACCTCTCTCCCCCTCTTTCTATCTGAACTTCGCCGGCCGGCCGGCTGCGTCGCCTCAGGTGAGGCGCGTGGCCTTCCTCGTCGTGGTTGCGGGGACCTCACCCCCACCAGCCTCCTGCATTGCGATTGCGTGATGGGTGCTCGCTTGTTTCTCCGGCCCAGATCGGTTCTGACTGAAGGCGAGAATGGCGGCCATCGCCTCTCTTCCGGATCACCGCTTCCGCTGTTTTTTTTCTTTCTTTCTTACTTTGGTTTCGGTTTCCATGTATTGTTACCTCCCTCGGTTCTAGATTTTAGATTTGGTAGCTGAATCGAGCTTGCTCTGAATAAAATTTGGCCTGTTGATGTTGACTCCCTGATGCGCCAAGGAAAACCATATCAGATTAAATTCTGGCCCTCTGCTTGCGGAAGGACAGTGCCCTCTGCAAGTGAGATCTAGGTGCACGTTTTGCTGATTTCCATGTTTTGTTTGTATTGTGTTAGGGGGTTTCATTGCTGCAAATCTCATCCCATTTCTCACAGAAATGTGCTATCTGTACTGTTTTGCTTACGGATGGTTAAGATTTATAGTGGCAACAGCCAACAGATTAGTTAGTGGTACATTCAACTGTATGCAGCGTTCCTTCTCTGTCAATTGCAAGGAAGTGCTTGGGATATACTGCTGCTATGCTGATCTGAGTTTCGGTTTTATTTTTACACATAGCTGGCATTTTTCAACAGAATTCCAGTTTTTGTGCGTTCATTGCTTTACATGATATTTTTTTTCATGCGTATATGGGCTCGCAACCAATTGCACACAGGCACACTGAATCATTTTCATGTTGCTTTGGGAAATTGAACTTTTTGTTCCTGATTACAATGATACTTTCGGCTTCTCTTTCTTTCTGTTTTTCTGCAATCCTAATTCAGCACGTATATAGAGATTTTTTATGTGATGTGGAGTTAATTTCTGTTCACCAATTTTTGAAGGCAAAATCAGCCGTGCTAAATATTATATTTCAATGCAGTTCGTGTTATGTTCTCCCTATTTGAATGCTATGACAATTAAGAAATCATTGTGAACTGTGAGAATTAATTTACCTTCTCCTGTTTGAATGCAATTTTGTATCTGCAGCTTCATTTGATTTATCATCATGTTATCACTTCTGATCCTGTTTAGTTACTTTGTTTTTACACAGGATATTAGAAATAATCATACAGGGGATATGGCTACGGCATATAAACCTAAGAACATTCTCATTACGGGAGCCGCTGGCTTTATCGCCTCCCATGTCGCAATCCGTATTACCAAGAAGTACCCTGATTACAAGATCGTCGTCCTTGACAAGCTTGACTACTGCTCTAATCTGAAGAACCTGCTCCCTGTGAGCTCTTCACCAAACTTCAAGTTTGTCAAGGGCGATATTGCAAGCGCTGATCTTGTCAACTTCCTTCTTGTCACGGAGAACATTGATACCATAATGCACTTTGCAGCCCAGACACATGTCGACAATTCTTTTGGGAATTCCTTTGAATTTACCAAGAATAACATTTATGGTACCCATGTTCTTCTTGAGGCCTGCAAGATCACTGGACAGATCAAGAGGTTCATCCATGTCAGCACTGATGAGGTATATGGGGAGACAGATGAGGATGCAGTTGTTGGCAACAAGGAAGCATCACAGCTGCTCCCCACAAACCCATATGCAGCCACCAAAGCTGGAGCAGAGATGCTTGTAATGGCATATGGGAGATCCTATGGCCTGCCAGTTATCACAACTCGGGGAAATAATGTCTATGGCCCTAATCAGTTTCCTGAGAAGCTTATCCCGAAGTTTATTCTCTTGGCCATGAGAGGGGAGCCCCTTCCTATCCATGGTGACGGAGCCAATGTCCGTAGCTACCTCTATTGTGAGGATGTTGCAGAGGCATTTGAAGTAATTCTTCATCATGGAGAGTTGGGCATGTTTATAATATCGGAACAAAGAGAGAGAGGACGGTCATTGATGTGGCAAAAGATGTTTGCAAGCTTTTCAATTTGGAAGCTGACAAAGTCATCATGTTTGTTGAGAACAGGCCTTTCAACGATCAGAGGTATTTCTTGGATGATGAGAAGCTCAAGAGCCTTGGATGGCTGAGCGCACCCCATGGGAAGAAGGCTTGAAGAAGACAATGGAATGGTATGTAGCAAATTCCGATTATTGGGGTGATGTTTCTGGTGCATTGCTGCCTCATCCGAGGACCCTAATGATGCCTGGATACGAGGGCTCTGAGGAGATTAAAGGAATACTCAGTCATTTTAATAACATTCAGACAAAGGTGGCTTCAACATCAGATAGTGCTCCGGAAACTCATGCCTTCAAGTTCTTGATATATGGTAGGACAGGATGGATCGGTGGACTTCTTGGAAAAATATGTGAGAAGCAAGGAATTCCATATGAATATGGAAAAGGTCGTTTGCAAGAGCGTTCTTCGCTTATCCTGGATATCCAAACTATTAAACCAACACATGTCTTCAATGCTGCTGGTGTTACTGGCAGACCCAATGTTGACTGGTGTGAATCACACAAGCCGGACACCATTCGTACCAATGTTGTGGGCACCTTGACTCTAGCTGATGTCTGTAGGGAACATGGTTTATTGATGATCAATTATGCCACTGGGTGCATATTTGAATATGATGCACTTCATCCAGAAGGGTCAGGTATCGGCTTCAAAGAGGAGGATACACCTAATTTTGCTGGTTCATTCTACTCAAAGACTAAGGCAATGGTAAGTTGGTAAATGCTTGTTACACTTGTAATGGTTTTGCTATCTCCAATATTAACATTGCTTGTCTTAGCTCGTAAGTTTGCATTTTTATGTTTAAGTAGGGAATAAAACATGTGGTTATTCTCTCTGGAAAATGCAGGGCTATTGAAGGAGTATGAGAACGTCTGCACCCTACGAGTCCGGATGCCAATATCTTCTGATCTCAGCAACCCTCGAAACTTCGTGACAAAGATCAGCCGTTACAACAAGGTGGTGAACATCCCTAACAGCATGACAATATTGGACGAGCTCTTGCCTATCTCAGTGGAGATGGCGAAGAGGAACCTGCGGGGAATCTATAATTTCACCAACCCTGGTGTCACAGCCACAACGAGATCCTGGAGATGTACAAGCAGTACATCGACCCCAGTTTCAAGTGGACAAACTTCAACCTTGAGGAGCAGGCCAAGGTCATCATCGCGCCCCGGAGCAACAATGAGATGGACGCAAGCAAGCTGAAAAGGAGTTCCCCGAGCTGCTGTCGATCAAGGACTCGTTAATCAAGTATGTCTTCGAGCCTAATCGGAAGGTGCCCATAAACTGAAGAGCCAGTGCAGTCGATACTATAGAAAATACAGCAACCATTATAAGCAAGCATGTAGGAGCCATTCATTGCAAACGATTTGTTAGAATGTTTATTCATCATACTTAGCAGCATATCTCCGCTATAGGTTGATTCACAGCCGAATAGACGATATATATACATGGCAGTCTGTTGATGTCAACATGGTGACTGCCCAATTTGTTGTAGAGGCCTATCCTTGAGGAGTTAAAATGTTTGGTCTGTTTGTACCACCACTTTTGTTCTGTCAGAAATGATTCACTCTTTAATTTGCTGGCTCCTATCAATTTAAAGCTACTTTCAGTTGTTTATCTGGATAATTCATCCTTAGTAGAAGGGGAAAACCCCAAGACTATAATAAGTGTAACTTGAACACTGAGAGATGTGAACACTAGGATGTCCCTTCAGATTATTCTCCCACCCAGCAGCTTATGTAAAATGATTATGCTGCCACTTTCTGTGCTGTGTTGCCTAATGACATGATGACACAGAGTCCACAGATTCTGCCCATCCATGTTCATGTTTCAGAAGAGAAGGTTGCTAAAGGTGAAAAAGATACTTGGAGTGCAGGCAACATCTTGTTCTGTTCGATCTAGGTTGATGTCAACAGATCTTGTAACACAAACTCTTGAATATGTTACCTCGAGGGCTCCAGATGTATGCATGATAAAGTAGGATAGCGTGATAGCATGAGCTCTTGTTGGTTGTGCAATGAAAGTTGGGAAGGTGATTGCTGGCTCCTTTGATGTTTATACAAAGAAAAAAAATGCATCCACTTCAGAAAAAGAATGAGTATGAACAAAGTTTATACATTCTTCGCATGTAATAGATAGCAGATTCAAGTGCCTGATCGTTACACATCCAGGTGCCTGAACACCAATACACAAACATCTTTGGACATAAATGTTGGTTCAAAAATCATCAGTTCATAGCAGTCTTCACATCATCCCATCCTCCTGTGGAATCAATTTCTTCCGTACTAGCCTTTCTTCAATCTCTTCAACAATTTTCGTGCAGGTTACAGTTCTGTACTGAATTTATGGCCAGACACTAATGCAGATAAAGAAGTCTGGACAAGGAACACTTAAACCAAGATACAACCCTGACTTAGAAGAGCTTACTCATATATTTGATTACAAGAACCAATCGAACTGTTCATCACATCATAATAATTCAAACATTAGATGGTACAATACATTTCATTCTGCATCTCCATTCTGCATCTCCACAGAGACCGAGTACCAGGTGGTAAGTGGTAAGAAGTTACAGACCAGCGCCGCTACGTTCAATCAGGTACGTATAACCGGGTAACCAGTGCAGTCAATCGATTGTCGGAAACTACCGATCACGGGATCACGCAGTGCTCGTATGAGAGACCAGTGCTTGTCTCCATCCCAGTAAAACTGAAGCAAAATGCTTCACCAAAGACATGGGCAAAATGAAATATAACAATTCTTTCTACAAAACAGAATTCCACATCCTATACTAAAATTATGGAGATTAACACTTTGGCCTTAGAAGAATAATGCGAAGGATACCCAAGGGCTCAGTCGCTCACCTGATAAAATAAACATAAGAAACACTCAATTCTAAGTTCTTAACAAACAGATGGATGAATTAGTAAAAATTATTGTGCTGCACAAATTGCTATTTGCTAACATCAGTTGTGAGTACCCTGAAACCATTCCACAAAAAAAGTAAACATCAACAATGCGTAGTGGTGCAACCAGAAAGCAACATTTTGTGCTATAATAAAGGTACTAACAACTGTCCTTTACTTGTTGTATTGGTGGACTGTGGACAGTCTTAAAATACATACCTTTTGCTCATTATTTTTGCATTTAAGAAAATTTTAGTAGCAAAATTTTAAAAATACTTCACAGGATAAATCCAAATACTTTACATGTGTCTAATTTTGTTTCAGCTAAGGCAGTAAACAGCAATAGACATTATTAAATTAAGCCAAGACAATAGAAAAGAATAAAAAATGCCTGGAGTCTGTAGGATAAAATAAAATAATTCAAACATATGGGTTTAATCCAAAATAATAATAAAATTGCTCAGCTAAATACTTTCAATGTGCTAGAACCAGCAGCCTGACACTAGCATTTCAAATTTTTGACATATTGCCAAATTATCAAAGAACTGAGCGCCAGTGTCACCAGCAAGATGGCAGTGACATTAGTCAAAATAGGCAACAGGATCACATGCCAGTATAGTGATCATGCCAATGCCTACCCTAAAATAAATGGCAATGCTACAGACTAATATTCATTGGCAATGCTGGGCTCAAGACATTATTCTTATGTTCTCAGAGACTACCATCCACTGTCAGGAGGAAGACTTGGTTATTATCGACAGTGCGCTACGGTGAAAGATGAAGAATATTTCTTGCTCATCTCGCCGTGCAGACTGATAAAGAAGTTCTGAAGGGAAGATGCAGCCATTTGCCAAAAAGTGGCTGATCACCTGCCTGTTGAAAAGCATCATTGTTATCCCATCCATGGACGTTCATTAGTGGGTTCTTAAGGCCATTGATAAACTAATAATGGGTTTCCTTTGAAGGCAGTAGCCAAGGATGGTAACTGTCTTGTTTGTTAAGTTTATCGGCAGATTTGAGTATGGGGGCTTTGGTTTAATATCTCCATGTTCAGTATCTGATGTGACAATCTTACAGAAAGGTGTACCTGATCAGCATGTTTCGAAACTTTCAAGAGTTTACTCTAGCAAGTCAGCCTATAGTGCCTTCTTCAAATCTTCATTGAATCGATCAGGTCTGTGCTGTGGATGCGAATTTGGAAATCAGGGGTGTCCCTATGGTGAAGATTTTTGTGGTTCGCTACAGTGGACAGGTTAGCAACGCCTTCCTCCCACCTTGCTGTCTGCTGTTGCAACGAAAGCTGAGGAAACCATTCAGCACCCGTTAGTATTTTCTAAAGGTGGTGGCACCATTTGCTCAAAAGTGTTCACAAAAAGCATAGAAATGATTTGGAACTGCTCTCTTCCTGCAGCTGATGTGGTGCAACACGCCTGCTATCGGGCCCCTGAACCGATTGGATACGTGATTACAAACTGCTACTAGTTTACAAACACGCCTGCTACTAGGTACCTAATCTAGCAGCAAAGCACTAAATATGTGCTACTACGGGTTATGTACTTATGCAGCAGGAAATGGTCATAACTCATAAGAACAATGAAAAGAAGTTTGCTTATTTTACTTTTGAGCCAGAAGTAGGGCAAGATGCATACCTATCCTGGCAGCTTTCCAAAAGAAACCACGGAATCTGTCATCAGAGGTTATAGGGTAAGTACAATATAAGAAAATCTGATAAGCAATGTAGACATGGATATCCCTTCTAGGCCCTATGTTTGCTACTTTGCTCTAAATTTGGTGGGATCCAGGCCTTTCAAATCTAAGGTAAACAATGAGAGCTAATTGTTTAAAAGTACAATGGGCACTAATGGTTTCATGAAACAGGACAAGGCTTGCCTTATTCACAAGTGCATATCAACTGAAGTTGGTTCAACCCTTGTGCAGAAATTGGCTTTACAAAAAAATGAAAGGAAATTTTCAAAATGAAACATTTGCACAGATTTACAACATTCAACTCCTTTTGACTCACCATAGGTAGTGCAGAATAAATTTTAGATCGTGTGCAGTGTACAATTGCACAAAGCAGAATACATTAGGTGTTTAAAAAAAAAGCCAAATACATTAGGAGCATCAGACCTCTATACCTCTCTATTACCAACCTAGGTTAAAAAAAAGCTTTGCAGTTCTCTCATGGTAAGGCTCATCCTTATGAGAGGTTTCAACTAACTTGAATCAGCTCATGCTTGTGGTTGGGCATATGACAGGCGGCTATATGCTTCACAATGACTTTGACTGTCTAATGTACAGTTGGGCGAGCGCACAAGATGGAAATGGAATCCCCAAATTCTTCGTGATTCGGTAACCTAGAGACGGAAGAAAGAAAATTACCCGGTGCGGTCGTTGAGGATGGCCGGGAACTGCATCTTGATGTAGGTGCAGGTGCAGATCACCAGCAACACCACGGTGAGGAAGGAGTTGAAGTTGAACAGCGCCGACTTGCAAAATCAGACAAGGGAACGTGAGCTTGATTGTGGGAGATCCATGGGAAGGGACGCAGAGCTCGGGATGGATCTTTACCATGGTGCTCGCCTCCCTCCTTCCCTGTACGCTGGCCACCGGCGAAGCGAAACGAGGTGGCTGGGGGAAGCAGAAATCTGGATCTACGGGCGTGAGGACGGTGGCAAGAGGAAACGAAACGAACTGTGGGACCGTGATTTCCCCTAGATTTTTGTTTTCAATAGAATAGAAATAGGTAAATGTCCTGAGATTTAAATTGAAAGATCGAAAAAAAACTAACATTGGGGATTTCAGGCTCTCAATATTTTTTAACAAGTCCGTTTCTACTCCTGTTCGACCCTTTCTTCTAACCCTGAACTCAATAAATTGAAAATTTTGATGTTAAAATATTAAAACATATAATTTTATATAGCTTCTATCTTACTTTAATGCTGAGAGCGGAGACTGATAGTGGTAAATGACAATTTGACAACCAAGCTAGATTTAATTGTTCGGCCGGTAGATTGAATAGTGTAGATTGAATGTGAGAAGATAAGTCGAAATAAGTCGAGATAAGCCATGCTAAGGTGAGCCGAACAGCCTCTAGAAGAGCAAAGCAAGATGATGCCTCTAAAGAGGGAATGATAAAAGTATCGTATCATCATACATCTGTCCAAGGAACCGATAAAACCAAAGCAGTGGGTGATCTCGGCGACACCCCAAGCAAAGTATGCCTATATACGGGTGCATCAGCACCTGCAAATTGGTGAGGAAAGCTTCTGCTTACAATACCCAAGCTAACTCCACAAAACATTCCACGGGGATCAAGCAAGAGACATCAGAAGATGGTTACCATTAGTCCTCATGGATGCTTTTTTGTCTAATTGTAAGAAAGGAAGAAAGTTTGATGAAAAATCAGAGGGGAAAGGAAATTAATAATGGTAGAACATGGTAGACCTTGGTTGGTCTGTAAGAATTTCATATGATAACAACACTGAAAAAGCACCATGCAGTTTATTATGTGCAATTACTAAGTTCTAAATCCTTAAAACATAGGAGTAAGACAAAATAGTACAATGAGCCACATATTATACCACCAGTATCAAGATCTACATGGAAACACGTTGATTATAACCAATGCTCTAACAAGTTACCATACCAAGATTATGATGTTTATTGCTAAGCATCCAATGTTTTCTCAAGTAAATGGAAAAGAAAATAGTTGATCCACTTGTTTGCTCCACTCAAAGATTAACCATGTAAAGATGCTTCAACATATGTCTATTACTTATTTGTTGCTCAATATATTGTTGATCTTGCTTGTTCCACTCACTTCTTTTTTGGATTAAACAGATGATGGATTTCTGCTTCAGCTGCAATAGGATTCAACTTATAAATGAGACCATATGAGAAACCTTAGTGCTAGGAGAACACAATGTGGTTTTTGCAAGCTCTGATGATCCACAAAGTTGTAAGGACCTAAGTACAAGGCATGATGCTACGGGAGGTAAATAAAAATTACTCTAACACAATCAAGTTTAATCTTATACTTACTCTTTATTTAAAACTGAGATTTATTTAAATGAAACAAGTACCTAAAACTATGATATAGATTGTGATCACTAAATTGAAGTAAGATTTCAAATGAAAAAAATGACTAGCTATAGAAGGTTTTTTACTATCCTAACTAATGTTCTACTTTTTGCATTGTGATTGTTGCCACTATTGTTGGCACGTCCTTTCCATTATTTCTCACTTGTTTGGGCTAGTGCCAAATGTAGGGTTTAGGAAAAACAAGAGGGAGGTGGGATAACTAGTCGTTGCCTTATCAAAAATTTGATGGTAAAACTATAATTTTACACTTATGCTAATATCTCGATTTTTCAAAAAAATAAAAAATAAGACTAGTGAGTATTCAGTCACTAAAAATGATAAGGGTTTGAAACTGTAATAGATAGTACCTCAAGCATTTCTTTCAACTTGGCACACGTATCATTGACTTCAGTTATCATAATAGTCAACACCATGTTGCACCTGATGGTGAAACAATACTTCAATATTAAAAAAAGATTCTACCATAATATACCCATGGTAAAAAAAATTGACGGAATCCACTTCACAAATGCTCATGGACAACAATATGTCTTTGTGACAATAATAACTTGAGGCAACAAACTTCACAAGTTCTTCAGATTTTAAACTATATTTCATTCTATAGAACTAAAATGGGACAAGTAATTAAATCAATTTCCACTAATGTTTCAAAAGGAACATGGAAGTGTAATGGTACATAATGAATGTTTATTGTCCCCATAAAATTTAAAACACCAGCAACCTGACTTGAGCATATTTTTTAATCATCGTAGGATCCTGGATGCTATGGAACAATTAATTGTATTGAATATTAGATTAATCAATTGTGCAATAAATATGTGACTAGATACTGACCCTTCTATGTCCCTCTTTTTCGAGACATGATCGAGCTTCTTGACACTGTTATTTACTCTATAAGCACACATGCTGCAACAAAGAAAAAAAGATAAGTATGAGGTTGCCACCATAACACTTGGAGGGAAAGAACAGAATATGTACCAAATCTTGGTTTTTTTTCATTGATGCTAAACACACTACGACCTCTAGCATTTTTTCATCCAAATAAGAATTATATGTTGATCAACACCACTTTGATATGGAGGTGGAGTTGTGGGTGCATGATTCTACTTATAAAGATTAAAAGCCTACTGCTTACATTTAAAGTTTAAATGATTTTTGTTCATCCTGAATTAGTGCAATTATAGGACATTACCCCATCAATTAGCTAAAAAATATTCAGGAAAGTCTAGCATTCGTAATGGAAGAACCTCTCTATAACCATCATAGGAAGACAAAGACATAAATAAATAAAGGTAGAGTCCTCATTTTATATAAAAACTATGTTTATGCCATATCATGCATTTGGGTTTCAATAAAAATTATGCATTGGTTTAATCAAATGAAATTGTGCACATTAGCTTGTAAATTCCAAAGTCAGGAAAAAGTTATTTCATATTCCTTTCATATAACATATGTAGAGCCTAAAAAAGCACTTGATAGTCATCACTTCGATACCATGTACAATACACAATTTATTCTAAGATCAAAAGGTTCAAGGGCTAGATATACATATGCACATCGTTCTATAAATACACACAACAAATTTGTATCTAAACCCAACAAATACCTAAGGTACTTGTAACAACATAAGAAATATTATCATTAATTGTTATATATACAAGTATAGAAAAGGAGAAAATGATATACCTTGCACTATACCTAGTGATTTTACATATACATATTTCTATCTTCTCCCAATCTATAGCTGGCTGCTTACTACAGAATAAAACACAACAATTAGATTTTACCAAAAATATAATACAACATGTAAGGATGCACATGATCAAATATACTTACAACAAGGTTATGAGTTCAGTGATAGCTATATCACTAGTTTCACAAAACATATTAATAGGTTCAGCAACAAAGTCTGGTGCAGTGTTATCCTCATACTTCTCTATTTCCTTGAAATAATCATGCAAGAAACCCTAGATTTCCAGCAAACAATCAAATCTCACATAAAACATTAAATTCTAGCCCATTAGCCTATATGACATACTGAATTTGTTTAATTGGAAACACATATCAAGTTGGTACAAAGAGATATGGTCATACCTTCGAGAATAGTTCACACCTTAGGCTGTCCCATTGACTCATAAGCATGCGCACCATGTTTCAACCTTAAAGTAGAAGGATTAGAAATATGTAATAGAAGAGGGAGGTGATGGACAAAGTCAAAATACTAATCGTGAAAATATGCTAAAATAAAGAATGAAAATGTATACTTGCCTTTTTTTTATTCGCTGCATATAGACTCGAACTATAATCATGAACTACTATTTTCTAGATCAACAATACAACAACATATTGTTTATTATTAAGGTTGTTAGTTTTAGATGTATCCCTTTTCTCTTACCATAGGCAAGTAGTTTGTATTAGTCAAGGATATGCAAGTGGTAGGGGTTGAGCTCATTCTTCCACTCCTTCCTACTTTCTTGTCTCTCCATTGATGCACTAGATGTAGGGGGTAGAAGACATTCCAACATTCCCCTTCCTAAACCCGTCCCTTAGATCCGCCCCTACTTTATATCTATATTTAGGTTGAATAAAACAAAACTAGACCCCTCATGCAAAATAAGAACTTTCTTCTTCAACGTTTCCTCTTGTATATCTAATGAGCTTGAGTAAGACACTACATATATATGTACAGAAAAATTGTAACAAATAAGTGAACGAATGATTTTGCATAGGTTATCTAAAGATACACAACAATTACGAGTAAATAAATACATCTAGCAAGTAGATCTACAATGAACAAACACTATTCTACCTTAACACAAGATTTATGCTACAAAAGAGAGAGTGATTTCGTACCGTTGTTAAGGAGAAGAAAACTAAAGATGGAAACAGAAGGAAGAAGCTAGGATCCCCCGCGTTGATGTTGTTCCCCTATCCTGCTCCAAAAGACAAACATCTGGAAACTTACTTTGCAATGAAGTGATGGATGAAGCAGATGTACTTGGTGTAAATCGTTGCCGCTTGATGATGATTGATTGAAAAAGGGTGACCACCAATGAAAATTCACATAACCATCTCTTCACTCTAAGTATTCAGGACTAGGAAAAAAGGGGAAGGAAAAGAAGAATAGCACAATAAGTCGCTTGCATACTGCTAGTTTAGTATTTATAGAGCATATTATTAGATCTGTAACTCTCTTTTCTTCCTTGGGTCAGTTTTGTTGACCCAACCAAAAGTCCAAACCGCTCTTTTCCTCTTCAGTTGGTTGCATGCACCAGCTACACACACTAATGAGATTGGGCCCATCATTTACGTGTATCCTCCTTTGCATTTATTGCATTTATTCCTCTTATGCGCAAAAAACTGAATATGTAGTCGTACTAACAATCAAGTAAGCAAGATTTTTAAAGTGCATGGATATATGTAATCTGGTCTAATAATACGAACAATCAATATGAACATATTAGATTTATCCAAGAGAACTCATATAGAGTAAAGTATAAACTATGAATATGTTGTAGTTCTATAGCAAGATAACAAGCAAAACATGATTTCCATTAAAATCACATATGAATCTTCACCTATGATATATCTCTCGAGTATTGACTGTCATTGCCATGCTAGGCCCCAGATCCAATCATGATCCTACAATAGTTCTACGTGAGAGCTTCCAAGACCATAACCACATAGAGCTCGCTAAGGAAGACTTTAAGGCACAAGTCTAGCTATCATGATAAATATGTTATATAGTTTTAATCACCATGATTACAAAACGACACACTAAATAATCTACATAGATATTATGTTGGAATAAGCATGATTATGATAATATAAATATAAAATAGGGCACATATATTACTATTGAATCAGAATACAAAGTTACATTGATATGATCAATATTCTTCACAAAATCACCAGCAACGAGATACTGAATCATAGCTACCTCTAGAACTTAGCATGACTAGAATCTAACCTAAGCTACTCTCCGAGCAATCACATGACCCTTGACTCTCTATGGATGAATGCCACTTGAGTTTTCTTTGCGGTCGAGGAGGGACCTATTTATACTTAGAGGATTGCATGTCACAAATGAAAGTACACCGCTTGAAATTATCTATAATTCGATAATGTGTGTGCGTTCTTGGTGTATCTTCTGTTGCGGGTCCTGGCCTCTTTGGTCGTTTGTTTGTGCGGTGGTGGTGCTTTGGGTTCGGGTTGCTTTACCATCCTTTGTTGTTGTTGTTGTTGGTCGTGTTGTTTTTTTTTTTCCCGCGCTCAAGGTTCTTCCGGGTTACATTCTTATAATTCTCTTCTGCTTAATAAAATACTGTTTTGTAGTTTCTGTAAAATTCAGAGTGGATATAGTTCATTAACCACGATTCCACGAATATTATCTAGTACGTTCAATCGTTTGACGTTGCCAACGTCAAAATCACAGAAGAAAAAAAATAGGTTTGTGAGCTCGAGTGGCCGAAGCACCAGCTACACAGCTACTGATTACAAGAGGACAAGGCTGAGCTACGCCTCCCCGTATGCACTTGCTCGCCTCGTCTCGTGCGGCGCCAACTTCTTCCAGCCTCACTCTCGCTCACCTCTCCATTGCCACAGCCGCCCGCCGCGGCGCCTGACCCTGCTGATCGATGGAGTTCGACTTCGACTCCCCCGACGCCGGCGACGCCTGGCTGCTCGACGCCATGGCGACGTCGCTCCACTTCTCCGCCGCGTCCCCGCCGCTGCCGCCGCCTTGGTCGTGCGGCGACCCGCATCACCCCTCCGTGCCGCTGGACGCGGCCGCCCTGCAGGAAGACGCCACCCCGGGCGCGCGCGCCGGTGAGGTTTCTCCCCGCCATTGATTTCGCCGCCGTCCCTTTCTTCCTTCACTGCGCCGTGCCGTACGGGGCGATCCGGCCGATGGCGCCCTCGTCCTGTGTGATCGCGACCGCGATCCGATTGTCCAGATTCGATTGCTCGTACGATAATGCCGGCGATTAGCGCAAGAATCTCGCGACAGCGACGGCATCTTGTATTGTTGCGGCTTTGATTACCAATTCTTCGCGCTGGCTGGCTGGTGCCAAGAAGGCAGGTTTTGTCGTTGACTTTTGGCGCGTGGTGCGGTGTGCTCTGGTTGGCGTTCGGAGCTTTCTATGCGCTTGTGGTCAAAATGGTTGGTTGCTAAACTGGATTCCACTACGAGGCGCCTGGGTCCAGCACTTATTTTGGCCATTTTTTGAAACATTATTTTGGCCATTAGCTGGTGGTAGATTTGCATGGTGGGTTCTGACGGTTTGTCCCTTGTCTGCACTAGAACCGGCCTATCCGGGGCAGTAACAACCCAACATCGCTTGTGCGCTTGAACTTGATTTGTCTTTCATGGTAGGGTCCCATGCTGGATTTTCAGTATATTGAACATGAAAGCAATTTGAAGAACCTGTGTGCTGATAAAGAAAAAATGTGTTAATATTTCCATTGCATGGTTGTGTTTGCTTGGCTTAGAAATAATTGGTAGAATGGGTATTTGAAGTCATTTGCATCTGTGACATGAAGTCTCCACCATAAAGACAGACTGTCATCAGCAAGTGCCTATCTCTGACATTCATGTAACTGGGACTCTGGGAGCAGCTATTGCTCTTGCACAATTTTTAGTATTTAATTATTGACAATATCAAATTATCTTCTGCTATGTAGGGAAATCTGAAATAACCAAGAAAGGCGTACCTATCAATGGAAAATGCCAGGTTCATCTTTCCATGGTTGATGATTATTCTGATAGCTCTTATTTCTTGAAGGAAAGACTCACATTAGCTCTGAGGTACTTCAAGGAGTCTACCAATCAGCATTTGTTGGTTCAGGTTTGGGTGCCTGTCAGGAAAGGGGATCGCTACATGCTAAGCACTTCAGGGCAGCCCTTTGTGCTTGACCAACGGAGTATCGGACTTCTTCAGTATAGAGCTGTGTCCATTATGTATATGTTCTCTGTGGATGGGGACAGTGCCAAAGAATTGGGACTACCTGGGCGTGTATACAAGCAGGGAGTACCTGAATGGACACCCAATGTGCAGTACTACAGCAGTACCGAGTATGCACGGCTTAATCATGCAATAAGTTACAATGTTCATGGTACTGTTGCCTTACCTGTGTTTGATCCTTCCACGAAGTTATGCATTGCTGTTGTTGAACTTATAATGACATCGAAGAAAGTAAACTATGCAAATGAGGTTGGTAAAGTCTGCAAAGCTCTTGAGGTTAGCTCACTTTTCCTTATACGACTACAAACTGTCAGCTTGTAAGCATTCAGATATAATCGATATTGCTGAAATATGCTGCATCTGGGTAATAACTTTCGAATTATCTGCAGGCTGTGAATCTTAAAAGCACTGAGGTTGTCGAACATCCATATGTTCAGGTAATAATAGTTCAACAACTCCAATTTAAGTAATAATATTTTCTTGTTTTGTTTTGAATGCTAAACTCCTCTTTTCTTTTATTCAGATATGTAATGAAGGGCATCAAGCTGCTCTTGTAGAGATGTTGGAAGTCCTAACAGTAATTGGTGAAGAGCTCAAACTGCCCTTAGCTCAGACTTGGGTGCCTTGCAAATACCAAAATTCACTGGTACCTTGTGGTGGCATGAAGAAGAGTTGCTTCAATATTCATGGAAGTTGTGCCCAAGAATTATGCATATCAACAAGTGATGTTGTGTTTCATGTTATCGATGCTCATATGTGGGATTCCGAGATGCGTGTAGAGCACCACCTGCAGAAAGGACAAGGAGTTTCTGGAAAGGCATTCACCCTACGTAGGCCCTGCTTTTGCAAAGATGTGACTAGATTCTCTAAAATGGAATATCCCCTTGTGCATTATGCTCGTATGTTTGGATTAGCTGGTTGTTTTCAGTATGCTTGCAAAGTGCTTATACTGGAAATGATGATTATGTACTAGAGTTTTTCCTGCCACCTGATTGCAGAAAAGATGATGAGCAAAAGGTTCTTTTGGAGTCCATCTTATCTCTGCTGACACAGCATCTTCACAGTTTACATTTAGCCACTGATATAGGCTCTAGTGAAGAACTTCAAGCCAGTGCTATCACTGTAATCGGTAATGATGTGCAACATCTGAACTTTGAAGGTGGCACTCATGCATCACATGGGAGCAAAATGCATGGAATCCTTGAGCCTGAAAGCCAGAAAAGAATAGCTTTAACAGAATATGAAATGTGTCTATCACCTGAAAATGACACCAAATGCGATGGTAAATTATTCGTTGGACCAAAAGGTGGCTGTACCTCAGATTCTTTGTTGCCTGACAACAAAAGCAAACATCAAGTAAGGAGACGAGGAAAAGCAGAAAAAACATTCAGTTTGGAAGTTATTCAACAATATTTTACTGGAAGCTTGAAGAATGCAGCAAAAAGCCTTGGAGGTATGTATAGTTTGAAGTTTTGTAATCTTTCGAGAGATATTGGCTGCCACATTCACTACATGCCTGCATGGAAAATTATAAATTTACGTATTGTTTATACACTCTGCAGCTCATTCATTGAAATTGTGAATATCTCCATATTTTGTTCACATGTAAGTCTTTGTGGATGTTTTAGTGTAAATACACAAAACTAGTTTGCATGCGAGTACAGTAGATGCAGACGTGCTTTTAATTGTGACAATGAAATAGAGAGCTGGTATATATTGTATATTCTCTTTTGCTCATGATTATGAACTAGTCCGTCTATTTTGTGTAAACCTTATCTTCCACCACTTATTATTTCATCTATCCGATGTTAGTTCCTCTCATGTGCCATGATAACAAACAACAATGTAAAATCTCAAAAAATATTAATTGCTTTTTTCTTTCTTTTTGACAGTATGTCCTACAACTATGAAGCGCATCTGCAGGCAACATGGTATTTCTCATTGGCCATCTCGGCAAATCAGCAAGGTTAACCTCTATTTCAAAATTAAAGAAGGTGATTGAATCTGTTGAAGGATCAGAGAGTGGATTTACTCTCACATCTATCACGGGTCCTCTTCCAGCTCCTTTCAGTCCATCCAATCCTATCAATATAAAGAATGGACAGAAAACCAGGGTTATTGAACCTTCCATTCCTTCTGTTCAAGAAAGCAGAGATTCGTCCTTGCAAAGTAAGTTATATGTGAATGATGATCGCTTAGGCATGGCCGTTCCTCAGCAAAGCTTTCTGGCTAATATCAGCAGACAGATTGAACAGGAGAAAGCTTCAAACTTGAGAAGTTCTTCTGGAGAACCTAGCACGCATTCAGGGACGTCAGAAGAATCCTGCCTTGGCAGCCCTGCAAACAAGACGTTTGTTTCAACACTCGTGGACCACAACAAAACATGTGCAAACCAGATAGCTTCACACAAGGGTTATTTGAAACACAGGACCTGCTGCTTCCTGGACTGTTTGTTAACGGTTCAGGAAGCTCTGAAAATTGCAGGAACCACATCACAGATGCAGTTAACGAACCTTCTGTAGTCCCTCTTGTCAGTCTTATATCTGCACATAATTCAGGGATAGTAACAGTAAAGGCACGCTACAAGGAAGATCTTTTACGATTTCGGTTACCATGTTCTGCAAGCATTATTGATTTGAAAGATGAGATAGCCAAACGGACAAGTAGATGTTGGTGTCTTTGATATCAAGTATCTTGATGATGATCATGAATGGGTGAAGCTGACATGTGATGCTGACTTAGAAGAGTGCATGGAGATCTCTCGGCTATCTGGTAGCAGCGTTCTGAGGCTGCTGATCACTGACATTGCTCCGATCCTCGGTAGTTCTTGTGGAGCACTGGGTGATTTTTGAGGGTTTATGAATTAGCATAATATAATGCAGTGGCCTAATTCAGTTTATATGTAGGCTAGCTGCTTGAATTCTTAGATATATCACTACTTTCTCTCCTTTTACAGGCGTTTATTTCTCATTTTGTGTAGCAAATACAGATCATTTGAGGTAGTATAGACAAAAATAAGGTTCATGTAGCATAAATCCGATGTTTAGACATAACTGGGTGGTGTTTGTATGGTATAGATACCAAACAAAATTATGAAAATATTATTGCTGGAATTTTATGTAACACTGAAATAGTTGTGTTGCATATTGAAAGACTTTTCTTTGTGGGCAATTGAAAGGCTATTTTTGCGCTCATTTTAAGTTTTTTTAATTCTAATAACTAGTAGCTCACTGTTCAACTTTTCCCAAAAAGAAATAATATATAATTTTGTTTTAGTTCCCCATGGAACTTGGAACATTTAGTATTTTTGTTTACAAACTACTTCGAATGTTTGAAAAGAAACAGTCCTAGCCCCAGCCTGACTGCACGAGCCCATCCTATAATTGTGAATTTCTCATATTGGCGCTAGCAAAAATCAGCCACATAGATGAATAAAGTTGACAGCTTATTATATTGGACGCCGACAATTTCACATGTAAGTCGTTTAGACACCGGCAGAATCTTCAGTGTATATAACCGCTCACTTTGGAACTGGAAGGAATATAGCAAATACTATATAAGTTTGGCTTTGGAGTGCTACAAGAGATACAGGTACACCAGACGTCTCCTTCAGTGACGAGAGGAAACTGTTCCGTGGTTACCTTTGTTTGCCCAAAAGAAAATCAGTAGCTCGTTAGTCCCTTTCGTTCCAACAGCCTAGACACAACTGCATTCAGATAGAGAAGAAATTTAACAACACCAGGAGAATTCGTCTGTATCAGCTCATCACCGTACCAGTGTGTCCCAACAAAACTGCAGGTCCTAAACATTTTCTCACGTTTCCCAACTGTCATGGTACCAAGACGTTGACACCTCCTACACGACTAGAGAGGGTATATGCAGCAAACAGCATGGGCAATTGGGAAGCACAAGGCACACGTTAAGGCAAAGTCGCTTACCGGCAAAACCTGCTCCCCAGATCGTAGGTTTCCTGCTCGCTCTTTTCCTGCCTTCCACGCAGCTGAACCACCAGAACTACTAGAAATAGGAGCAACCGGCGCAGCTATTTATCGTCGCCGCACAAAACTTCTTGGGGGCTTCCCTTGTTATTAGCAGCAATTGTCAGTCACTACGCTGGTAAACACCAGCTGGTAGCATACTCGGCGATCGAGATGGCGAAGCTGCACCGGATCATCTCCATCGTGCTCCGGCTCGCCGCAGCGGGAGCCGCGGCGGCGGCGGCGATAATCATGGTGACCAGCCATGAGACCACCAGCATATTCGGCATAGAATTGGAAGCCAAGTACTCCCACACTCCATCATTTATGTAAGTCCTTTGCCAGTGAATTTCTATTTTCTAGTGCTGTTGAAGTGATTTGTGTTAATGCTCATGGTAATGTGTTTGTTGATCACATTCAGCTTCTTCGTAGTGGCATTCGCCGTGGCTGCCGCCTACAGCCTGCTCGTCATCCCCGTGCGGCCGGGGACCACCGTCTCCAGATTGGTGATCCTCACCGACGTGGTAATTAAGCACAAAGCTTATGCAGTTGCATTTTGCCATCCTCGTTATTGGATCCCGACCGGTGTTGTCCATGAACTGAATGCATGGAACGCATGGTGCAGATCATCGCGATGCTTCTCACCGGCGCGGTGGCGGCCACCGGAGCGATAGCGGACGTGGGGAAGAACGGCAACGAGCACGCCGGGTGGCTGCCCATCTGCGCGCAGGTGCGGGCCTACTGCGGCCACGTGGCGGGGGCGCTCATCTCCGGCCTCGTCTCCCTCGCCGTTTACTTCCTCATCGTCATGTACTCCCTCCACGCCGTGGCCGAGCCCATGTGCTCCTGCCATTAGAAACCTTGGTGCCAGCTTCCAGCTATACGATGCCCGTTTATAAGCCCTAGTAATTTTGTTTAGGCACTGTCTGAGATATGTTTAATTTGGTCATCTTCATTTCCTATGTCAAAATCGCCCGTTCCCTGTTCCCCTGAGTATTCAGGCATTCAGATAGCTGGGCCAAATGTCTTCCTTTTTGTCATGTTTTCATTGGAAATTTGATGAAGAGAAAGTGTTCCAAGATGTTTCAGTACGTGGACTTGTCTGATCCGCTGTCGCTGTGATGCTATCACTGTTGGGAATTGGGGTTTTGAAAAAGTTAGCATTTTTGTCTGTGGTTGTTTGATAGTTGCCGACATACCATGCGTAATGTTACTGTGTCAGTGTTGAGTCAAGGATTTGGTAATCAGTATCTGCTAACTCACATACGTGTTCAGTGGAGTCAATGATTGTTTGGTAATTGGTACTAAAACACTGAATTGGTGTGGCTCGTCAACGCTGATTTGCAAGCTTTGAGGCGGTTTGGTGAGCTAATTTATATCTACTTTCACCTAAACAATATCTTACAATATTATTTGGATCAAATTTTTGCTCCGAATTATTTTTCTGATCAACTAATCATCATACAAAACTATGTTAGCGCCCCACTAAGAATTCTCTCAATCAACGCCACATCATCTTCCACCAACGCACCACGTCATCCTCCACTAAGCACCTCACCAAGATGCATTGATTGCTAATTCTCGCAGCGCGCCACGTCATCCTCCACCAACGTGTCACGTCATCCTCCACTAAACACCTCACCAAGATGCATTGATTACACTGCAGCGCCACGTCATACTCCATCAAGTATACTTCTCGCATACGGTGCAGCCACATCATCTTAATTGTTTGCACCGTCCAATCTAAAAAAATCTATATATCTATATTAAAGTATATACGAACACCTCACTACAAAATATTGATTTCTTCTCTCAACATGTAAGAATACGAAGAAATCATCTTATTGTGTCTGCTTCCAAATTTTACTTTAGTATTTTTATTTTTAAATTTCACAAAAAGATCCCGCAGCAACGCGCGAGGTATCACCTAGTAATGATAGCTTACTCATATGTCATCAGCTGAAGTGGAATAGTACTATGGCAGTAGGCCACAAAACGATCGGATCACTAAATTGGGTGAGGGCTGAGGGGCAAACGAAGGCTTCACATGAAAGCAGAGAGCAGACTCAGCAGAGCAGATAACAAGAAAGCAGAGAGCAGACAATAAACTCAGTCACAAGAAATGTGCAAGCAAACACACGAAGGTTTTGATCCTGTTGGCACGCACGCACCTGAGACGCTGAGCGGAAGAGCATGAAGGTATTGGCGCCGCATTCCGTCGAACATGTCGCCGGCACGGCGGCACCTCAGCCCCAGCCATCAGTGCGTGGCCAAGGGAGGTCCAGGACTCCAGGGGAATGGAGATCCCCTTCGCAGGCCAGGATAGGCCCTGCAACATTCTCAGTTTGAGTTCGAAATCTTCTCTGTCACTCCAAACCACTAGTGCGGTTGAATTGGTGTCTTGGTCTTCACCGGTGCAATGGGTGACGGCGAACGGCGGGGGTGGAGACAGAGAAGCCAGGACAACAGCCATACAGGCGGGCTAACATGCCAAAACCCAAAAAGACAAATCCACCACCGCACGAGGTCAGGTATGAACGGCCGGCGAACGGAGTAGCGGCGGCGGAGGAGCACGAGTTGAGGCATCCACCCGGAATCCGGATATATGCAAAAGACCAGACGCAACCAGGGGGTAATGTGAAAAATATAATCCCCTTATTTTTCAAATAACCTTCAGATCGATCGCGATTAATAATCGCGATCTAATTTAGAGGTTATGTCAGTGTTTCTGTTTATTTTCACATAGCCCCCATATCGGATCGAAATTAATAATCTTGATCCAAAATAGGGGTTTATCTGAAAATATCCAGGGACTTTTTTTTTAAAAAAAAGCTCCGGGATGCTCCCTCGACGACGGCGCCGGCGCCGCTCCGGCGAGTCCCCGCCACGGCAGATACGGGGCCGGAGATGATTCTGGAGGAGATCCTACGTGACGACCGCTGCTGCTGTTACCGCTGGAGGAATTCTGTGGGGCCGTGGGGCTTTGGTCGCCGGAGAGCGACGATTCGATCAGCCACGGAGATGGATGCAAGCAGGTTTGGATCGCATGGAAGTGGTTTCAGAGAAGAGGTCGAGAAGGTTTTCAAGAAGAAATCGGGAAACCCGTAGGAATGCAATGCACCCTCTGGATCCCGAGGTTCTTCTGTCTATGTAAATATGTAACTGGATCACGCGAAACTGCTTCGAGGCCGTGACCCGTCGCGGTCAGCAATGTTGAAGTGAATGCACGCGGAGGCCGTCGCCACTAGTGCAGATGAGTGTGCGCCCATGCGAAGAAGGCGAAACCGCCCCTGAGCTAGTGAGGTTGAACGCTCAGCCTGTGGCGGAGCGGAGGAACGGGAGGAGAACGCGACGACCGCGGTTACGATTGCGAACCTCCAGTAGGCAGTAGAGCAGAGTGCTCCAGATATGGAGGCCGGAGCCTGAGCGGCGGCGCCGGCGGTGACGGCTCACCCAGATGCCGGAGGAGCAGACGCGTGGCTTCGGATCCCGGAGCGCGTGGCCAACGTGGCGCAGGCCCGCCCGGCGCGCGCGCGTTGATCCGCCGTGCGCCGGCGGGCGAGCGCGCCTTTGCACGGGCCTTCCACGTGCGTCGTCCTACCGGCGGCGCGCTCCAACGACCGGCGAACGACGGCGGGCAGAGGTGGTCGGTGTTCCGTTCCCGGACGAAATCCTACATTTTGATATTCAAATTTTTCAGGCTTAACTGGAGGACAAGTCTGAAGAAACTCACACGTGAGTGTAGAGGTCGGAAGTTTTATTCCTTTAACAAAAAGGAGGACAAGTGTCTTGTGATCAGTGGGAAGGAAATACTTCATCCATGGAACCTGCTGCAAACTACTATTATATACCAGGGTTTGTTGCTGATGCTGGGCGCACCTGTAATCACATGTCAGAGCAATCGGGGCGATCGATCTCACCCGGACAAAGCTTGAGTCTCGCAGCAGCCGGTCTCGTGAGAGATGATTGCCGCACTCGTTGGCCGACGCGGGCACGGGCGCGCGGCTGGACCTGTGTCCTGTCCGGCTGTCCTGGACCACCACCAGGGCGCATTTCATCTCCGCGACCGCCGGCGCCATGGCATATTGGCATGCCACTCCAGCACGCGAGCGCCTCTTCCTTTCACCCAATCACGGGCGCGCGCCGCGCCGGTACAAGCTGGGTGGAACCATCCAAGATTCCAAGCGCGTGGTCTCCGAGATGGTCCTCCCGGACGCTACGGCCAAGCGCTCGTTGCCATGCTCGCACCTGCTGCTGCATGCTTCCGCGCATGCCGTCCGTCCGTCCTGACTCGAGAGTTCATCGTCGCATGTCGTAGCCTCATCTGCTCGCTCGGATAACATATACAGTTTGCAGGCCCGGCCGCTAGCTAGTCTGTAAAGGTCGCAGGAGCCTTGGCCATGATCCGGTGTCGTTTTGCCGCGGCGGCGACATTCTTCGGACTTGAGAGATGAGAATTGCATTATGGGCACAGGCCGGGAAAGGGGTTCATCATCGCTGCATCGCAGATGAAACTTCTGATGTAATGTAACGAGGAAAACCGGAACCGACTCGGATCCATATCCATCCATCCAGTGCAGACGTGCAGTCACTTGGCTGTAGCTGTAGTGGATCAGACCGATCGGTCCACCGGCGCAAGCGTGTCGACTGGCGAAGCGCGCCGGTCGCCGTCCGACGACGACAAGGACACCTCGATCCACCGACGCATGCACTAATCTTCAGACAGGCATCATCCATCGCTGCACTCAGCTCACTGCTCACTGCTCAGCTCATTTCCTCGTTCATATAAGCGCGCGAGGCCGGGCAGCTGCAGGCTTGCAGAGCACCAAGTTAATTGAGCCATCCTCCCGTGCATCGGGCTGTTGCGTGCGGCGTGCCCTGCCCGCCCGGCTACCGGGGCCAGGACGAGAGCCCAGGCAGCCGCTGCCCAATGGGTTGCCGCGGCGGCATCGTGAGGCGCCTCTGCCTCGTCGTCGTTCTCCTCTGCGCCTTCTGCCTCTGCTCCCTCCTCGCCCACGCCAATGCCAAGAGGACGCCGCGGCCGCGGCCCGCGGTGAAGCCAACGCCAACGCCAACACCAACGCCAACGCCGTCGCCATCGCCGACGCCGGTCACCCCGGCCCCGGCCCCGGCTCCGGCGTACCCGTCGCTCCCCGTGCGGGCGGTGTGCCTCGGCGGGTGGCTCGTCACCGAGGGCTGGATCTTTCCGCCCCTTCGACGGCATCCCCAACAAGGACCTCCTGGTACGTACGCGCGCGCGTTCGTCGCCACCAGCCTTCCTCTGCTTGAAGCCAACCAACCGCTGGTTTCGCGCGTGTGCGCGCAGGACGGGACGCAGGTGCAGTTCAAGTCGGCGCTGCGCAAGACGTACATCACCGCCGACCAGGGCGGCGGCGGCGCCGTGCTGGCCAACCGGACGCAGGCCTCCGACTGGGAGACCTTCAGGGTACGTCCGTCCGTCCGACCACGCGACGCTGTGCCTCCATTGCTGACCTCCAGTTTCTCTAGCTGTAAATGAATGAATGGATGTGCATACTGCTGCAGCTGTGGCGGATCAACGAGACGACGTTCAACTTCCGGACGTCCGGCAGCCAGTTCGTGGGCATCGGCGCCAGCGACGGCATCATCGTCGCCACCGCCACCGCGCCGACGCTGCCGGAGACGTTCCAGATCGTCCGCTGCCCCTTCGACAAGAACAGGATCCGCATCAAGGCCGCGAACGGATACTTCGTCCAGGTAACAAACCAAACTCCACATGTCACAGTCACACACAATGCAAACAAAAAGATGCTGTAAGATTGACCGCACTGCCGTAGTGCCTTCCATGGCTAATAGTGGGTCGGCACGGGGAGATTGGCTCCTGGAATTCCCACTGGCCATTGCCCATTAGTGATCGATTGCCCAAAGCACTAGTAGTGAGTGGAAAATCTAGTGAACACGTATATAAGGTAGTAGTGATCGAGCAAGAAGATGATGTTCAACTAGTGATGGAGTGGAGGCCACTATATACAGCAGCGGATCCAACGGTGGGTCGGGGCCCAGCTCCACCACCACCATGGATCTACCACCCTGATCCAATAGAATCCCACAAATTTTTCATAAAAATTTGAGAAGGAAGAGAAGAGGAAGAAGAAGGAGGGAGGAGGAAAAAGACGAAGGAGAGCCCCCCTACCTCCCAATCCTAGATTCGCCACTGACTATATAATAAGCTAACTATTTGGGTTCTCATGGCATCGCAGGCGATAGCGACCGGCGAGGTGATAGCGGACTACGGCGAGCCGACGCGGTGGTCCGACTGGGACGCGTCGGTGTTCCTCATGACCAAGGTCGGCCAGCAGCTGCAGGGCGAGTACCAGCTCTGCAACGGCTACGGCGCATACAAGGCCGCATCCGTCCTCAGGGTAAGCTACCTACATACATATACAGTGGTACATATATACGCACAGCTTCCTTTTTTTCATGCCCCACCTGTCAGCCTGGGCTCGTCCTCGGTATGCCTGACAGGTGGGGCCCACTTGCGGTAGTATGACGTGGAGGAACATAGATGATCGAGACCTCAGAGTAGAAGAGTCGTTATCTCCGTATATGAACAACCTTGCGCTACCGATTGAAAAGGTCCATGTCGTCGGGACGAGCGAACTAGCGTGCCTGGATCTCTTGTTTCGTTCCATCTCGTGTTCGTGTCCGTCTCGATCGGGAGATGGAACAGTCAGTTTGGCTTTGGGGTTTGGAAGCAAGCAACGTCGTCCAACATGTGACCCCTGTGCAGTGTGAGGGTGAGGCCAGCAATCACATGTGTTTGTTGCCATCATGTAGCTACTACGGTACTACCTCTGCCTTTTGCTGGGTGCATTGGTTGGCGTTATAACAGACCATAACACCAACCAGCAGGACATTTGGCTATATATGTCGTAGATTTTCTTCTTTTTTTAAAAAAAAATTCGACCTGCGGGAGTAAGACTACCTCACGGTATTGTATTCAGAAGAAGACATTCTCACAAAGATCGAAAAAATTCTCGAACCTCTGTCCTTAACAAACAGCTGTGACTAGTTTCTTAGAATTCCACTCTTGAATCTTGTGACTTTCTAAACTACGGTTAGTTGATCTAATGCATTGTCTAGCTGTAATTATTCAACTTTCGAATTTGCATGCATGTTTGACAGGATCACTGGAGCACCTACATAGTTGAGGACGATTTCAAGTTCATCGCATCAAACGGGCTGACAGCAGTGAGGATTCCGGTAGGGTGGTGGATCGCTAGCGATTCCAACCCTCCGGCTCCGTATGTTGGAGGTTCCCTGCAAGCCCTGGACAACGCCTTCAAATGGGCAGAGTAAGCTACCAGCTTTCAGAAATCAGAAACACACATGGAGTTTATCAGCTCGTTATTTGTTACTACTATAAGCTGTTTATCCAACTGAAAATAATGTTCGTTCAGTTCATGAGATTCTTCTTCTCTGCTAGCACAGGAAGTACAAGCTCGGCGTCATCGTCGACTTGCACGCGGCTCCAGGATCACAGAACCCCTGGGAGCACAGCTCCTCCAGAGACGGCACCCAGGAATGGGGAACAACGGACGCCAGCATCGCTCAGACCGTCAAGTGATCGATTTCCTCGCATCCAGGTCTCGTAACAACACGAATTCACTTCCTTTCTAAATTTCACCGGAGAACACGCGACACTACAACGAAATTGAATCGTTTTCTGATGCAATTTGATTCGCATTCAGGTACGCGGCGAGCCCCAGCCTGTTGGCGGTGGAGCTGCTGAACGAGCCGAAGGCGCCCGGGGCGACGCTGGACAGCCTGACCAGGTACTACCGCGACGGCTACAGCGCCGTCAGGAAGCACTCGCCGACGGCGTACGTGATGTCGAACCGGCTGGGGATCCCGTCGGCGAACTCGACGGAGCTCCTCCCCTTCGCCGGCGGGTTCCAGGGCGCGGTCCTCGACGTGCACTACTACACCGTGTTCAACAAGGCGTTCGACAACCTCACCGTGCAGCAGAACATCGACTTCGTCAGGACCAACTTCTCCGGCGAGCTCGCCGCCGTCACCACCCAGAATGGGCCGCTAACCTTCGTAGGTAAGGCACAAATTCTTCTTCTTATTTGAAGAGCACGAGAAGGTAGGAGATCGAGCTGCTTTCCTATGAAATTCACTTGTTTTTTGTTTCGGTAACAAAGGAGAGTGGGTTGCAGAGTGGAAGGTGCCAAACGCGACCAAGGAAGAGTACCAGAAGTACGCGGCGGCGCAGATGAGCGTGTACGGACAGGCCACGTTTGGATGGTCGTATTGGACTATCAAGAATGCCAACAACCACTGGGATCTGGAGTGGATGATCAAGAATGGATACATAAATCTGAAAGGCTAGGACTGATGATCAAGCCTATTACGTGATGATCTATATATATAAGCAAGTGTGAAGGCGAATTAGCTCGCATTAGATTGGAGTCGTCGTCTCTGGTGACATCAGAATAGGCATCATCAGGGGCCTCGAGATATTGCATGACAAAGTTGTGCACATGGATTTGTAAAATTCATCCTATATGAATATGATTGTGTATCACCCAAGCCCTCACGGCGACGTTTAGATGTCCCACAAGTCATATCAGCATGTTACGCGCTCCATGCCATCTTATATGACATTTTTTACCGTGCTCGAAGATTTTCCATCGGTCCGGATCTGAATGACTAAAATAAGAGAAAACCTATTACAAAAACCAAAATTGTGGACTATATTTTGATGTGTTAGCTACTGAAATGGATGTTTCCAAGGAGTAAAAAAGGTTCCTGGACATTATGGAAACAAAATAAAGGAGAAGACAGCCGATTGTGAATAGTTTGCACGTACAATGATAATTTTTCTCAGCTATGTCAATTCCTAAGTAAATCAAGAAATTAAGTGGATTTTAATTATTGAAAATCATGTGTGGCTGTTACAGCGAAACTTGGAATTACAGAAAATTTCTAGCCATTGGTGGGTTAAAGAAAATCCTCTCTTACTTTCTATCAATTCCTATGTAAACCAATAAATGAAGTGCATATTTATTATTGCAAATATTACAGTTAAACTTGAGACAACAGCACAACTAGCGGAAGAGTTGAATCTGCCCCCCACTCTGCTTTTGCTCACAGATCTGCCACTTCTGCCAACTGTGGATAGTCAAGCTACCCAGCTTTGTTTCGGTGGGGAAGCTACCATAGCGTGGCTTTCCTCTTCACCTACGTCCTAGTCACCTATTCTTGTCGCATATGCATTTTTTTGCTGCATGTCTACCCTTAGGCTGCAGCGCATCTCACTTTCTCGGTGCATCACACTCCCAAAAACTAAAATTAACGCAATAATGCATATACATGCATTGTGAGTATCATTTCTCACCAACGCTCTTCCGCACTGTGCTTCTGTGCAATTGATAAAGAAAGCAATTGACGTGTATATATCAATGTGAAGGAGAAGATATGTATCGAGCCACACACAGATACGAGCCCGATATATATACAAGTGTCTCACCTACCATACCAATAAAGAGTTCATTTATAGAAAAAGGGGTAAAATTCTAACCTTTTGTATCATCCATTGCATAGAACCATTATTGATTATTACATATTAGCAATTATGCCCATGTGTTGCTACGGAAAAAAAATTACCCATACCTTTAGCCTAGTAAACCTGTAACAATATTCCTGTTATAGCTTGATCTACATCCCCGTCAATTATTTCCAAAATGGCATTAAATTATACACAAACAATTTGAAGAAATACATTATCGAAATAGTAGTAAAAATCGTACAGTTGCTCTTGTCTCGTCAAAATTCCGACAATTAGTAAATATGTACACTTTTGTTCATATACAAATTGGATTCCAAATATCTAATAATTAGTTTATCCTCTATATCTTTTTCAACATCAAAAATATAAATTTGGGCTCTTGCTCAAATTCTCTTACCCTACATCAATTTCAGGTGCTATATAAAGAGATATGAATTCATATCCTTGTCATTCCATCAAAAATTAGCGCTAAAGAGCTGAACCTGGCCGCCGCTCTGCATTTGGTCGCGCTCGGCCACTGCTGCCAATTGTGAGCTACCCAGTTCTGTTTCGGTGGGGAAGCTATAGCTTTCCTCTTCACCTCAGCTTGGCATCCATACCCAGTCACCTATTCTTGCCGCACATGGATTTTTTGATGCATCTTTTTCTCGCTTGGCGACCCTGCATCTCACTCCCAAAAACTAAAATTAACGCAAGAATGCATATATGCATGCATCGCGAGGATCACGCCTCACCAACACACGCTCTTCTCTACTGTAAGTATGCTGAACCGTACGTTGAGCGACCAATGAAAGAGTAACACAAATATAGTGTGGCCCACTCGCCCTCGGGTATAGACGCGCGGACGGGTGTATACATGAACTGATTGTTAAAAGATGTCCATGTATCAGGGACCATCAACTGACAAATGTATGTATACATACACAGATTGCTAAAAGCGGTCCATCTATTAGTGTCCATCAAGAGGCATGATATGTGGATTCCATAGTACAGAGTACGCGAGATGGACCTTCCGGTTTGAATGGTGCATGGTGTATACATGAACTGATTGTTAAAAGATGTCCATTTATCAGGGACCATCAACGGAGAAATGTATGTATACATGGACAGCTTGCAAAAGAGGTCCATCTATTAGTGTCCATGAAGAGGCATAATATGTGGAATCCATAGTACTTACTACTTAGTACGCGAGATGGACCTTACGGTTTGAATGGTGCATGGTATGTGGACACACCATCTTGCATGCTTGATTGTTTGCTTCTCACAATCTTTTTGCCACTGTCGCAGTAATAAATATTTACCAAAAGTGTGGCCTGAGACGGTGTGTAAACACCGTTAACATTGACACACGAATCAAGGAGGCAGCGAGCGGCAAAGATATTGTAGACGCGCATCGCAGTGGGCGCCGAACAATTTTCGTTCTCTACTGTACTTCTATGCAGTTGATATATACAAGAAATCAATTGACGTGTATCTATCAATGTGGAAGAAGATATGTATATATAGAGCCACACACATATACGAGCCCAATATATATACAAGTGTCTCACCTACTATACAAGTGTCTCACCCGTCACATCGAAGCAAATTTGCTGAAAGCCCAAAGTTCAGTCAGTGCACATGGCTTTGTAAAATCCATCCTATATGATTGTCCTCTCAGACCAAACAACTGAGATATTTCTAGCTAACTTGAGAGGTTACATATCACCAAGAGATCAACCCAGCCCTGTTTCGGTGAGAAAGCTACAAAGCTTGACCTTCCTGTTCGCCTCAGCTTGCCATCCATACCTAGTCAGTAGTCACCTATTCTTGTGGTAGCTGGATTTCCTGGTGCATCTCTCCCGTGGTGATACTCTAAAGCAAGAATGCATGGAATGCATAGAGTATTACAGCTCACAACAACACTCTTCTGCACTTTCTGTGCAATAGATACAACAAAGCAACTGACGCGTAGTATATATCGATGTGGAAGGAGGAGATTTATATAGAGCCACACAGATATGGGCACGATATATATACAAGTGTCTCACCTACCATACCAATCAAGAGTACATCCTCCAAAATAAATCAAGAAATTAAGTGCATTTTAATTATTGAAAAATCATTTGTGGTTGTTATGGAGAAATTTGAAATTACAGCAAAATTCTAGCTATCGTTGGGTTAAAAAATCTTGTCTTACTTTCTGTCAATTCCTATGTAAATCAAGAAATTAAGTGCTTATTCATTCTTGAAAATGTTACAGTTAAACTTGAAATTACAGCACAATTAGCGTTAAAGAGTTGAATCTGGCCCCGTTCTTCTTTGGTTGCGCCCGCCACTGCTGCCAAGTGTGTGGATAGTCGAGGTGCCCAGCTCTGTTTTGGTGGGAAGCTACAAAGTTGACCTTTCCTGTGCACCTCAGCTTGGAATCCATACCCAGTTACTTGTTCTTGTCGCAGATGAATTTTTGCTGCATCTCTCCTATGGCGAACGTGCATCTCACTTTCTTGGTGCATCTCACTCCCAATAACTGAAATTAAAGCAAGAATGCATGCATGCATTGCGAGTATCACGTCTCACCAACGCTCTGCTGTACTTCTGTGCAATGGCTACAAGAAACCAATTGACGCGTGTGTGTATATATATTAACAACGAGCACGAGATGATGCCTATTTCATCGATAGTGACGTGTATATATCAATGTTGAAGGAGAAGATATGTATAGTGCACACACACATAACGAGCCCAATATATAAGTGTCTCACCTACCAGACCAATCAAGAGTTCATTCATAGAAAAAGGATAAAGTTCCAACATTATTAGATATTGGCATCTAAATCACTCTAAATTAGAAGAAAGTATATAATTATACATATTTGAGGAGCGGAATGATGTACTAGTTAATATTGACTGACCTCAATATTTATAAGGGTCTGTTCTTTTGGGTGAAAAGGAACAGTGTTGCAAATGAATAGTTTCTAGAATTCCTATGTGAGAGAAGATGTGATGGATGTGATAGGTAAATAATGCTTTTCTGTTCATTTTCACCAAAAGAACATGGCCTAAATGAAACTCTTCTGTAGGCAATAAATAATGTACGCATCAGACATTTAAGCGTGCAGTGGAATCCATTGATGTAACTCCATTGAGGCAAATAAACATATACCCACTTGTTTAGGTAGACGCAACTCATCTAACAAGTCGTAAAGCATTGCTGCAAGAGAAGCTCTGTTTGCAAGGAGGAAGAAAAAGTAATTAGTGTCCAAGTAGCATGCAGGCCGGGTCTAAACAACAGAGCAGATTACGAAATATAGATTCTATTTTTTGCATATCTACTTTCTTGGTGCCCAGAAAATAAACTGCCATGACACAGGAAACACCAAGAGACAATCCCAGCCCCACTAGCTACGGATAGATAATCCCAGCCCTGTTTCGGTGAGAAGCTAGCCTTCCTTTTCACCAATTGACGCTTGTGTATTATACGAACTTCTCGAGATGATGCCTATTTCATCGATAGTGACGTGTATATATCGAGTATTAAATATAGGTAAAAAATAACTAATTATAGTTTTGATGCGCACACAAATCTTTTGAGCCCAATATATAAGGTGTCATTAGGATAATATTACCAGACCAATCAAGAGTTCATTCATAGAAAAGGATAAAGTTCAACATTATTAGAAACAAGGCAGCTTGCCATCCATACCTAGTCAGTATATAATTCTTGTCGCATCTGGATTTTCCGGTGCATCTCACTCCCGTGGTCAGCATTTAGCATTCTCTAGATGTCCCAGAAACTAAGTATTACAGCTGATCAGTGATCACAACGCTCTTCTCTGCACTTCCTGCGCAGTTGATACAACAAAGCAACTGACGCGTAGTATATATCGATGTGGAAGGAGGAGATATATATAGAGCGACACAGATATGGACCCGGTAATACATATACAAGTGTCTCACCTACCATACCAATCAAGAGTACATTTTTTAATTAGTAATAAAATGAATAAAATTCCAACCATTTTGCATCCAATGCAGTACTGTATTTTACAGCATCCTTTTAATGACGTGTTTGGAAAATGATAGTGGCAAAAGGTTCCGGACTACATGATGATAAATCATATCAGTCGCACAATCTAAAATAAAATCGCCAGCCATTCTTTGCATAAATCTCCATTGTTAGGGCGGAGCCAGGGGGCAGGGCTTGGCCCCTAATGCTCCAAGAAACAACAAATCACCATTGTGAAAATCAAAAAAATTAGTACAAAATCAGTAAAATTAGTCGATTTTGACTTAAAAATTGGTAATTTGGCCTCTCTTATGACTAATTGCCCCCCCCCCTCGTGTTTGAATCCTGGCTACGCCCCTGTCCATTGCCACCACTTCAACAGCGTGACAGAATCCATACATCTAGTCGTTCCTTTTTCTTACATTTGACTTCTTAATTAGATTTGAAAATTCTTTCTGTTTTTACTTTTCTCAATCTACACATGCTCATTTATTCATTCATTCTATCGACGGACGGCCAATGAAAGCATCACAGCTGGGATTTTGGCCCACTGGGCTGATCGCGCCTTTTGGCTAGGTCCGCACAAGCCGCGTATCCTATCTGGCTTCCAGAGTACAAGATTCGTGCGCGCGTGTGTCATCCGTCCAATGTACTACAATTGCTACCACGTGCAGCACCTCCGTGCGAGGAAACTCTTCTGTAGGCAATAAACAATGTATGCATCAGACATTTAAGCTTGGAATCCATGCTGTAACTCCATTGAGGCAAATAAACATATACCAACATGTTTAGGCCCTGTTTAGTTCCCCAAAGATTCCAAAAATTTTCGCATCGCAGACCGTGTCACCTCTCACAGAACCGCTTCCCAATGCAAAATTTTCACTATTTTTTTCCAAAATTTCACCGAACTAAACGGTGCCTTAGGAAGACGCAACACTGAATCATATCAAAGCAATGTACGGACAATTGCTGCAAGAGAAGCAATCTTGCGAAGGAAAGAAAAATAAGCAGTGTCTAAATACGTATCTAAATAAGTAAATAGCATGCAAGCCGGGACTAAGCGACAGGAAAATAATCTATAAGGTGTATGTTGTGCCCAGAAAATAAATTGCAATGACACAGGAAAACACAAAGAGACAAAAAATTGTGAAATCTGAGAGGAAAATAATGTACAAGAAACAAACACTTGTGTAAGAGGGAGTCTCTCAGACCAAACAAGGATGGGATTTCTTGCTGACTTGTGGTACGAGAGACTGCCTTTTCCTTGGGCCCTACGAGGTTACATTTACATATCAGCAAGAGATCATGCCCCCTCAGTTTCGGTGAGAAAGCTCCAAAGCTTGACCTTCCTCTTCACCTCAGCTGGCCATCGATACCTAGTCAGTAGTCACCTATTCATGTTGTAGTTGGATTTCCTGGTGCATCTCACTCCCATGGCCAGCATTTAGCACTCTCTAGGTTTCCCCAAAACTAAAGCAAGAATGCATGAAATGCATGCAGTGCGAGTATTTACAGTTACAGCTCACAACGACACTCTTCTCTGCACTTTCTGTGCAGTTGATACAACAAACTAGGCAACTGACGTGGAAGGAGGAGATATATATGGAGCCACACAGATATTCATGGGCCCGATAATATATATATACAAGTGTCTCACCTACCAATGCTACCATACCAATCAAGAGTACATTTTTTTAATAATAAAAGGGATAAAATTCCAATTTTGCATCTAATGTAGTATTTTACACCATCCTGTTAATATAATGACATGTTTGGAAAATGATAGTGGTGAAAGGTTCCGGACTGCATGATGATAAATCATATCAATCACACAATCGAAAATAAAATCGCCAGCCATTCTTTGGGTAAATCTCCATTGCCACCACTTCAACAGAGTGACAAGAATCCATACATCTAGTCGTTCCTTTTTCTTATATTTGACATCTTAATTAGATTTGAAAATTCTTTCTGTTTTTACTTCTCTCAATCTACACATGCTCATTCATCATTCATTCTATCGACGGACGGCCAATGAAAGCATCACAATTAGGATTTTGGCCCACCGGGCTGATCGCACCTAAGTGCGTCGTGCGGTGCTGCCCGTTTCGGTTAGGTCTGCACAACCCGTGTATTCCTATCTGCCTTTCGGAGTACAAAATTCGTGCACACGTGTGTCATCCGTCCAATGTACTACTCCCTCTGTATCGAAATACTTATCGCTATTGACTTTTTTCTACAACTCAATTATCTGTCTTATTCAAAAAATTGTAAATACAATTTATTTTATTTCTATATACTTTATTGTTGCGTATTTTAACCTTGACTTATCGCTTTACGTGTTTGCAATAATTTTTGAATAAGACGAATAGTCAAAGTTAAAAGAAAAAGTTAACAAATGACAAATATTTTGATGCTATTGACTTTTTTCTACAACTTTGACCATTCGTCTTATTCAAAAAATTGTGCAAGTACAATTTATTTTGTTTACTATATGCTTTATTGTTGTACTTATTTTAACCTTGACTTATCATTTTACGTGTTTGCAATAATTTTTTGAATAAGACGAATAGTCAAAGTTGAAAGAAAAAGTCAATGACAAATATTTCGATCGGAGGAGTACTGCAATTGCTACCACACGCAGCCCCACCATCCGAGCTGTTGCTGCACATGCACAACCACTGGGATCTGGAATGAATGATTAAGAATGAACATAAATCTGAAAGACTAGGACTGATGATCTAGCATATTGCGTGATGATGATCTATAAGCAAGTGTGAAGGGGGTAGGGGGATGCCCGGGTGGCTAGCTGAGCTGGATCTCAACCTGGCGATCCGGGTTCGAACCCCCGCGGTGGCCTCTCGCTAGCTTAGAGGGAGTCACCGACTGTGATCACAGAGAGAACCCGTACCTAGCTGCTCAGTGACGCAGGGGCTACGCTAGTCCCCGGCCCCAATAAGCAAGTGTGAAGGCGAATTAGTTGGCAGTAGATTATTGGAGCCGTCTCTGGTGAATCAGAATAGGCAGCATCAGGGGCGTCGGAGATATTGTAAAGCAGCGTTTAATGCACATGGATTTGTAAAATCCAGATCACCATTGGTGCTAAATATAACATTTGGAATATGGGACATCACACCAAAAAAAAAAGCACAATATTTGGGAAAGAAGATATTAGCAGGTAACAACTACAATAAGTTGTTATTAGTAAATTATATTTTAATTAGCATGCATAGAACATCAAACAAAGTGCCCGTTGAACATGCCTCCTTTGACAAAGGAGACATTGCCGCATAATTAGCATGCATAGAACACCAAACAAAATGCCCTGTTGAACATGGTTATGCTTTGACAAAATTTTAAGTGAGTTCTCATATTCCCTTGAATCCTCTTGAACATCTTACTGGAATTTGTTGGAAAATTAGTATCAAATATTGAAGAATTTGTTGGAAAATTAGTATCAAATATTGAAAGACATGATCAGCCTGGATGTGTGCAGTTAAAATTAGTATCAAATATTGAAAGACATGTTCAGCCTCTGGATGTGCACAGTTAAAATAAATTTAATTACTGCTTGCTTGCTTCTTTTAAAAAGTTACTCACGCTCTAGACCAATCATGCCCTCAATTTATCAGCATGTATTTAAAATTTTCTGCTTGCTCCTAAATTTTAAAAATATGCAGCATCATAGTTAGAATAATATGACAATTTTTCCAATGACCTATTCTACCTGTTGCACCTTGTATGCCATAGTTAGAATAGAAGAAAGAATGGCATAGAATAATCGAAAACTCTTTAATGGCCTATTCCTATTGGCGTACTTTGTTTTTATAATGATAGAAAAGAAGAAATAATTTAATTTAATTTCATTTGTTCAATCACTTGGGTTGATTTGCTTGCACAAGTCTATTCAAAGGGACTTTCCTCCTGCAGCACCAAGACTTGGGGGCTTCTTTGTACCGAATTAGTTAGATTGGCTACGCGAACAAGCACGTTAAATATATGGCAACAATGGAAGTAGGCGCTATGGCAAAGTGATCTTGCGCAAATTCATGTAATGAATATGGACACTTCTATTTCTTTAAATCAGTTGAAGTTGTGATATGGCATACATCGCACAAACAAAAAATTCACTATATTTGGGAAAGATGATATTAGTAAGTAAAAATCACTAAAAATAGGAGGTCACAATATTAACAACACATTTACCTCCTTCATCAATAGTTGGAGCAACACAACTCTCATCTATGCCATTGCCGTTGGTCTCGCATTGCTCAATACCCCACCACCACCACATGTAACAAACACGTGGTCAAGTTCACATCAAACATAAAGTCTACAAAAATAAATGCATGATTTTGACTAACTGGCAGGTCATTGTCTTGAGTCAAATGTCCCCTATGGAGCCATTCATTTTCTTCATCTTCATCCATTGTTACACTAACACCTAGTTGTCGGGGACCATAAGGGTCCCCTAAAACCGGGGAACCCATTTACTCAAAAAACAAAACACAAACGAATTCACAAACCTAAAACACGCTCAACCCACTGTACCCGGCCCACCACCCCGGCAAAACTCCGCCGCTCGAGGGGCGCCGCGCTAACAAGTCTCCGCCTCGCCGAGAACCGGCCGCCTCGGTGGGACTCCGAGGGCTGTCGCCCCTGGCGCCCGGTCAAAGACGAATCCACGCCGTGCGTCCCTGACACGCCCGGAATCATATTCGGCCGTCGCCAACTCTCCCGGTGAGGCCATCCCCACCATCAGGCGGCAAGGCGCTGTCGCCTCCGTGACATCCGCGCCACCCACTCGTGACGGCCAACTCGCCGCACTCGAAGAGACGGCGGAACCTCGAAAAGGGGACGACGCCGCTCCGCTGCATGCCCGGCCACGCCATGACGCCGGACGAGGCGCGTCACCCGCCACCGCCGGTCTGCGCGCCATCCCCGCCATCACGACGCCATCTCGGCGCCATCACGCCATCTCGACGGAGTGCGGGCGCATAAGACACGCCACGCCGCGCGGCCGTGTCCTTACGACCTCCGTCTGCCGCCACACCTCGAGCAGACGGACGACGACCACACGGGAAGCTCCTACGCCGCCACCCTCGAAGCCGCCTCGACGGATATGGTGGCACGCCATGACGCCCGCCCAAAGCAAGATTCGCCAGACGGCCGCCCACTCTTGCACCGCGCCATGCCATCACACGTAGCTAGAATAAGGCGGCACGCCTGTAAACCGCCTCCTCCTTGGCCTATAAAAGGAGGCGCCTCGGCCGCAGGGGACGACGGAGAGCACCGACCACACACGCCGCTTCACCACGATATTGGCACTCGCCTCAATCAAAACCTCAGGACCGGAGGCCCGGCCTCCTCCCGCCGCTTGTAGCTCCTCGCAGCACCACGTGCAACGCAATATAGTGCCTCGAGCACACCATCGCTGGACGACGCCCGCCGAACTGTGATAAACCCCGTGTCACTAGTTGCTTAGCACCGACCATCGAGATAGATCTCTTTACTAGTTACCGCCGGGACTACTTTCCGCGACCGGCTGGGCTGCGCGCTGTAGGGAACGCTGAAGATCGCTTTCCACCAGCCATCTCGATGGTGATCCGCACCGAGTGTGTCCTGAGGTACTCCATGGGAGCTCGGACCCCTCCCACCGGATTCGAACCGTTTGGGAGCCCGAACTTTCAGCCACGGAACGGCCACCTCACGCGCATCACCAACCGTGACGAGCTCCACCCATGGCGATCGACCTGTGGCCGGCCCCGCCACGCCTGGCCGCCGACGCCCCGCCGCGACGCGCCCTTCAAGACCGCTGACCGACGACGCCCGGCCAGGCCTCGACAGCGCGATGGAACGACGCCGCCGCCGCGTGTCGCCTCACAACGCGACACGCCTGGCCGAGACGGCAACCGCACCACGGGAGCACGCAGCCCCGAACCGCGGTTCCCCACGGATGCGCAACGCCGACGGCGACGCCGTCCGCCGCCAAGATCGACGGGCGGCAGATGAGGATCTTCCCGCCACCACCTCCTCGGGCGGTCGAACCTCATCGCCACCACCCATGACGAGTCCTACCACGGCCCGCCAACAGCTTACCACCCGCCACTTCGCATGGGTACGCCGGAGTGGACTTCTCCGCACGGACCTTGATGTTCCAGCCGGCCTCGACGCCGCGACCATCGGTTCGGCCATTCGACGACTCCAGGCCGGAGCTACGACCCCGCACGTGAGTGCTTCGTGGTGGTCATCGACGACCAAGCCGACGGCGCGAACGCGGCAGGGGCTGGCGACGGAGAAGTTCTCGACCCGGAGCTAGCGCATCGCAGTAACCCGGCCGAGCGTACCACCCACCTCGCCGGCGCAAGGCGCAGACATCAATGCGCAACTGGCTCAAGCGCGCGAGCTCGAGGCTAAGCTTGCGGAGGAGTACCGCGCGGTACGACTGCTTCGTGCCACCATCGCCGGAGAGGCTTCGCGGGCAAGCAGCGCTGACCGCATCAACACCAACGCCGATGTCAACAACAACCCGAACACGCCCGCACCAACGCTGGAACATCCAACATACGCCGCTTCTACCCTTAGAAAGGATTTCCAAGTTTTTCTTGTTATTTACATACCCAACACCCCAGCTATCGTACTCGAAACCGAATCCCCTCGGCTATCAGGCGTCCCCAAAAAATGGTCCCATTTTTTCGCAAAATTCGCCAAGATCGGGGCTAGACCCAAGATCAAACATAAAGTCTACAAAAATAAATGCATGATTTTTGACTAACCGGCAGTCACTGTCTTGAGTCAAATGTCCCCTATGGAGCCATTCATTTTCTTCATCTTCATCCATTGTTACACTAACACCTAGTTAAATTAAATGTCACGCCCATCAAAACATGCAATTATCAAAATAGTATATTGATACACATTAACATAGTTTATGCGTCAACAGGATAGTATGTTCACCTTTGGATGGAGAATGGCTATGATTCCCTTGATTTGTGCCTATATTAAATAGTCCTGAACATATGAGTCACCATCCGAGCCTAATTACTATACATCACCTCAAATAAACAGTACCTCCATGACATATTGTGTTTTCATGGGTCCGCCCTTTCTTCTCCAAGCGCCTCTCTCGTCTCTTCCTGTTCAGCTCGTCCTTGTGTTCCTTTGGCATTGATGCATACCTCTGCCTCCTCCGCTCATTACGATCCAAGACACCTGGCAAAACAACCAAAACACTTACAGATTACGCGAACAAAATTTACTGATTAGTTGTGTAAAAGTGCTCTGTCGAACCTTCATTTATATTGTTTGTGATGTCTCCAAGAGGGGTTGAAATTTCTCCTGTTCTCGAGGGATCCATCTCAATTCAGATCGCCTTGCTTGTATGAAACCAAGTATGAAGTGTTGTAAGAAATCACGAATCAAAATCTAGTATGTGGCACATAAAATCAAGTAGTAGTAATAAAAAATCAGACAGAAGATGCGACTGTATTCTTCAGCTATTCTTCAGCTATTATTCAGCTGAACATAACATGTTGATCAACATATCCAAAATATAGCCTTACATCATTTTTAGATCTTGATTAATTTTTTAATTCAGAACTAAGCAGGGAAATTATGTAAGACAATAAGAAAGAACCATTTCAGGATAGAGAGAAGGTCTAAGCATGACATAGCATCCTTGTCATAAAGGGAAGAAATGAAGCAGTAATCACTATTTTCTATTCTGAACAGCATTAGAATCAAGTCGAAACTAAGGTGAATCATCTAGAGGATTAAAATATATGCTAGCTATCTATTAATAAAATGCATATATAACCTCTAGCTATGTATTTCCAAAGTTCTCAGCTGATTTAAAAGAAAAGAAGGAACTTAACACTGCATTTAAGCCCCCTAGAATACTTTATTATCCTTCATAGATCTGCCCTTTCTTAACAGCCAGCCCCCTTGGATCTAGGATGTACGCCCCTATAACTCCTGATCTTTTCTGCATAACCCCCCATACTTCTATTTCTGTAGCATCCGCACCTCTGCCCTTCTTCTACCTCGGGACAGGCTTGTGCAAACACACAGGAGCGCGGTGGCCAATATATCTCACATTCTTGCTAGACTCAGAGTTGATTATAATGTATATTTATCATATTGCCCTAATGCAAACCTATGCAGATGATGCTGGGACGTAAATTAGTGATGCTGGGAGATGAGACATGGATCAAATTGTTCCCAACATTGTTCGCTAGCCATGATGGGGTGAGCAGTTTTTATGTAAGTCTTTTTTTTTCTTGCTTACATGGTGTTCTCACAAAGGAATATGACTCGGAAATAAAATAATTATGTATGTCACCTAAAACTCTAACCTAAGTTAGTTTCCAAAAAGAACTACTGCATTAGTATTTCCCTTTGTTGTCTAAAGAAATAGGGGAAAAGTACTGAAATCACTAAACATGGGTGTTTAGTTTAGAATTTGCCATAATAATTAGCCTCTCCATACCATCTATTAGGCATACTGATTTCTACTTAAATTTCAAAGTTCACAATTCTCTTCATAGCGATTTCACTTTTTTTTAGGAGAGTGTCTGCTACTTTGGGCTATGCTTTCAGATATTTGCATTAATGCTTATGCCAGTTACAGTGTTTTACTCATCCCCTTGCAGTTTAATTTTTTTTTCTAGATAAAAATTTGTTAAATGGTTTGTAACTATTGTCAGGTGAGAGATACAATTCTTTGAATTACAACCAATTCTTTGAATTACAACCATGCAGTTCATGTCTCGGGGGAGTCAGGAGGAGTCGAGAAGAGTCGAGAAGAGCGGTTCTTTGAATTACAACCATGCAGTTTATGTCTCGGGGGAGTCAGGAGGAGTCGAGAAGAGCGGCTTACCGTCGTGTCTTGGAGGTGTAGGCGGGTAGGTTCGACGGTGTCGCCTCGATGGCGGAGGTGGCCACGATGATGGCGAGGTAGTGAGATGGGGAAGCGTGAAGGTGGGGTGAGATGGTTGGCGGCGGGGTTGGCGGGCGGTCGCGTGCCGAGCCCCGGCGAGATAGACGGCGGCTGGGTTGGTGGGCGGGCGGCGTCGTGGGCCGGGGTTGGCGGGCGGGCGCGTTGCGGCACAAGGGAGGAGGGTGCCTGGGTCGATGGGGATTGGGCGGCGGCGACGGCCGGGGTTGGCGGGCGGTCGCGGTGCCGAGCCCGGGCGGCCATGGCACGCGTGGCGGGCACGGGAGGCGGTGCTGGACGCTGGCGGGCACGGGAGGAGGCGCGTGGCGGGCACGGGAGGAGGCGGCGTGGCGGGCTGTGCTGGTCGATGGGGACTGGGCGGCAACCCTAAGGGTAAAATGGAAATGCGTGGGGAGGCGCGAGGAGGCGGAAGGGATCGCGGTCGTCCTCCGTGGTCGTCCGAGCGGAAAACGTCGTACCAAGTTTTTCTCGTAAGTTCATTCTTTTAGTAGTAGAGATATCATAGAAGTATGGAACCCGAAGTCCCGAACTGCATATCCATCTTGGGTGTATGCCCCTTTCCTTATTGGACACTCTAAATTAGGGAGGTGGAAGTATAAAATTATATTTGAGGAGCAGAATGATATAGTAGTTAATGTTGACCGACCTCAACATTCTTAGGGTAGTCTCAACCCAAAGTGTCTTGTTGACCGACCTTAACATTTTTAGGGGCACCCGGAACTCGAACCCCCAACACCGAGCCCATCCCCGCAGCGAGCGCGCCGCGTCCAGCGCGCCGCAGGGAGGCGGAGCTCGGCGCAAGGAGCGGGAGGCGGAGCTAGGTGCTAGGGCCACCCGCCGCGCGAGCGCGTCACGTCCGGCGCGCCGCAGGAGCTGGGCGGACGCGCCCTTGTGGATCGCTGGCCGGTGGCTCGCCGCCCTGGCTTCGCCGCGCCGGATGCCTCGTCTGCCGCCTCCAGGCCTGCCGCCGGTCAAGGCCGGGGCGGCCGCACCTCCCGCTGCTCCGGGGAGGCCCCTCCCGACCGTGCTGCCGCCTCCGGCCCCTCCCGCTGCTTTAGGGTGGCCTCCTGGCCAGCCGCACCGGGGCCTCCTCCGCGCCCCCGCTCGCTCCCCGGCGCGACGAGCGCCAGCTACGACGGTCGGCGCCCCGTCCGCCGCGCGTTCCCAGCTGCAGCGGAGGTCACCACCCTCTCCCTCCCCCATCTTCTTCGTTCTGGCTTGGTCGCGGTGACGAGCTCAGCAACAGCCATGGCCACGATGAAGTACACCCCTTGGGCGCTCGATGAAATGCCAAGAAGATAGAACGTTACATAGTGTGGTGGTAAGCCTACCAAATGGCAGTGCAGAGTAGCCGTATCTACTTCTGTCTTGATGGCAAACACCAGCTCGTTCGGGCCAGTCTCATTTGGTACGTGGACGCAAACACAAGCTGTTGCACCAGTTGAGGCTGGCTTTGTCAAGCTTGGTCCTATCGGGCGGGCCGAGCTGGCTAGGTACAGGGTCGCAAACGCACCCATAGATCACACAGATATGGGCCCGACATATATGTACAAGTGTCTCACCTACCATACTCCGTACCAAATCAAGAGTACATCTTTTTTAGTAAAAAGGACAAAATTCCAACCTTTTGCAACCAATTTACTATTTTACATCATCCTGTTAATGACATGTGTGGAAAATGATACTAGTGTGGTTCCGGACTACATTGATGATAAATCATACTAATCACACAATCTAAAATAAAATCGGCAGCCATTCTTTGCTCCATTTGCCACCACTTCAACTGCGCGACAAGAATCCATATATCTTTGCCTCCTTTTTGTAATAGTTTCCAGAATATGAACATAGTTTTTTTTAAAATAAAACCAAGAGTGCATATGCTACTACATAGATTGAGTCGTTCCTTTTTCCTATATTTGACTGACATCTTAGTTACAATTTGAAAATTCTTTCTGTTATTTGATTTTTACTTTTCTCTATGTGGCCCACTGGGCTGATCGCCCCTAAGTGGGCCCTGAGGTCCTGCCCATTTTGGCCAGGTCCGCACAAGCCCGAAATCCAAGCAATTACGCCACTCGGACGGGATATTTAATCTTTTGCCACCGTAAGAATGAGCACTCCTTCGAATGGGACTTTTACATTGGCTTCTACATTTTTGCCCCTTCCGTTCGCGTGAGGCAACACATTTGCCACTCTTGCTGACGTGTCACACCATCTCACCAATGCCAGCGTGGATTAGGATGGGAAAAGACCATAGTGCCACTGACGCATGGGACCCTTATGTCAGCATCTTCTTCAACCTTTGGCCCCTTCTTCCTCTCTCTCCTCCGCTACGTGCAAGACGCCTCCTCCCTCCTCCCCGTCTCTCTCCCCGGCGCCCTCCCTCCCTCGCCAGTGGCGCGGTAGCGGCCAGCCCGCGGCAAAGTCGTTGCCATCGGAGCTCGAGGCGGGCGCGGACGACGCGCGTGAGCTCATGGGGCAAGGCCGGCCGAGCTCGACGAGAGGGCGGCGTGGCGTGCGAAGCTTGTGGGCAAGGCCGCCGACGCCGGAGCCCAAGGGAATGGAGGAGCGTCGAGCTGCCGGCGCCCAGCGATTCCAAAGGACACGAGCATGATGGCGGCGACCATGTACTGGTTGGGGCGAACGGCGGGGCGGAGAACATGGCGAACCTCATGCGGGAGAAGGAGAGCAAGGGGTGAAGGAGCCGGGGAGGAGGGAAGAAGGGAGAGCAAGGGGGAAGGAACGGCGGAGGTTGAAGATGACCCTTACATGTGGGTCCCACATGTCACTGGTGAAAGGGAGAAGAATAGGGATAAGACAGGGGGCATCTTCGTCTTTTCACGTCTCCAATCCACGTTGTAATGGTGAAGTGGCCTGCCACGTCAGCCAAAATGGCAATTTTGTTGCCTCGGAGGAGCGACGGTGGCAAAAAAAAATGTAGAAGTCAATGTAAAAGTCTCATTCGAAGGAGTGCTCACTCTTACGGTGGCAAAAATTAAATATCCCCACTCGGACGGGACGCTCCCTCCCTCGCCGGCGCCGCCTCCGCTGCCTCCCCCACCGGCACCGCCTCCACCCCGCAGCCGCAGGCGGTACTGGCCCCCAATGGCGGCGGACTGGTTGTCGGCGCGCCGGGCGTGGGAGAAGTGGGCCACGAAGCACGTCGCCCCCTCCGGTTCCCCCTCGTGCCTCTCCGCTTTTGCGCTTATTCAAGCTTCCCTGTATCGCCCGATTCGATTTGTAACCGATCGCCATGCTCTCGCAGGGAAGCAGGTCCAGGCGGCGCTGCTGCTCAACTACGACCCGTCCGGGCCGTCTCGGCTCCTTCCGGTTATGTGAGTCCTTTACCATTCCTCAGGTTATTTTTACTTTTTTACAGTTTTCGTGTTATACCTACCTCCAATACCCTAATGTCATCATTTTTACCTCTGTCAGCCTGTTGTTCCGTGTAAGGAGTTGTTGTACGTGTATGGTCTATGATACTGGTAGTTAGATTAGTGGATTGGGATGTGTATTTCAGTTCTTGGAACAGTTTGGTATCATTAGGCTGGATGCTTTTTAAATCTCACTACGAGAAGTTATGGGGGATAAGAAATACTTAGTTATCGCTAGCAGTTGCACATTTTTATGGTTGTAGATATGTAATGGCCATATCTCACATGGGAAGATTTGACATAGAATTTGGATAAAACCCCCTGTAACTGAAGGCATATTTTTGTTGGACGTTGAGTTTTGCAACAAATGAATAAGATATTTGAAAGATACCTCTATGCCATGTCCTTGATTTGGAAGAAAGGAAATATCCTTTTTGGTATGACCCATGAAAGATAAGTTGCTGTTGTTGCTGAAAACTTCAGGCACTCTTTTTTTCTCTGTGCAGAGCAGAGCAAGAGGGAACACAACTTACAGCTATTGATATGCAATCATTCCTTGACTTTGTTAAGAGGGGTAATCTGCAGACTGAATTCTTCTCTATTAGGCCAAACCAATGTGAGCACCTCTGATGCTGAATTTTCGCTGCTTTAAACTTATAATATCTTCTTCATGGCCATCAATTTGTGATTGATAGTTATGTTTTGTAGATTTGGTCACCTCAATCCATGATAACTGGTATTGCGCCCGTTGCGTTAACAGCACAAAGTCTGGAGGCGAAGGAGTTATAGTTATGCATATTGGAGCTTACTTGTTACTCTGTATGTATGTACCTTCTTTCCAACTTTCAGTTCATTGACATATTGTCTAACATATCTTTGATATTAATCAGTGTTCTGCCAAAAAAGCCTATTTAATTCACACTGGTCTCTTCATGTATAGGTATGATGGTTCTCTTGCTTCAGCTTCACAAGCAATGGTGGCTGCTGATCAGTTTGCAATGCAGTTTAACCGGAGAACTCACTAATTTCCTTTTAGTATAGTTCGTTGAAGCCTGCAGTTTGGTATTATTCGGGATCATAGTGCTAAAATGCATCAAATGACCTTATGTAATTGCTAATGTTACCATCTCCTTTGGTCAGTAGGTATGCTAATGAGTAATGTAGTCAAAACTGTCTGTCATACTGATGTTTCTAGTGTGAAGTTGAAGAAACTCATGTTAACAGGGCCATGTGTGGTGCAGCCTATTTCTATTTGAGCTCGTGTAAAATCATAGAAGATTCCGAATCTTGTGAGAGAAAATGCATATATTGTTATGCGATGGTCCATATGATTGCTTATTGGTTACCATAACTAGGGCTTTGAACAAGATATTTATCCAACTTGATATTTGTTGATAGTTCATACCATTGCTTATAGTTTTACACAACATTTGTATGTCGGATGTAAGTCAGTTTCTTCCCAAGTTGCATACAGTTTTACATAGTTTAACATAGAAGAGAATGTGTGAAGAGTAGGTACGCTTTTCTTTATCTTATATCTTATTATCTATGGTTTTGACTTTCGATAAGTTCGATGTGAAATAAGACTTGGAGCTTTTAACAACAGTGAAGACTGAATTGATTTGCTGCATTGACTGCTTTGTTCTGTGACTTACCGGATTTCATCGCCAAAAGGTGTGATAAATGCCTGTTCGTCTCTTATCGCACCACCAGCCAGATTTTTCTCTCGTAACAAATCAGCTACCAGCCAGCTGATTTTCTCTCGAACAAATCAGCACCAGCCACCTGCCGTCAGCCAGACGAACAGAGTGAAAGCTGGTTTCTCTAGTTTAGTTGACTGCAAATGCTCCTCAGTTCCTCTGAAAGTTTGCTGTATTAGCTTTTACTTGTATTTATAGCTTCTAGCTTTCATTGATAGCCTTGTTCACTCACCATTGATATGCAGTTTGCTCTTCTCATTGTGTTAACTTCCTATTTGTGTAGACCATTAGAGGCAGTGGATTATTGTTTGCTGCTTCCCTGGCTTGATCCACCAGAGATAAGCATATGTACCTACTGGGAAATACCGCAGGTTGAATGCTGCTGATTTGCTTGTCCTGGTTGTGGTTGATTATTTGTGTTGAACCTCTTCAGATAATGGCAGTTGGGTCATTTTTTATGTCTCTGTTTATAGCATGTGTCGAAATAATGTTTGTTCAATTGTGTGTCCACTCTCCTTAAGTTAGCCTTGGACTTGTTTCTCTTGTGGCAGTAGCTCCATGAAGATCTTTCATTTACGCTCCAGATTCACGACCACTGAATCTCCTTGACTCAGCCAAATAAACTGATGCTTTGTAGGCTATACTATCTTTCACTGAGTGACCATCCTACAGGTACCATCTGGCGTCCAAACTTTACATTATGACTCATCTTATCTGGAGTCATGTGGCAGTACAACACGATTCGAGCCATGTTGATTGCAACAACAAATCCATCTATAAAGGTTAGGCTATCAGGGTCAGGGGAAGTACTCCAACTTGATTTTCATATGAAAAGGATTGAACAAAGCAACAGACCAAAATTAATTTTTGATGAAGGGCCACAGGAGTAATGCGGCAAATCGAGTAGTCAGAGGGGTTTGGTCCTTCTCCCTGCCGACCTTTGTGCATTTTAACTTGTCTCTGCTTTCTGTTGAACTATCAAAGGTAACTGTAGAGGGACTCGTCCCATTGACGTGTAGGACCCACTGTGACATGGCCCACACGTCAATGAGAGCGAGTTCCCATGGTCTTGCTCGCCGTGCGTCTTATTGCTGTTTCAGATTCTTGAGGTTACGATTAGAACTTTGTACAATCTTAGTCATCCATGGGAATATATGTTGCAGGTGTTATTGCTTATTAGGAACCACTCTGTTCAACTTGCATTACGCTGAAAGAGCCAAACAGGGTTGATGGGTCTGTCAGGGGCCATGAAACTGGCGACATCTTTGATGAGCGATCACCTTTCGACTTCACCAATAGGAATCTTAGTTTTCTCAATTGTGACAGCCATTTTCGAAGTCGTGGTACCATGTCGAGCATGCTTCTTGGTTCTTGCAACCTCAAATCCATCTAAAAGTTTAGTCTACTAGGGAAACTATGCAACTTGCTTATTTCAATAAGGTCGAACAAAGCAACATGGGCAAAATTAGTGCGGCAAATCGAGTAGTAGAGATGGACATATTTGTAGTCTTGTCCTCACTGACATATATGGGGAATTTTCTGTCATAGCATACACATGAATGTAAGTTTGTTACCTTTGCGCTTTTTGGCATCTCGTTTTGTGAGCAATGTTATAAACCAAATAAACTAGAAAGTGGCAACATCAAACTTTTGAACTTCAGCTAAGTTTTTTTTTTCCTTTTTTTTCATCAGCTGTGACAGCCATTTTCAAGCTACTGATACTATGCTGAGTATACTGTTTGCAACTTGGAAGAACAAAACCATCTAAAACAGTAGGCTATTCGCAGAAGTCTCCAAACTGGTGCAAATCAGTTCGTGAAAGGGTAGGGTACAGAAAGCAGCGCGGCAAATCGAGTAGTGATGTTGATTATTAGTATTAGTATTGTGACCATTAGACACTTTCAACTTCATCTTATCAACTGTATGAATATGTTATGCTATATGCTTCTCAATTATGACCATCATTCTCAAACTTCGGAGATGACCATGTCCATCATTTTTATTATTGCAACGAAAGAACCATCTAAAAATATCATGCTATTATGAGTAGTATCAACCCTTAGCTTCTTGCATTTCAATAATAAGGTTTGACACAACAGCATGGTGCAAATCAGTTTCACGAAGGGGCACTGAAGCAGCAGTAGTGCGGCAAATCGAGCAGTGAGCAAATTTTATGCCTTGTCCCCACTGATAATTGTGTGTATAAGTATAGTTTTCATTGCAAGTAGAACAAAAACTACATTCCAGTGTGCATTAACAAACAACTTCATATATGGATGACGACGACGATGTTGCGATGACTGAATTGGCGCTAGCTAGCGAAATCGCGCATTTGTCTCCAACAATTAAATATTTAGCACACCATCAATCCAAGGACGTCTGACTTCATCGCCGCAACTGTTGCAACATGAACACAACAAAGTCAAACCCAACAGCCCCAACTCTTCTCATTGGCCGAATACTCTAATATATGGTTCCTTGTTGCTTGTTCAGTGACAAATCTCTTTCTATCTTCTCAATAGATTATGGCTTTTGCTTCGTGCAGCACACTACATGCCGTGGTGTACGGCGTAGCTTATATATGTATATATATATAAATATTGCTTGCTTCCATTGTTGCACGAGTACAATCACGACCACCAGCTAGAATGTTCTTCTCCGGGTTCTCGTACCAGCACCACGACCACCAGCCAGGCTCAGGCGGCAGTCCCGGGGACGCCGCCGCGGCGCGGTACGACGACGGCGACCACAACCTCACGGTGCTCCTCACCTTCGGCATCTTCTTCTCCTTCATCCTCCTCTACCTCGTCGCCGGCGTCGTCTGGGCCTCCGCCATCACGGCCTGCGCCGTCGCGCTCTCCATCTTTTACATCAAGGTTCGGCAGCGCCGCGCCGCGCTGAGGCGTGGGGAGGCAGCACTGCGCGCAGCTGCCGGAGGAGGTGTCGCGGCGGCCGCCGTGTCGGTGGCGATCCCGGCGTTTGCGTACAAGCGGGAGGGTGCCGGCGGGGACGCGACGGGGTGGGCGCAGTGCGTGATATGCCTGGGCCTCGTGCAGGTCGGCGAGGTGGTCCGGCGACTGCCGGCGTGCAAGCATCTGTTCCGCGTGGAGTGCATCGACATGTGGCTGCGCTCACACTCGACTTGCCCCATCTGCCGCGCCGCCGCCGTCGAGCCCGCCGACGGCCAGCCGGAGCAGGAGTCCGAGCCGCCGGTTTGATCGGTTTTGATTGACAACCGTGGTAGCTAGCAAGCTCTGCACATATTACTTCTTATTAGGTTGTAAATTATATAATTTGTGATCACAACGTTTTGAGATGAAGCTTGAGATTGCATTACATGTCTTTCTTTTGTCTCGTATATAATTTTGCTGGGTTTTTGTGTTTCCTAACTCTTCTTTTATCTACTATATGCGTGAATGCATCTCTACTAGGTTGTCATATTTCCTTGTTTTGCAAAAAAAAGTGCATTTTGTTCTCGATTCAACTAGATCTGAAATCTAAAGAAGTAACAGTTGCATGAGAAATGGGCAAGATAATACTATTATTCTCAATCTTCATTTGACAACAAATTTAGACATAAAAAAACAGTATGCTAAATATGACTTTGCTTGAACCGGGCCCAAGAAATGCTATGGCCCAATTTTTATTTGTGGTCGTAAGTACAAGTTTAAAGAAAAAGAATTATTTAGGCGCATATACTCCATGCGTGTTCTAAAAAATTGACAATTATATATCTTACAGATAGAGATAGTACTACTCCATGCTTTTGCTACAAGTACAATTGACAGCTGCAGTTCTGAAAAATTACATTTATATATCTTACAGATAGTACTTTTCACCATGCTTGTTCTTTTATTTGATAACGTTTCATATGTGGAGCAGGTATACTACTGAAGTATGCTAAAGATGATACCTCATTTATTGGTTAAATAAAGTTGCCCCAACTACTCCACAATCAGTAATGTAATCCTGTGTAGACCCTCAAGGGTTTCTTGAGTCACATGGATTGATCTGAAAACACTGATTTCTTTTTTCGGGATATTGACTGTTCCTGCAAACAGTTCCCAGCTGGCTGGCGAACCTTGAACACAATCCAAAACGATAGTAACATATTAGTACAATAATCTCTTAGAACGAGATATTTCCTTTGGCATATGACAGTTGCTTGTCCGTACAAGGCGACTTGTTCATAGCTTAGGATTGACCTTAGAATCCAGGTGCGTGATTTCATAACAATATATTTTGCATTCACTCCAATTTTGATGATCTTTACACTTGTCTATATTTCTAAAGAAATCAGCTATCGATTGATTTTTCAAAATATTCTAAAAAATAATCATTGATTTTTCAAATGTTAGTTACTGTTCAAAAATAGTTTTTTTTAAAAAAAAGAAAAGCTCATACATACGCGTCTGGCATGCATGCATGCATGCATAAAGGAACTGTCTCTCACCCTATATAGTAATGGATAATGATGAGAAAGATAAGGCATATCGCCCAGGACAGTTCGTGTACTGCTTATCGTGTGTACAATATAATTTGTTAGATGCACGTTCATCATTGAAGTACACGAGCTATCCTATATATCCAACAGCAAGTAGCCACACATAGACGACACTGAGAGGAAACTTGTCAGATGCAAGGAACCGACGACTCAATCGTGCAATACAACAAGCGCAAGGTGCTTGTGTTTGTGGGAATGGGATGCGTTAGGAATTTGGGTTGAATCTTAGGGCAAGTAAAGTGGCTGTTGTGCATTTGCGCGCTGACAATAAGGTTACCCACTTCACAAGTTCTGAGCATCAGCTCCATTTGTTTTCACCGTGTTTGTTTGGAGATCTTATCTGCTCCGCGGGCAAGAGACCTCCGTCAAGCCATATGTTCCAGCAATGGAAGCTCGGTTCCAACCCTGCATCTGTCTGCTGGACTCACTGAGCTGAACAGATGCGGTAGATCGCACTGGCAAGTTACAAATCGTAGCAGCTGATTCAACACAAGTATACGCCATTTGGATTCTACTCCCCATACAGTTCGTCCAAGTCTCGATTCAAAGATATTATCATGCAACAAGTGTAATTTGAGCAACCACACAATAAACCATCATTGTTTGATGCCATGAACTTTTTTTCTAGGGTGGAAAGGATAATAATTCGTTTGTTCATAAGCAATTGTTGCTCTGAGTTTAAATGTTTTCTCTTTCTTTGTTACAAACTCCATGATTACTGTGGTACACACATTACTCAGATTGGGAGGGACCATCTAACGCCAAAATAATCTTGACATATATAAGATGTGTTTTACATGTGATTTTTTTTGTTTGCCTACGATCGATATATGAGACACCATAACATTGGCCTGACATTGAAGACAACACACTGGTTTTTACAAGAGAGATGCAACAAACTCATGTGACTTGACATAACTCCTGCGCACCAAGATTGCTATGGTTGTGGTTGGTGAATCACTAAATTAATTAGGAGTCTGGGATTATCGATACGCGCACATATAAACGTGGCTATATGACATTCAATAGAAATAGAGGGCCTTCTAATTTTGCAGGAGATCGAAGCAACCACAGACCAAAGCAGCTTAGTTTGCTTCTGTGTAGACATGCGAGGCAGCAAGTAAGAACGGGCGAGGGAGAGTGATGATGCGCAAAACATCAAGCGTATAGCAAGAGTTCCATGATATAGGTGGTTACAGGAAAGTTCATGCTGGGGATGAGATGTGTCTGGAATGAAGAAAGCTGAAACTGTGTATCATGAAGTCGTGTTGGATGCTGAAGGACTGTTGAGGTCCGCATCTACAACAACAAATTCGTTGGATGAAAAAGACAAGAGTGAAATGCATCGTGGGCACCTGAACTTGCAGTTGTGTCAAATAGGTCCATGAACTTAGAAACCAGACATCTAACCTCTCGAACTTGCGAACCCGTTCACTCTAGGTCCAGACCAGTTTTGCATGACTTGCATGGAGGTTTTGCATGGGCACTGTAGCGATGCTGACGTCAGCGATGACATCAACACTCCTTAATTTGTGAAATTGATATCTTTTTATTCGGAGCTCCAAATATAACAAATAATATATCAATTTTGATCGTCTCAACGAGCTCTTTGCAATGGTGTACTCCGTTTTGTTCTTTGAGATAATTTTATTTCTTATAAAATTAAATATTTCTGGTCGCTTCGAGCCAGAGTATACGGTTGCTTCGTCCCATAACTTTTTTTAGACCACGCTGTTGTGCGTTTTTCATTAAAACAACAATGCCCATCCGGTACGTAATTTTATAGAAATATTTAATTTTACACAAAATAAAATATAGCACTTATTTTATAAAAATATTTAATTGTACACTAAATAAAACTATCTCAAATAACAAAACGGAGTACACCATTGCAAAGAGCTCGTCGCGACGTTCAAAATTGATATATTATTTACAATATTTGGAGCTCTAGATAAAAGATATCAATTTCAAATTAAGCCTTGATGTCATCACGACGTCAAGATCGCTTACATTACCCCATGCAAAACCGGGTTGGACCTGGGGTGAATGGGTTTGCAAGTTCGAGGGGCTAGATGTCTGATTTCTAAGTTCTTGAACCTATTTGACACAACGCTACAAGTTCAGGTGCCTACGGTGCATTTCACTCAAAAGACAAATAGGGTCATATATCCCGCTTGTAGCGACTGCGTAACGACCCGTTTCAAGCAAGGTTTAAGAAGCACTTTTATTTTATTTTATTTTTTTTAGAATTACATAGTACAACGCAGACGCTCACAACACGCACGCACACTCACTCCTATGAACACACGTAGGCAAACCCTACCCCTATGAGCACCTCCAGAAGAGCACCGATCTGCAGATTCCGAAGTCACCACGGGCGCCTCGTCGTCGGACGGAACGCCGCTACCACTTAAAGCATAACGCCGGAAAATCCCGTAATAAATCCGGAAAGGTGCGAGCACCGAATTTGAACCACGATGGGTAGCGTCCCACCGGACCATCCTACCATTGGACTACAAGTCCATTCGCTAAGCACTTTTATTTGATAACAACAAATATTAATTCTATCACTATACTCGTGATAGAATCGCCCAAAATAATTCCGTATTATCGCCTAAGCCTCACGTGGTCATTAAGCAATAATAAAGAACTATTCATCACCTCTGCCGGGTCATGCCCGTAAATCACTTACAACAGATCACGATATGCGCAAAGCCCACACGAAGGCGGGACCAGAGTACAAGTTCAACATTACATAAAAGTTCACAAAGTTACATTAATTACAAACTAGGTTTTCATACATAAAAGTAAAGGTGATTCAGAGTTTAAACAGCGGAAATAAAACTAGCGGAAGATACACATGGGAGGCCATCCATAGAGTATCATTCTTCGTTATCATGCTCCCACTCAAGTTCCCAACCATCTCGAATAGATCCAGGCCAGATGGGATTACCTGAAAACCACAAATAAGTAAGACTGAGTATACTAATACTCGGCAGAAGACCCGACCCGACAAAAAGAAATTACAACTAGACATGCAAGGCTTTTTGGCTGGTGGGTTTGTTTTGCCAAAAGCGACTAAGAGTTGATTCTTAATTTCAAATTTTAGCTCATATTCTAGTATGTTAATCATTCTAGGTGAGCACCTGTACTAAACAAGCATGTTGTGCAAACAATATTAAGCAGGACAACAATATTAATCCAACTGTTCCATAAATACATGGGGTAGCGTGGTCAAGCCGACTCGAGATAACGGCGGTGACCGACGATCGATCGATTTATATCCTTGCAAGGTAAACCCAAGATACACGGAAGAAGGTAGACCAAATGCAGGGTCTACCCCAACCAAAGTTCCGTCATTCCCAGTTAGGAAAAGATGTCACAGTCCTAAGTACAAGGTTTCTTGATGCGCCTAAATATGGCACGTCCGAATCACACTTGCACTACCGTGGCGAATCGGGAGCGCATCTCAAGATTAGTAGCGATAAAATTCCCGACCGGTTCATTAGGTACTAGGCTTACCGGTCCCATTCCGACAAGCACTCGATGCGTTCAATAGCTTAGACCAGCACCATGCTACTCGGTCGAGACCGAACCCATTGCTCTTACCACATGAGCGAGTCAATTTAACCAACTTATGATTCCAACATAAGCATCCTATATCTCGCGAGTAATGAGTCATTACTCGACTTGTACCGTATCCTTAGAGCATGGCACTAGCATTCCTAACATACTAGTAAAAGAGCATAGGAGTCCTAAGGATCATGCATCTAGGTTTCAAAGCAACTCCTGAAACTTAAATGCACATAACATAAATACGAAAAGAAATTGTAAGTTAGGAAATTAGGTTAATGCAACCGGTGATTGCCTTCTTCTAAGTTAGCAACAGCCTTGGGCTCTTCCGGACTTTGGTCCAGGTCTTGATGAACACCCAACTCGTTCACTTCACCATCTACCGTCCCGTCTCCCTCCTGGGTGAGCGTGTATGTACCGTCCGGCAAATCTACACGTATGCATGCATATGCATTAGGTGAGGGTGTGAGAGGTTAATTAAATGTTAACTTTGATGGTGACTGTGTACATATTTAAACATAAATAAATTAAATAACTTTATAAACAGCAAGGAGTGTGTTGAAAAATTCAAAAATAGAAACATGACATGTTTTCACCATTTAACACCTTAATTGTCCTTTCTTTATTTAATTAACTAAAACAAGCCTTACAACCATAAATTCATATTAAATCCAAAAACACCTCAAATGAGCCTAAACTTTTGCACACAACAACATATGCCTATTTTGAGCTCACAAACCAAAATCTAGCTTAAGATCATTTATATATTAATTTATACGAAAAAGACAAATTTTAGCCTAGTAAACCACCATTAATTCATATAAAAAGATTTACTAATCTTTTTGATCTCAACTTTCTCCTAGCCATCCTCTAGGTCAAAACTAAGTTTCTGACCAAAGATCAAGTATAGATCTTATTTATATATTGAGTTATTAATTTATCACCCTACACAAGATTAAATGCAAATCACCTATTAAACAATTTCCTAAAATCAAATACAACCTACCAGAGGTACTACTCAACAGGACAAAGCCCTAGGGTGCACTTGTGCTCAAAGAAAAGTTTATTAAAGGGATTTTAAAAAGCATCAAGATTAAACTAGCATAGAGCTTACATAAGTCATAACTCAAAATCTACATATCAAACTCATGCCAACTTTGGTCACAAATCTAAACATGTCATAAAGAGCAACATATCCAAAATTCAAGTCGATAGCATGTGTATATTTTAAAATACACTAAAAACACATCAAACTGAGTTTGAATTTTTAATTCAAAAACTACACAGAAAAACCCTATACATGCTTTCTAGAAAAGGTAGGTTTCTTCACCAGGAACCCAAAAAAATTGGATTTGTATTTTTCTGATTTTTCTAAGATTTTTAATGAATTTGCTAAGATTCAGCTGAAACCCTAAACACATTTACAAGCAGACCCTCGAAAGAAGTTTCAGAAATTACAGATACACCCTCACTTCACGGAAAACACCCTGGAAAGACTGAAATCGAAGCAATGTAGTCCTCGGGCGCCATGGCCGGCGGAGAGGACCAAAATCCGGCGAGGTGAAGGCCGGACTTGGCCGGGAAAAGGTGGGGAAGTGATGTAGGTTCACCTAGAGCTCCGTTTCGACGGTTGGACGGACCGGAGGAGGTGCCGGCGAGCGTCGGCGGCGGATTGACCAGCCGGCGCTGCGACCTGTCTCCTCGGCGGAGCTCGGGCCAGCCCGGGATACCGGCGGCGACCTTGCCGAGGAGCACCGGGAGGCTGCGGGGAGAGAAGAACGCTACGCGGACGAGCGGAGGAAGAGAAGCGGTGGCTGCGGCGGCTATGGCGGCGACGCTTATTCGCTCGAGGCGGCCAAGCACGGCGACGCAGCGGACAAAGCGGCGGCGGCGCGGCGGCGTGACGAGGAAAGCACGTCGGTGTTCACTTTCTCTTCTTTTAGGCGCAGCACGGCACGTGGGCGACCGCACACGCGCGTCGTTGCCTGGCAGCCGCGACGGCACGGCACGTGGACTCGTGCATGCGTGCGCCCGGTGTCTGGCGCAGGATACATGGCGCGCGGAAGGGTCCACCACGGCGGACGCGAGGATCCGTACGCCGGCGTGTGGATGCGGCGCCACGTGGCGTAACGGCCCGGCCGCGCCACAGGCGCTGGGCGGCGGCGACGCGTCGCTTCACTTTCTATTCCATTTACGCATCTTCGAAAATGCCATACTCCAAAAAGTGACAACTAACTTGAAAATATCCAAAAATAGAAGTTGTAGAGGAACTATAGACCTACAACTTTCGCAAAGGGCAACATATGTTTTGATGAATAGATTTGTGGGAAAAACTCGTTGAACTTTCGGAATTTCTCGGCCCTGGTTTACTGTGCGCAGGAACTTCATCTCGAATTTAAGAGGCTTTGTACTCAAAATTGGAATGTCCGCCAATTATGAAAAATGTGTTCCCGGAAACAAGAAAAAACTTTTATATTGGCCGATTTTGAACTTCTATAGAGAAATTTGGAACAGCAAGAAAACCGAATCAGCCTCTTGGATCCTTAGGGGTTTGACCACGTATTTGGACTTCGACCAAGAGCTTTTGTGCAAAAGTGTGCATAAACATGTCAAACATGCTTAGGAGCTAATTAATCTTGATTAACACAACTAAAAGAGGTATCTATCTTTAATAAACACCCGGGGTGTTACAACTACCAGGAACCATTGACTATTAAATATTAATTAGATGATGGATGGATCATGGATCACAATTGTTTCCCCCCTTTGAGCAACCATATATATGTGGAATATCTTAGCTGATTTGATATGAATAAAGAATGATCATATGCTTAGCAACATTTTGTGTCAAATATAGGATATCTGGCATTATCTCAAATTTCAAACAATTTTTAAACTGATCATATAGGATATCTGTCGTTGCATGTTTTTCTATAAAACAATATACATCTTTAATACAGTGAGCTGGACCTATGTATGAACAAATGAGTATGATAGAGATTTCTTCTAACCTTTCAACTGATATGAAAGTTAAGGGGTGTTTTCCCCTAAATTTTCGAAATAGTGGACTGCAATTGTGGTGGTCCCCTACTTCTTGAGTAAGGGTTCCCACTACTTTATGGGGTCCTATCTTCTCAGCCCTACTTGTTTTTCTCTTCTATTTCCAATTTTCCATTCATGTATATATAATCTTCATTTCACACATCAACAATTCAAACACAAGTATTTCTAAAGCATAGCAATGGACCATATTCAAATTCCGGAATTAAAAGGCAACAATTAAGTGTCAACTTTTATTAAAAAAATTAAAACATAAATTATCAACAAGCACGATAATAGCGCTATTACATATTACAAAAACTTTGTGACCTGCATGCTAGCTGTCAGCCTGTCACACTAGACGCCTGTTCTGCACCTTTTACTAATCTGATATAGAGTATAAAATCCAAATATTGTGATCCTGCAAGCAAATGCTGAACAACCATTTTACTTGCCCTCAGAATCTAATGTGTGCAACCCAAATTCCTAATACATCCTATTCTCACAAGTAATAATACCCTAGTTGTTGGTTTCATGCATCTTACAAGTTTCCCCTCCTCAATACCACTCAGCAGTCTTATATTTGGCATTGCATCGGCAACCTTGTATATATTAAGTAGTATAGAACTTTTAGAGTGCTTCTAATTAGCATGAGTCATCCATCTGATGAAATATAACGGTGGTAGTAGTACTAGGTAGTAGCAGGAAGTACTAATAAGATAATAACAGAAAGTACTAGTTTGGTGAACTCAATAACTAATTTTATTTACTTTCTATTAAATTAGTTGATGAAAAAAAATCTTAACATAAAGTACTACATCTTCCTATCCAAGTACTATAACAAAGCTAGTAAAGCAATTTGTGGCTACTTGTTGGATGGAATAGCTTGAGTACTTCAATAATTTACCTGCACCTACCAGATTAATTATATTGTGTACACAAGCAGTACACTAATTATCCGGGCAGATATGTGTTTCTTTCTCATCATTACAATTTACAAGCGAGAGGGTGAGAGAGACACAATTTCTTTATTATGCCTGCACGCCAGACGCATATATAAGCTTTTTCCCCCTCTTCCCGAACAATATCAACTAGAATTTTTAAAATATATGATAATTCATTATCACATTCGGAAATCGAAACATTTGACACGCTTAAGATTGTATCTTCTGTAAACCAAAAGAAGCACATGAACAGACATATCTCGTTGAATCCTGTGTCCAGCATTTCTTACAACTGTGTAAAACCGCTATTTATTGTAAAACACCTACCAAAGAAGGGCTTAGGAATTACCCGTGAAAAAAGAAGGGCTTACGAATGAATCAAGGGCTCACAAGCTCGGCAAAATTTTGCTTTACTAGTAAAACTGCTAATTGAGGGCTCACATGTCTGATGATGATGTTATACCCTTTATCTAAAAAATGTCAGATGATGTTCACGATGTATGATCAACACTGTCGACACTGGATTGAGTTCGGCCGAACGAACAGACTCCATCATGACGATAATGTGATTTCAACCATCCGAAATGTGAGCAGCGTGAGGTCGAGACTCGAGAGGTTTTACCAACCATTTGGGTGCATGATATATGATCAAAATCCGTCTTTAAAGCCTGAAAGTAGCAGGCTAGGCCTGAATTCTACTGCTTGCAGCTTGTCCAGAGACATCATCTTATCGGTGATGTCTGCCTGCACGTTACTTGCATTGCGCGGTGTTGTGTTTGCTTCGACGTCAAAAAAGGACCAGTACGCACTACGCAGGGTGAACATTGGACTGACATTGAAGACAGCACAATGGTTTTTACAAAGAGATGCAAGAAAGGGAATAAAGAAACTCCTGTGACACGACATAACTCCTGTGCGCACCAAGATTGTTATAGTTGAATAACTAAAATTAGGAGTCTGGGATGGTCGACCCGCGCACATATAAACGTAAGAGACATGCAAGAGGCAGCAAAGTAGAACTGCCGAGGGACTGAGGGAGGGTGACGAGCGAGACAGCAAGCGTATAGCAGGGATTCCATGATTGGTGGTTACACGAAAGTTCATGCTGGGGTTGGGATGTGTCTGGAATGAAGAAAGCTTAAGCTGCATCATTGAATCGTCTTCGACGCACTGCAATACTACCGAGGTCCGCAACAACTACACCAGTTTGGTTGGATCAAAAGACAAAAGGATCCTATTCTTTTGGCAGTCAGATCTATTCTTTTGGCAGCTATCACTAATTCACTACCAGGAACAAATATTCTATCACTACCGGGCAGACCGTACCTTGGTAAGTGATGAAAGTATTTTCCTCTCAAAAACTTATTTTTTATATTCACTGATGTAAACCACATCTTTGGCTGTCTTAGTGCATAACTTCATGCATATATGTCCAACCACGATTTAACAATCCTTATTGATTTGTACCATGTGCTGCCTAGTAACTTTGTTTCACCTAGATTTGACTCGTTGCAATTAATCAGAACAAAGATACCTCAACAGAAACAGGTTGCATCAAAACATGAATGGCAACATTGTTCTCACTGAAGTTGCTTACACTGATAATGGACTGTCGATAGTACTGAAAAATTTCCTTGAAAAAAAAACTGATGCACTAATTCTTAAGGTTAGATGAAGGCAAAACTGAGCAAGGGTAAACGGAAATGAAAATTGCCTGCCTATGAGCATTGTTCAAATTGCAATCACAACCAGGCTGTGTGCCTCAAAATTGAACTGGTAAAAGAATCAAATGCGCTAACAGATAGCAAGATTATTGTATCCGTCTTGCAAGTTCCATCTGTTTATTCGCCGAGAGAATACAGGTGCATCAAAACAGCGAACCAACCACATTCACATCAGTCAACACCTTACACACTCTTTATTTGCCCCCAACTACTCCAAGCGTTTCCTCTGAGTCACATGTATTATTGATCTGAAAACACTGATTTCTTTTTTGTCGGATATTGACTGCTCCAGCAAACAGTTGCCAGCTGGCTGGTGAACCTTCAACACAATCCAAAACGATAGTAACATATTAGTACAATAATCTTTTAGAACGAGATATTTCCCTTTGGCATGTGACAATGGCTTGTCCGTACAAGGTGTGACTTGTTCATAGCTTTGGATTGACCTTGGAATCCAGTACGCGATTTCATAACAACATATTTTGCATTATTTACTCCAATTGTGATGATCTTCACACTTGTATATACTTCTAAAGAAATATGCTAGCTTGTGTTTTTTCTTTCTCAATTATTTGGTTTTTTTCTCAAACCTTCAAAGAAAAAGGTGGTTGGATCTAATTCAAAGAAAAAGAGGTTGATGATTCGCACATCTAATTCAACCATCATTCACTAGTTTCCTGTCCATCTTGGCTCTTGGGTGGTGATTTGCACATCCACATATACAAGCTTGTTGAACCCCAACTGCCATGCTATGGATTTCTTTTTTTTCGAAAAAAATATTTAACACCTGCGAAATTCCCTTGAAAGTATTGCGTGGAAGGTACTAATAGGAAGAGAAGATAACACAACCTGAACCAATGCATTTTATTGGCGTGAACAAATTGATGGTGGGACGATCTTATTGTTGGAATGAAATGCACTGGGAATCGAATTTGAGTTAGAAGGGTTCCTCAAAAGCTTGCTATTCCATTGCATTTAAAACCAGATTCTGACTGGTTTGGGCCTAGACAGGTACCTTCAGAATCTATAAAACCAGATTCTGCAAAGATAATACACACGAACAGTTAAACCACTCTACCTCACGCTGCTCACATTTTCTATGGTTGAAATAACACTATCGTCACGATTGACGTGACGATCTGTTCGGGCACAATGCCTGGAACTCAAACCAACAGCGACAATTTCACCATGAATATTGTCTGACATTTTATTAAATAAAAGATAACAACATCTGACATCTGAGGCTTGAATTACTTCTTGCATTAGTGGTGTTCCCCATAAACAGTAATTTTACAAATTTGTAAGAAATGTTGGGCAGAGAATTCAACCGAGATATGTCTGTACATGTGCTTCCTTTTGTTCACAGATACAATATTAAGCGTGTAAGATGTTTCCGATGTGATAATGAATTATCATTGATTTTTCAAATGATAGTTATTGTTCAGAAAGAGATTTAAAAAAAAAATCATAAATATGCTTCTGGCATGGCATACAGGAACTATCTGACCCTCTCACTAGTAATGGTTAATGATGAGAAAGATAACCCATATCACCCAGGACAATTAGTGTACTCCTTATTGTGTACAATATGATCTGCTAGATGCAGGTGAATCATTAAGTAGCCACACATACTTTACTACTTTTTATATACAAGACTAATACTGCCGATGCAATACCAAATTAAACCTAAATATATACAAGGCTGAGAGACACTGAGAGGAAACTTGTCAGATGCATGGAACCTACGACTCAATCGTGGAATACAACAAGCGAGGTATTTGCATTGTGTTTTTGGGAATGGCATGCGTTCGGAATTTTCATGGGTTGCATCTTAGGGCAAGTAAAATGGCTATTGAGCATTTGCCTGCTGACTGAAAGGTTCCGCTAGTGCCAGCTCCATATGTAAGTTCTGAACATCAGCTCCATTTGTTTCGAGGTTTTATCTGCTCCACGAGCAAGAGACTTCACCAAGCTATCCATTTCAGCAATGGAAGCTCGGTTCCAAACCTGCATCTGTCAGCTGGACTCGCTGAGCGGAAAGATTCAGTACATCGCACTGGACATCAGATGGTTCGGAATACCATTTTAGTTACAGTAGCCACATCGTAGTAGCTGATCCAACATGAGTATAACATTTGGATTCCACTCCCTACATAGGCCTACAATTCGTCAAGTTTTGATTCATCATTCAAGGTTGCTAATCGAGTAATCGTATATATTCTCATGCAACAAGTGTAATTAAGCAATCATGCAATAAACTATCATAGTTTGATGCCATGAACTTTTTTTTATGGAAAGAATGATAATTCATTTATTCAAAAGCAATTGTTGCTCTGAGTTTAATTGTTATTACTCTTGAATTGTTATGAACTCCGCCGGCCATGATTAATGTGGTACAAACATTACTCAGATAGGGAGGGACCATCTAACGCCAAAATAATCTTTGACATAACATGTGTTTTACATGTGACATACTGAGACCATCACTGGCAGATGCAAAAAAGCGATTGCCTCCTTCAGGAAGATTTTGGCGTCAAAGGCGCTGGCGTCCTGGAGGAGGACCGGGAAAAAGGCGCAGCCTCCCGTTTCCGTCATTCCCAGCGCAGTTGCCGGGCTTCCTTCATCCTCTCGCGCGCGGGCCCTGCCTCCCTCCCGCGCCCGTCACCAACCGCTCCGCCCGTCGTGCTCGGCGTGGCCTGCTCGAGCTGCTGCACCGCTGGAGCTCCGCCGCAAAACGCCGGGAGCCGCCGCCCTGCTCCTCTTCCACCTCTGGCGCAGGCGGACCCCGGAGCTACTCCCCGCCCGCCCCCCGGCCTCATGACCGGCGCGAGAGACGTCGGAGAGGAGCAGGCGCGGGGAGAGCTGCGTCTGGATCTCCATGGCGGCGGAGGCTGAAAGGACCTTGATGTCGCCTAGAGGGGGGTGAATAGGCGGACGACCAGTTTAAACATTTCTTCCCCGCAAACTTGAACTGTCAGGCCTCACCGGTCAGACTGGTGTGCCTCACGGCATTCGACCGGTCTTTGGCTTTGCTTCAGTGAGCACCGGTCAGACCGGTACCCTACCTGGTCGGTGCAGGTGCACACAAAACAGCTTCAAGCTCATCTTGACTTCTAGCACAAACCAAACTTGGTGAGTGGCCTTGGTAGATGATCTTAAGCAGGGTGATGATCCCTGCACACACGAATAGCACACCCAATTAGATCGAAGCAGAAGCAAATCAAATATGCTAGAAAGACAACTTAGAGAGACAAACCATAATGAGACGCAAGGATTTGTTTTCCGAAGTTCACTTCCACCAAAGAAGCTACGTCTCCGTTGAGGAGTTTGTAAGGGATTCGGGTTCTCAACTAACTCTTCCCACAACAAGTCGGGTCTCTTTCAACCACTTTTCTCGATTTCACTAAGGCGATCTTTTTCACGAAGAGGCAAGATCACAACCCTCACAAACTTACCGCTGCTCACCACAACTTGGGAGCTAGCCGGCGACGCCTAGCCGTCTAGGAGGCAAACCTCTAAGAGTAACAAATGCTTCAAAGCTTGTAAACGCGAAACTCAAGTGCTCAAGCTATGAGAATGCTCTTGTTAGCTCACAAAGGCTCTCAAGATCTCACTAGCTCAACCCAACTCAAAGATATGACTTGAATCCACAAATCTCATAAAGAGAGAGGTTGGGTAGAGCCACTAAGACTTTAGCCTTGCTAGAAATGACCTGGAAGCTCAGCAAGTTCACCAAGAACAGCAGCCCATCCAAGAGGAGGGCTTGGGGTACTTATACCCCTCAACAAGAAAACTAGCCGTTAGACTGTCGGGTAGCACCGGTCAGACCGGTGCTCCTCACCGGTCAGACCGGTGTTTGAAAAATTAGTTGTTGGGCCTAGTTGCACCGGTCAGACCGGTGAAGCCCGAGAGACCCCCAAAATCCTTTCTATCACTCTAACACTTCACCTAGAAGATGAAGTGGCTCATGTTAGGTTAGGAGGGGTTGTTAGCACACTCTAAGGATGTTTCTCACATAGGTTTTCTAAGAGCACTTGACTTGGTCATAGAGCGAAAGTTGCATCCCTCTTGATAGTACGGTATACCTATACTCAAGATTAAATAAAAACACCTTGTCAACTTCTTGAGCTTGAGCATCTTCAATCTTGCCATACTTGATCACTTGAGGGCTTCCAACTTTGACCAATGTCTTGAGCACGTCCATACTTGAGCTAGTGGCTTAAGATCTTTCCATATAGCATACAAATGCTCACATAGATCCTTAAGTCACTCCATATTGCCAATCATAATGTATCAATGAGTTGCATCGCTTCCCTCGGTTAAGGCTTGAATATGATACTTGGAGGCCCCACGGATGCTAGAACTTCACCTTAGCAAAAACACAAATGGCGGCCTAGCTAGGACCCCAATGATTGCTTAGTCCCTCACCCTAATCATCTCGGTTGATCTCTTCATCACTTATCCAATTCACGTTGAGTTGAGCTTAGCTTCATCCACAATTAGTCCTCATTTGAAATCCCGCTTCAAATGCTTGTTCTTGATTGACAACGAATATGCAAGCTTCCAACTAAGGACCATAAAATATATACTCATCCTTGTGTCCTCTTTCATTTGCGACAAGAAGTCTTGCATTTAACACGGAGAGAATTACCATCTTCTCTTTCTATGATCCTTGTATTTTAATCATGCAATTATGCCTTAGGATCACACACATATTTGTCTTCTCCAATGTGAGCCATGTAATATTCATTCATCAATATATATCTCAACAATAACTCATGAATATATAAACAAAACCTTCTCACAATCTTAAACAAATATGTTAGACCTTTAATCACTTTGTCATTCAATTCACCAAAATCCACTTAGGGGTCTAGATGCACTTTTAGAGGCCGGTCAAGACTCGGGAGAGTAGGGGCGCCGCGCCCCGCATAGGAGCAGGGGACGGCACGCCCATCACGGAGCGAGGAGGTGGGTCGCCCCTGCCCGCCGCGCCGCCGGCCGCGTGGAAGAAGAGCACCGTCCGCCCGTGAGGAAGAAGAGGAGCGACGTCCGCCCGCGAGGAAGAAGAGCTCGCGCGGAGTAGCGTGCGCTGCTTGGCGGGATAAAGCGGCCCGTCCTGGCCGGCGAGGGAGGAGGCCCTGCTCCACTGCCGTAGCAGGAGAGGAAGACTCGCAGGGGAGGGGTCAGCGCCGCTGCTCCTACTGCTCCGCGCGCCACCGCCACCGCTGCCCGCCTCGTTGCAGTTGCTGCTACTGGCCCACGCGTCGTCGTTAAAAGTCGCCACCTTGCTTCTCTTCCCCGGCGTGGACGTCACCGCTGCCTCTGGGCGCCGGAGTGAGCTTGTCGTCGCGGGGGCTCATCGATCTGCTCCTCCCGCGCGGCCGGGCCCTCGAGACTGCCGCCGCCGGAGAGAGAGAGCAGGGGAGGACCTCGAGACGGAGCTGAGAGGAGGAGAGGGAGGGGCGCAGGGGAGGAGGAGGCGGAGGAGCTGAGGGAGACGGGGTGGGTGGGGGAGGCAGGCGTCGGTGGGGTGGGGGGTAAAAATATATGTGATGGAACATGGTCCTCGTGTCGCCCGCTCGGGGCGGGAGCGACTCCCGTCACCCCGCCGCCTTCCCCTCCTCGCCACCGGGAGGGGCAGCCGGCAATACTGTGCCCCCTAGGATGGTGGCGGCGGGGTATCTCCACCTGCGAGACCCCGGCTCGAGGCATGTCCGGCGGGGGACCACCTCGAGGCGACCTCGGTGCCCCCCCGGCGCGACTACGGCCGCCGCCGGCGGTGCTGCGCCCCCCTCAGGCGGATCCAGGTGCGGGAGGCTGGATCTGCTCTCCACCTACCCCCGCGAGGTTCCCCTGCTCCCTCTCCGCTTCTACCCCTTCTCCTCCGTCCTTCCTGCTGCGGTGGTCTTCTCCGGCGGCCGTCACCTCTGGGCGTGCCATGCCCAGATCCGGCGCTGGTCCCCCTCGTCAGGCGCCTGCCTGCCTGTGGCCTCCCCCGACGGCCGGCCTGGGCGAGTGTTCCTGGGGACCGGGCCGGGCCGCCTCGGATCGTCTTGATTCACCTTGGTGCTGCTGCTTCTCGTCAGATTCGTCGGGTTGCGCCTCCACCTCGCCGGCGAGGCCCTATTGCTACCCTACTGCCTCGCGGCTGCCCATGGGGTGACTAGGCCATGGGCGCTAGGGGTGTAGGGAGTGAGGGCCTGTGGACTCCGATGTTGCTCGGTTGTGCGTGCGGCGGCTTCTGCCGTCGCTTCTTCTGTGCCTGCAGCTTGCGGTCGATCGTCTGCTCCTTGACAAGCTCTACCTTGGCGCAGAGGACTCAAGGGTGGCGGCAAGTGGTGCCAGACGGTGCTTGCTTGCCGTTGTACTGGTACACCAAGATCTATGTTGTGGCCACCATTGGGGACGACCGCGATGGCGGCGCGAGTGCTCCTTCCTCGGAGTGCTTCGTCGTCTCATCTGGCGCCCGTTTGAGCTCTGCCGTCTAGCGATTGTTGAGGTGCGACGAAAGTTCCACGCCTGGTGCGTGGGAGGTAGCGGAGGTGCCCTACCACGCATCGCTATCCTGGTTTTCTTAGGCTCGCCTCCTTGCGGCCTTTGTTTAGTGGTGATTTTGCAGCATCGTGTTTCGGTGCTGGGGATGTCTCGTGCCTCCACATCAATCCACCACCGAGCCAGCTTGCAGCTTCCTCCTTGTGGAGTCCTTGTGTTTCCTCAGTCTTCTTCTGTTGGTTGTCTGCTCTTGGGGCTTATGTCGCCGTAGCTAGCCTGCAGCATCCTCTTTTGGCGCCTACGGTCCGTTGGCGCTCTCCACAGTGTTGCCATCAAATCAAATGCCGGGTGCTGCATTGTTCCCGTCATTCCCCCCGGGGCTTCCTTCCCCTGGATGGCGTTGGATGACGGTTCATGGAGACCGGATGTGCCGGGAAAGGTGTCACCACCAGCTTCAAGGGTGATCGTCGTTTCCGGTGAACTTTGGCTTGCGTGCCCTCCTCCACTCTTAGTCCCCATCCGTTGCGGTCCCTCGAGATGGAGGCGTCGGACAAGCGCGTAGCTACGAGTGGTGTGGGCGCAATGGCCTTGTGATCATTTGACGACCATGTTGTTCGATAGAAGTGCTAATAGGTGTTCAGTTTGGGGGGTTCGTTATGTGCCAAGAGTTGCCCTCTTGTTGTCTTCTTTTCTCTCTTATGTTCCTGTTGCATTGTGCTTGCAACTCGTGGTGTAATTCTTATACTCTTGTCTTTGAACTGCGCTTGTTGTAATATGTGGTTTGCCACAATTTTAATCAAAGTTCAGGCTGGCATCTTGCCCGCCGCAGCACCTTCAAAAAAAATATATGTGATGTGGGTCCCATGGTGGGAGTTAGGATGGAGGAGAGATTCGAAGGAGGATGGATGCGAGAGAAGTGAATATAAAGGAGAGAATATTGTTGACTATGACGGAATATTCTGTTTTGAATGAGAAAATAAAGAAACACGAGTGTGGATGGTCAGAGATACGAGATACCATAGGTGAACATTGGCCTGACATTGAAGATACGGAGTGAGAAGGAAAGGAAGAAATTCATGTGACATGACATAACTCCGATCCTGAATATATATACACTCAAGACAGCTAACTGGTTGTGGTTGGTGGATCACACTACCCGCGCCGATATAAACGTGGCTATATATATATATATGCCCTTCAATAAAAATGGCGTGCCTTCTGATTTTGCAGGAGATCGAGGCAATCACAGAACCAAAGCCTAAAGCTTAGTTTGCTTTTGTGTAGACACGCAAGGCGGCAAGTAAGAACGGACGAGGGAGAGTGACGATGCGCGAGACAGCAAAGCGTATAACAAGAATTCCATGGTATATAGGTGGTTACAGGAAAGTTCATGCTGGGAACAAGAATTTCACTGTTCAGCACGACTTCGAGCCCTTAATTCCCAATTTTTTTCCCAACTACCCGTCACATCAATCTTCGGACACTGATTAGGAGTATTAAATGTGGATTAATGACAAAACCTATTCCATAACCCCTACCTAATTTTTCGATACGAATCCAACGAGCCTAATTATGCGATGATTAGACAACGATGTGCTACAGTAAACAATCTCTGGTGACGGATTAATTAGGCTTAATGGATTCGTCTCGCGATTTCCTGTCCATTCATGTAATTAGTTTTGTAATTAGTCTATATTTAATCCTTCTAATAGGCCTCCAAAGAGACCCCAAATTTTTTTTTAACTAAACAGGCTCAGTCGTGCTGAACAGTGAAAGACTGTCGAGGTCCGCGTCTACAACAGTTTCGTTGGATGAAAAAGACAAGCGGATCCTATCCTGTCTGTAGCAGCCTGCAGGCTACGGCTCGTTTGAAGCGAGTTCGTTTAAGCAGCACTTTCATTTGATAACAACAAATAGTCTATCACTGTACTAGCAGGAATCATCTCTTGACTATTAGATGATAGAAGATGGATCATAATTGCCTTTTCCCCTTTGAGCAACCATATATATGTGGAATATCTTAGTTGATTTGATATGAATGAAGAATGATCATATGATTAGCAACATTTTGTGTCAATACAGGATATCTCGGTTGAATCCTCTGTCCGGCATTTCTTGCAACTGTGTAAAAACCGCTGACACTATTTATTGGAAAACACCTAGTACCAAAGAAGGGCTTACGAATGAATCAAGGGCTCACAAGCTCGGCAGAATTTTGCGGTACCAGTAAAACTGCTAATTGAGGGCTCACATGTCTGATGATGATGTTATACCCTTTATCCAAAAATGTCAGATGATGTTCACGATGTATGATCAACACTGTCGACATTGGATTGAGTTCGGCTGAACGAACAGACCCCCAATCATGACGATAATGTGATTTCAACCATCCGAAATGTGAGCAGCGTGAGGTTGAGACTCAGTGGTTTTATTGACCATTTGGGTGCATGATATATGATCAAAATCCGTTTTTAATTAACTTTATTTATGGTTTGCTGAAACCTGAAAGCAGCCGGCTAGGTCTGAATTCTGCTTGCAGCTTGTACGTCCAGAGACATCGATCATCTTCGCAACCAAATGCAAAGGAACAGCGATCTTATCGGCGATGTCTGCCTGCACGTTACTTGCGCGGTGTTGTGCTTGCTTCGACGTCAAAAAAAGGGCCAGTACGCAGGGTGAACATTGGCCTGACATTGAAGACAACACACACTGGTTTCTACAAAAGAGATGCAAGAAGGAAAAGGAAAAAACTCATGTCATGACATAACTCCTGCGCACTAATATTGCTATAGTTATCTTGCACGATGTACTGGATATACACTAATAACTGGTTGTGGTTGGTGAATCACTAAATTAGGAGTCTGGGATGATCGACCCACGCACACATAAACGTGGCGTGCCTTCTGATTTTGCAGGAGATGGAGGCAACCACAGAACCAAAACCTAAAGCTTACTTTGCTTTCGTCTAGACACACATACGAGAGGCAACTGCCGAGGGAAAGCTAGGAGGGCGACGAGCAAGCGTATAGCAAGGATTCTATGATTGGAGATTACAGGAAAGTTCATGCTGGGGTTGGGATGTGTCTGGAATGAAGAAAGCTCAAGTTGAATCATGAAATCGTGTTCCACAGGATCTCGAGGTCCACAACTATGCCAGTTTCGTTGGATGCAAGGGACAAAAAGGATGTGTTTTGAGCAAGATTTAATTAGACTTAATGAATTCGTCTCATCCGTTTTCCATCCATCTTTATAATTAGAGCATATTTAGTCTTCCTAATTAGCATCAGTATATTCTAAATTCGATGTGATATTTTCAAAAACTTTTTCTAAACCCAGCTAAACAATGCCTTACAACATAACTTCATGCATACTCCTTATTGACTCATCGCGACCTGATTTGTACCATGTGCTGCCTAGTACTCCAGGCTGTGCATCAGAACAAATTACTCGTTGCGATGAATCAGAAGTTCAGAACAAAGATACCTCAAACAGAAACAAGTCGCATCATAACATGAAGATGAAGGGCAACATTATTCTCACTGAAGTTGCTTACACTGATAATGGACTGTCGATACTACTGAAAAATCTCCTTGGAAAAAAAGGCTGATGCGCTAATTCTTACACGAAGAGAAAGCAGAGCAAGGGTAAACGGAAATGAAAATTGCCTGCCTCTGAGCATTGTTCAAAATTGCAATCACAAACTGGCTGTGTGCCTCAAAATCGAACTGGTAAAAGAATCTAATGTGCTAAAGGACAGCAAGATTATTGTATCCGTCTTGCAAGTTCCATCCGTTCATTATTCACCGACAGAATACAGGCCCATCAAAACAGCGAACCAACCACATTCACATCAGTCAACACCTTACGCGCTCTTTATTTGCTGCATTTAATTCAACAATAATATAAAAGCATGATTAATTTGCAGTAGTGTATGCAATATCCAAGATGCATAATAACAGTTCAAACAGGTATAAACCCATAAGCAATTTGATACGGTTTTGTTCCACCAACACTTGATCAGGACCTACTAACTCTTGCATATTGTTACTAAATTGAAATGTTTCCACCAGTTATATTTTTCTGCCTTAGATTGGAAACAAAATTATGAAATAGATAAGACCAAAGTAAATGGATACCTTAGTGACAATCCAAAGAAAGGTGATGAGATAATCACACATAAGAGAAAGGTTTGGTGAAGTTCACCCATATCAATTGACAGTCAACTCGGGGAATCTATAATTATATGTGTACATTTTGTCTCACTAGCTGATGTCCTGATGAGCAACAAAAATGATGATTGAGCTGAGCCAGCCAGTGGGGTTCGATATATTAATGGCTTGGGCATAGCAACTGCACTAGTACATAAATATGAGCTTCTCCTGTATTGTAGAACTTGAGAAACACACACATGCACGACACAAGTTTCAGCATAAAGGAACTATTGTTATCAAGGTTTTATCCACCCTTCGCCTAAAAGGATTTAGGTCGTTAGGCCCTTAATAGGTTTAACAAAATATATTTTTGAAAAAATACTACTTTTTGAGAACATTTCAATATGTTAGTCAATGGAACACCTAGCAGTAAATTATAACAAACATACCCTTTTCTCTTCCTCTATCTTAGCCTTCATAAATGAGTAGAGGGCAACACCAGCAATAGCGATGGAAGTGCCAATTCCAGTTTGTGTGGTGATCTTGTTGCCTGCTCAACATTAAGCTCACGGAGTGTTATGTGAAAACACTAGTTGCACAATGGCTTAACAATTATGAGGATGTAGGTATTGAACAATCAATTATGAGGAAATATTAAAATTAATTTAAGTACCAAAAACAATGATGGAAAAGCCAATGACGAAGACACGTTTCAGCACATTGCCAATGGCATGTGAGAGAGGGGCCACCCGCTCCAATGTGTTTGTAGCAACCTGGATGAGCAGGGTTTTTCTAGTCAACGTAGGATAGATGAATGAAAGGATGACAACATTATCGTAAAAAGTAACACAAGTACACATAATATTCAGAACTACATGGTGTGCTTCCATAGTCTTAAAAAGCTACCCCAGCAGGACAGGTCATGCATGCATAAAAATTGATTTGCATTTTCTCCCTTGCTTTTTTCCCAAAAATGATTAATCTATTTTCGTTACGCTTTCCTTCTGGAACAGACAATACATGGAAGAAAGAAGCATAGTCATTTGCATTTCAGATATCGAATTAACCCAACACAAATACTACTAAATATGCGTAACATTGTCCAACACTTTTGGCCAATATTATCCAGTCCTTGATATTTTATGGCCATTGTCCATGTGCTCATGCGCAACGGATCTCCAATAAATAAAATTTAAGTATGAGTTGATAGAGCCATCGCCTACAAATTCTAATCATTAAGACTTATAGAAAACATAGGAGTACAACTGTCTGCAGAGGATATACTCCAACACAAACATGAGTTCAGTGCATATAAATTCCCCCAGGTGTAAGACCAACCGTCATCACCACCAACACACTCTTTAAAATGGTACGGCAATGCGGATATTATATTTTAACACTTTTACATTTTTAAAGAGTCGTTGTACATGTTAATACTGCAAGAGGATAAACACAATTCATATGACATGAAGTTATATACCTGATTATAAAGGTGATAGAACATGCCCACCACAAAAAAGTTAGAAATCAACTTTGCTAATCCAACTTTGGCAATTGCATCTTTAAATCCGTGTTGCATTAATTGAGGTCCTTCAATCTGTAAGTTGTGAATATAAGAAACAAACATGAAATGTTTAGTTTTCTTGCACAAGAGATTTAAAAGTAGTTAATGAACTGGAAGATTGTATGCAAGAATCTCACAAACAATGACTGCCTGGACACCTGCTAACTAACAAACAGCATGTCGGCATGTGCAAACACATACTGAAATTAATTTGTTACACTAGTAGCCAATGCTGCAAACCATACTGATGGAATGAATATTCATCTCTAAGGAACAACCTTGATAATGCAAATAATTTGGGTGGTGAGGATAAGAGGATGCCAGTTGTTCAAATTAGGACAATTCGACGAATTTGTTCTTGTTCCCTCATCATTTTCTCAACTGTTCTTTTTCATGTTTTGTTTTCTCTTGTATTGTCCAGATTAAATGTTTTAGTACAACATTGTCAAAAATTTTGTGACTGAATAAAAGTTTAATAACTGAAAATCAGGCATTCTAAGAAATAACAAGTGTTGTAGAAAAAAATATAAGTGAAGAGACAAACTCCAGAGATATGTAATTTAAAATCTAATGTACTAAAAATAGACTTACAATAATTGCAGGGGGAATGCAGACAAAGAGAGCAATTATTGATATGTACGCATACAAGTTTGTGCTATCCATGTCGGTCTGAAAAAGGAGAACAATGGGAAACAAGTTAGCGAATATGACCTGCTAAGCATGTTGAGGGACAAATGAGTGTAAAATGCTATGCCCAAGAGATAAACCATAGCCTTCTTAGAGTAGATGCTCCGGTAGGTGAAGGAAATATTTGAGATCATGGCATTAATGAAGCCAGTCCAATTGAATGAGAGTTCGGTGAGGGATGCTACCGAGACACCTGATCATTTTAAAACAGAATTACAGAAAATAAGTACAAGAGCATAGGAGCTATGAGATTCTTCTAATCCAAATCTTATAGCTACTGGAATCATGAGTCTTCAGATATGATCCTAATTCCTATTATTTACGATGTGTCCCCAATCATGTCAAGATAGCATTGTACAACAATAGAAGTATCCTAGTATGCATCTCCATCAAAATAAACAACACTCCAGCTGGTGTCTTAAAACCTACGACCAGAACTCTTACACCCCTTAAAAAGAACTCAACAGCAGTGGCACATCAACTCTGCAAAATCTACATCACAGTTCCTTGAACCAGATGGCTACCCCAAAAATGAACCTTGTCTTGAATACTGTAGCATTGAGTTGCAACATATTACAAGTGCAGGTTTACAGCTAGCTCAAGAAGTGATAAAAGCTGGGATGAGACTTACCGAGAACGACTGGAATAAGAGACAGCCAGAGTGTCAGTGGAACTGGTTGTCCAAGGACAAACTGAGAAGCAGACGCACTGAAGAATGGCTCCAGAGCTGTGTTACAATTTATAAAACTGAAAATATATTAGAACAAAAAACAGGTGGTAGAGAGGATAATACAAGTAAAATCAGCATATCATAGAAGCACCTTTAATAGTGTGGGCAAATGATACAGCTACAGCAGCAAAGGACACAGTGCTAGTTACATGGCCGATGGCATGGCAAACAGCAACTGGAACAAGCTGCTTCAGAAGCGTTGAGTTGACCGGCTGTAGAAGTACAATTTATATTGGTTTATCAGTTCCTTTCAGAAAAGATGCCACTGACATATAAGAATAGCTATGGATACGAAACAACTGGTGATTAATAGACACAAAACATTTTCAAAACACTTGATAATATACAGTCACATAATTTATATTAAGTTAATAATTATTAAGAGTTAAGACATTTACATCAGAGCTACTTAATTACTGACAGGCACAACATCAGATTCAAGCCCGTCATGTATAAGAACAGGTTCACTGCAGATGTGCTAGTAGCGCGATGGTAGATCGCCCAGGTGTGGCACTCCCAGCCGGGGTTCAAACCCTGATGCTGCATGTCGTGCACCCACCTCCTGAACTGTAACAGCGAGATGAATCTGCAGCCGCCCGAAGCGCGAGCATGTCGAGGTTCCTGCCTGCTTTCCACAGTTCGATGGGCTCCTATCTTAAGACAAAAATCAAGGGGACGTCTCTCCCCTTGATCAAGTCTTTTTAAGAACAGGTTCACTGATGCAAATATAATGCATCTGATAGTTCATTGTGTCATATATTCAAATGTTTGAGTAGACCTGTCTAGGATTCAGTATAAACATCAAATCAGAAGGATCATATATGCACCTGACCTCAGAAGCACAGATACGTCACCCTGGTAGCGTATCCCGTTTCGGATACGTATCCGATACGGATACGGCCAGGATACATATCGGCGGCCGTGTCCGCGTATCCTGAAATAAATGGGCCGAAAACTTAGCTTTGGATATCTCGCCCAGCCCACCTAAGACACTGATGCCCTACTATCCCATCCATCCCCTACGATTCCTCGGTTCGCATCCACTCCCGACGCAGCCGCCGCCCCTTCCGTTCCGCCCGCCCACCACGCACGCGACGGGCGACGGCTGCTACCGGCGACCAGCCTCCGCATCGCCGGAGTCCGGCCGAGACGAGCCGCCGTGCCCGCCCTGCCTCCTGCGACGGCGACGGCTGCCCTGCCCTACCTCCTGCGACAGCGACGGCTGCCCTGCCCTGCCTCCTGCGACCCTGAGGTGAGTTCCTTGATCCCCTCCCTCAGTGGTGTAGGTCTTCTTGAAAATGCTGACCTTTCCATTGATGAGCCTGAGTTGCAGGCTATATCATTTGGATTGGATGATCTGGACATTGAGAACAATGAGGAAGTCGAGGGAGAAGCTTGATTGTTGATGGCTTGATGCTATCCTATCCTTTGCTAGTTTGCTACTACCTTTTATTAATTTCTTCAATTGGAACCTGCTGGCTGCTGCTATCATTTTATTCTGAGTGTAATAGACCTTAATGTTTCTTGTTGAACTTGAACATCTATTTTGCAATTTAATATGCAATGTTATTTATTTATTTAACAAAAATTGTTTAAACGTATCCACGTATCGGATTGTTTGAGAAATTGCCGTATCCGCGTATCCGTATCCTTCCGATACCGATACACGTATCCGTATCCGTGCTGCATAGCACCTGACTATAAGTAATATGACCCAACATTAAATATATAAAAAAGTTTGGTTTATATGCACGCCATGCTAAAAAATGTCATTGAAAAATGTGAACTGCGAATTAGAGATGTTATGCATACCATGCTCATAAATGTCACTGAAAATACTGAACCGTGAGTTAGAAAGGTAGTTATCTAATAAGAAAAGAAAAGGTGCAGGGAGATGGGGACAGTACCGCACGCTTTGGGAAACCGAAGCTCCAGCCAATAAGGCAGTATAGCACTCCAACAAAAAGATGGCTCACCGACACAAAGCTACAACAATAGGTATAAGTTTTATGCATTATTATGGCAACTGCTGCAAGCAAGAAAGACACAATGTGCCCTTATATAATACTATGGATAGGGAAGTAATCAAAGATCTTCTTGTTGAGGATGTTAAATATTACATTAAGGAAATACCTGCAAAGTTTGACGGCAAAGTGAGAAATTAAAATACTACTGAGTAATTTTTCATGATGTTTCAAGTAGTGAGATTGGCAATTCAGGTAAGAGAACATACCACACCTAAGAAGAAGAAACCTGTGACAAGAGTTGGGTATCTCTGCAAATCCCTGGGGCTTTGCTTCTTCTGTAATAAAAAATCCTATTACTGACAACAATAACATGATTTTTATTAACCACAACAAAGGTTGAAACTTCACAGCAAAAATATAGAACATTCATTCTTTTTTACATGGGATCTTAATATTGGCTCAGAAGTCCTGCCATACGCTGCAGATAACATGCAAGTTTAACATTTTTCCTCAGTGAAACGTCTACCATCAGAAACTTCCACATTATCAGTATTTTTATTGTTGGAACATGAGGATGTAGTTTACATTTTGTAAGCATTTCTATGTTTAGGGAACTACACATTAGAGAATAGAGATGTAGTGCAATAAACCATAACGAGTACTACTTAATCTATGTGATAGACCCAAATTTTGAGACCTGCTTTGAATACTCAAAGGGCTTCCTTGTGATCACACGAAACTTAAAAGGTGCAATGGCACACCCTTGCCCCCATTGTAGCTGCCTCTACCACTGAAATAATAGTACGCAGCCCTGCAGCCATTTCAAGCAAACTGCACTCCATGGGCTTTTTTAAAAAAATCTCTGCATTAGGCTCCCCCTCTGTTTTGATACAAGTCTACAAGCTGGACTTGAAGATTCAAAGTGGGCTACTGCATAATAATGGTCAAACGGTGCAATCTGCACTGTACGGATATTACAGCTCCGTCAGCTACTGAAGGCGCTAAGTGGTCAGGAGCTAATACTCAACTTCTGGAAGCTTCCACAGACACAGATCAACCAAAACTGCGCAGCAAACCCCACATGTTGGCATGTTGCTGCTTGCTTGGACAAATCACAAATGCAAGGTACCGCGGCGCGCGGGGACAGCTGGCAGACGAGACGTCCACTCACCCGGCGGAACCGGAGGAGGCGGCGACCGGCGCCGCGCGGAGGAACTGCCGACGCCTCGCTGGACCAGAGAGGGTCGCGGGAGCAGAAGCGAGCGCCGGAGCCGTACGGAGCTGCCTTCCGCAGGCAAGGCGAGCGCCCTCGGGGGCGTAGGCGGTCGCGAGCGACGGGAAAACGCCGCGGCGCTGGCGCTGGGGCACAGAAGCGGTGGTGGCGCCGCCGGGGAGCGTTCCGAGCGCCGCCATTTTGGGGTTTGGTGGGGAGTGCGGCGCGGCGGAGTGGGAGACGGCGACGGAGGGTTTGGTGCGAGCGCGCAGGGACAATAAAAAGCGGAGTGTGTGAGTGGGGGCCCAAGAAGCTGCCGGATCGTCGCTTTCCGAGTTGGGCCGGTGCACGTAGACACAGACTGGAGTACAAAGCTGTTTGTTAACTCAAAAAATAAAAGTAGGCCATATTTGTTTGGATTGGATTTTTTAAAAGAAAGTGGCTGGTGGGCATTTTTTTGTTCGTATTCGTTTGGACATGGCGCTAGCATCGGCTAATTGGTGTGTTTGTTTTCCTTTTGCTGGTAGTTCGATATCGTTATGAAATTGATCACAGCATTGCCCTTTTCTAAAATTTTATTATAAAAGATAAGGAACATGAACAAATAATACTTTTTGGCACTAACACTTTTTTATTTGAAATGAAATACTTACAATTTTTTAAGTGTTCCTTCCTGCTGCTCGGCCAATGGGACACTAACGATCGATTAGAGGATAGTAGTGCATTAAGGAAAAAAAAAAGGCCCAGCAGCCCAAACAGCACTGGGGAGAGAGCGGCGCGTGCGCGCGTAGAGGAAGGGAAGAGAAAGTAGATCCAGCCAGTTGCGTGCGGGAGTCGCCATCCTCCCGAAACATCCTGCAAATCATTCATTCATCGTCGTCGCCCCGAGCGCCTCCTCGCTCGCTCGACCCTTTTTTCCTTGCCCCGTTGACCTCCCTTGCCCTTTCCATCTCGTGGCCCTTTCTTTCCTGCCGGCGACGACTCGCCGGCGCCGCCGCCCTTCGCCAGGTCCTCATCGAGCCCTTCGCCCGCGACGAGCATCCACCAGGTACGCTCGCCCCTTCCCTTCCCTAGCCTTCTTGCTGTGCGAAACCGAGCAACCCAAATGTAAGCTATCTGTGTTCGGATCTGATCCATTTACAACTTAAGTGCTACATGTATTGTACCGACTGGGTTCGTTATTTTGCAAAGAGAATGCCCCCCCCCCCCCCCCCCTGTTGTCCTGAGCATGACTGCATGAGCAACTAGGCTAGAATTCCCGGTTGGATTTTTCACATTTGTAGTTAGTTATTTCACTTCTTAGTTCAAGTTTACTCATCTGTTGGTGTCATTTTACTGATTTGTTTCGTAGCTAGGGATAAGTTGACCAAACTAATACAAAACTAGGATTCAAGGGCTCTAATCAAAGAATTAATTCAAGTTGTACCCACGTTATCAGTGTTGTAGGTGGTTGATAAAGTGCATTCCTTGTGGCAAGAAAAAGGAAATGGAAATGCATTCTTGCAGCATTACTTTTGCTTTCGAATTGTTGGGCTAGCCAACCAATGCAGGAATTGTTATGGTTGTCTTGTTCCTTTTACCTGACTAATACCGCTTTTGAGCAGGCAAATGCTCTGATGAAGACAGAGGTTGAGGAGGTAAGCGTTGAAGGGTTCTGGACTGAGGAAGACAAAGCTCTCTGCGCTTCTGTTCTGGGCTCGGATGCCTTCACGTATCTCACAAAATGTGGCGGTGCCGTATCTGAAGGTCTTGTAGCAGCATCCGTGTTGGCAGATCTGCAGAATAAACTTCAGAACCTGGTTGAGGCGGATGGTCAGAGCCTTCACTGGAACTATGCCATCTTCTGGCAGCTTGCACGCACGAAGTCTGGTGCCGTTGTTCTTGGCTGGGGTGATGGATCCTGCCGTGAACCCCATGACGGCGAGATTGGTTTCGCTACTTCTGTTGGTGCTGGTGATGCATCTTCAGTCACTAGACAGAAGATACGGAAGCGGGTGCTGCAGAGGCTGCACACAGCATTTGCTGGCGCTGATGAGGAGGACTATGCTCCTGGAATTGACCAGGTCACTGACACAGAGATATTCTTTCTAGCATCTATGTATTTTTCATTTCCACGTCATGTTGGTGGTCCTGGGAAAGTGTTTGCTGCAGGCAGACCCCTTTGGATTCCAAACAACGAGCTCAAGGTTTCCCCAGCAAATTATTGTTACCGGGGATTCCTTGCAAATGCAGCGGGGCTCAAGACTATAGTGCTTGTGCCATTCAAAGCCGGTGTACTCGAGGTAGGCTCAACCCAGAATGTACCTGAAAGTGCCGAAGCTCTGCAAACTATAAGGTCCTTGTTTCTTGGGACATACAGTGCCAAGACAGCGATTGAGAAGCATGAGGAGAATATGTCTCTCCAAATATCACCAGGTTCAACAAAGATTTTTGGGAAGGATTTGAATATCAGCCAACCTTCAGCCACTAAAGGAGCTGACCCATCAAAGGTGGATGGAGGCTCAAGGGATGAACAGAAGAGCAGTGGTGATGACAACATGTTGCTGCCCAATCTTCGGAAAGGTCTGCAGAATTTCACATGGAGTCAGACTCGAGGCCTAAATTCTCATCAGCAGAAATTTGGCAATGGTATCTTAGTTGTGACAAATGAGGCTGCACATCGCAGCAATGGATCTACTCCTGTCACTGGAGTAAGCCCGTTTCAACTTCAGAAGCCAGAGCAGATCTTGACCCAACCACCACCTCAGCCCCGTGGACCTATGCAAATAGATTTTCGTGTAGGGTCCAGTTCCAAGTTTGGTGTTTTGATTTCACAAAAAGCAATGTTGGATGGGGGAAATGGTGGTATTGATGGCCTTTTTAAGGAGGAAAGAGAGGACCGGCAGCCAAGGAAAAGGGAAAGGAAGCCAACAAACGGGAGGGAGGAGCAACCACTTAGCCATGTTGAGGCTGAGCGCCAAAGGAGGGAAAAGCTCAACAAGCGGTTCTGTGCACTGAGAGCCATTGTGCCCAACATCTCAAAAATGGACAAAGCATCCATTCTGGAAGATGCTGTAACACATATAACTGATCTCAAGAAGAAGCTGGAGAAGATGGAAGCAGAGCGTGAGAAGCTCTTGGAGCATGTTAAGGTAGATGCCAGTGAGCAAACAACTAGGCCCGAAGTAGACATCCAGGTGGTGCATGGTGAGATTCTTGTTCGAGTAGTATCACCGATGGATAACCATCCAATAAAGAAGGTCCTTCAAGCATTTGAAGAGGCAGAAGTCAAAGTAGGCGAATCAAAGGTCACAGCCAACAATGGTACAGTTGTGCATTCCTTTGTTATCAAGTCCCCTGGCTCTGAACAGCATACGCGAAACAAATTGCTGGCCTCTATTTCTAAGGCAACTAGATCCGTGTAGAATTAAATGACAACTTGATATTTTAGACAGATCATTTTTGCTGGCTGTGAATTGGTAACTACTGTGACGCCTATTAGTACCTGATGATTGCTATAGGTGGTATATCAACATATAGAGCTCAGATCCTTACATAGAAAAAATCTGTAAGTACAACTCACCGCTGTAAAATGTATAACTGTTTGTTCACTTTATTCATCAACTGTTTTGTCTTATGGGAGACTAATTGGGGTGCTGTTGAAATGGGGAAGAATTCTCTTACTTTTGGAAGAGAGAACATTTTGACAGGACTGACATATGTATCATTCAATTCGACCAGCTTGGTCATATGATTATATGATGTTTGGATCGAGACCTTTGTTTTCAACACAACCATATGAAATGCCATATTTTGATGTGCTTTGTGGTGGCCACCTGTTTTTGTGTAACGAAACCACTGTGTCTTTGAATCCTTTCTCATCAATCACCAGCAAGCTTTTGGTACTACTACTATGGCTCACTGTACTTGCCGTCAATGAAATGTGCCATCGTGTTTCAACAAGCTCACTCCAACAACATGTATCACCCAAAGAGCAGTTTGGCACCTCATCAAGGAAAAGGGGCCGCCTCGACGCTCCGTCCGCCGAGGGTGACTCCGCCGCCGCCGCTGATTGCGGCCCCTGTTCCCTCGCCTCCGGCCTCGCTGCCGGTGGTGACGAGGAGCGGGGTCCGTCTCTTCAACAGATCTACTGTTTTCATAGGGTCTTGGTTGAGTCCGATTAGGTCTAGGGTTTGCTTGCTGTCGATGCTCGACGGTGGAGTTAGGTTTGCAGGAGCGTGCGGCTCCTGCGCTTGGTTTTCTGGCGGTGTGGATGCGGCGCGCGGCGCGTGAATAATTTCTCCTAGCTTCTTCCGTTCTCCCGATAGCGATCTACTCCGACGCCAACGGAGAGGTGGGGAGCCCGAGTCGAGGGCCAGATTCACGCATCGCCGCCTTCTTCGTGTGATGATGTTGACCGAAGGAAGATGATCTTTGAAGGAAATCGAGCATTGCTCGGGTTGCCGGCGATGGAAAGCGAAGGATGCGTCGTGGGTCGGAGTTGGCCGGCGCGCTTGGGAGGCGGCGGTGATTCGCCTTAGCAAGAAGCCCTCCTCTGCGGCCTCCACTTTGTGGAATTTGGCTCGTGCCCGGCGACGATTGGGAAGCGGCTTCGACGGTGGCGACAAACGGATCGCTGAAGGCTTCGAGGAAGATGAACAGGAGTTTTGAACTTCTTTGTAATTTTCCTTTTCTTTCGGATCCTGTTTGAAAACGGGCCGGTGTAATACGCTAAGATCAATATATGTTCCTTCTGAAAAACAACATGTGTCACCATTCAAACAGACAAACCATGAACCTGATTCTTGTTTTGTTGTTTGTGGTAGGGCTGATCATTACTCAAGTGTTGAATCATCATACTGGAAACATCCTGAATGCATATTTCTGGGCGTCAGGTGAAAACTCCACTGGACAAGTCTTTTTCACGAAGAAGGTTACTCATTCCATTAAATCCCAGATTAAAGCTATCTTCTCGGTCCAAGAATTTTATGCTTCCTCAAAAAAATTTAGGCCTCCCAAGCTTATGTCACGAACTGAGATAGCTGCCGGCGAGATTAAGACCTCAGCAGCGGCGCAGATGTGGTTAGAATGGAATAAAGTTTTACTTGATTCACGTTCATCTCCTACACAATGGGTTTAGGTACCAAGCTCCTCTAATCTACTTAGTTAGAGGGACTGAGGTATGGGGTATGGTCGTAACCAAGAGACCATTCCTCATTGAAGCGAATTATGAAGCTGGTTTTTAAAAAAAACTAGGTGATACCCCGCGCGTTGCTGTGAGAATTTTTTAAGCAAAATTTAAATGTGAACTTTGAAAGTAGAGAACCATGGTAATTGACATGCGACTTTCTTTTGCAAACAACATTATATACGAAGACAGGTTCATTTTATTGATAGAGAACTGGTCTTAAATTATTAACTCTACATGTATTATTCTACCAAATTTTGTAGCGTGGTACTCGCAAAGTAGTCACAGGAAATCGATATGAGTTATAAATAAATGTGTCGGTGTTAGAATTAGTCCCGACACTAACTAGTAAGTTACGCTGTGATAAGCTTCTCGATGGTTGGTGCAAATGACAACACGAGGACACGGGTTTATCCACAGTTCCGCGGGGTCAGACGTCCAGATTTGCGCGTCTTGTTATTAATTCGCACCAGTGGTGCCTGTAGAGGGGGGCTACAAGCAAGGCGGGAGAGGAGGAGAGGCCTCTAAGTCCCTGCTAAGTGATTGAGGCAAAGTGCCAATATCAAAGCAGTATGCGGGTGAGTGTGGGTGTGAAGTGATGATCGCGTCCCCCTGCGGCCAGGGGACCGCCTCCTCCTTTTATAGACCAAGGGGAGGCGGTTTACAGTCGTACCGCATAGCTTTAGGCATGGTGTGGCGGCATGGCGCCTGATGCCGGCGATTCGATGGCTCTGGCGAATCTTGCTCTGGCGGCGTCGTGGTGACTCACGTCGAGTGACTTGAGGGTAGTAGCGCGGAGCTCTTCGCTTGATCGCCGTCCGTCTGCAGCTCGAGGGCGGCGGAAGACCGGAGGCTACATAGCGGCGGGCGTGGTGATGTCCTGTCAACCCGGATCCCTGTGCGGGATGGCCCGGTGCGGGATGGCGGCAGATGGCGAGGATGGCCGCTCGGGGCGGTGATGGAGGTGGCCGCCGCGCCCGCCACGTCCGGCGTCGTACGGCGGGGAATTGGTGGTCGTACCCCTTTCGAGGGTGCCGCCCTCTTCGAGGCGGCGTGGAGGAATGCAGAGTAGGCGGCACGTCACGGAATGACAAGCCATCCCGCCACCCCAGGATACTGCAGTTTGGTTGGTCGAACAGCGGATTCGATTCCCAGGCGGTGTCGGAGGGCGTGGTGGATTCGCCTTTGACCGGCGCCGCGGCGTGCGGAGCATTTAATGCTCGGTCGTGGGAGCGGTATGGTATCGTCGGTGGACCGAGGCGGGGCGGAAATTCACCCGTGTCAAGCCTCGCGAGGCGGAACTCGAGGCGTCAAGCCCTCGGCGGGCGGAGGTTTCGTTGACGACCCTCGGCGAGGTGGAGGTTCGCCGAGGTGCCGTGGTCTATTCGATGGGCGGTGAGGCTTTTGGGCCGTGGGTCCATTCCGCCAGGGGCCGCGCGTGCGTGGTGTGACTTGCGGTTTGTGAGTTTTTGTTGCTTGTTATTTTCAAAAAGGGTGATTTCCCCGTTATTAGGGGACCCTGCTGTCCCGGGAGCCGAGCCTTTGCACGGTATCCGTGAAACCGCAAAGGCGGTGCTTCGATGGGACTTTCTTCCCCTGGGCGAGGCGGTGGGCGGCAAGCGCCCCCTGTAACCGCCTTGGAGGAGTGTGTGCATTCCGCAAGGTTTTTTCGCGGGCCTTGGTGTTTGTTTCAGCCGGCTCGGCGTTATTTCAACCCGCCTGGTGCCATGCGGGCGATTTGCTTGCGTTCGGGCGTCCGAGGTGTGGCCTGTCGAGCCCTCGAGCTGGGCGCTCAAGGGGCGATCAGCGAGCTCTCGACTTGTCAGCGCCCCCACGCCGCCCTTGGCGGGCGAAGGGGTGAGGTATCATGACTCCCATCAGCAGGTCGCGAATCATGGGTCTCTCGCCGAGGAAGCGGGAGGTTCAAGTGGGCGTCCGTGCCCGTTCGATAAGTCGGCTCGTGGTGAACGTCCATGGGCGCGGCGCAGCGGTTGTGCTAGCAGCGGTCCTCGATTGGGGAGCGCGAACCTCGATGGGATCCTCGACTTGCCCTCGTTGGCCTTGAACACGAACTATGGGCGCCCAGCTTGTGAGCTCGGGGTCGGCCGAATCGCGCACCACAGTCGCTCGATCACAGTCGGGCTGTTCAACCCTTCGGGGTCGCTTGAACCCCTTATTAGTAGGGTCTTTGCGGGGAGGGCAAAGTGCCCCGTCTTGGCTTGATCTGTGGAGCCCGAGGTGGTGGCCGAGCCACGAGCGCGGAATCCCTCGGATCGAGGGCATCTGCGGTGCCCACGGAGGGTCTTGGAACCACCGATCGGAAATCCCCCGAGGGGCATCTGCGTGCCCGCCTCGATGGCGGTCTTGAAGATCCCGCCGAGGGGCATCTGCGGTGCCCACCCTCGGCAGCGAGCGCGATCGGTAAACATAGCGAGGACCCGACCAGTTCGTTTGGTGAGCCACGGCCCACTTTAGATCGGGCGCGATCGCACCGCGAGGGTCGGTCCTGAGCTCTTGGCTCGTTTGTGAGGTCATCCTTACCGGAAGAACCCGGCCATTTAATGGGCGCGGATCGTGGGCGCAGATCGTGCGCGGCGGGCCTTTCAGCGGCGCACCGCGGCGTGGCGGCGTGGGGCGACGGGGCGGCGCCCGCGCCCCGTTATTGTGTTGTAATCGCGCGCGCGCGACCATTTTGGACCCATTTTTGGCGGCGTTGGCGCCGCCGCATTAATTGCGTGTGCGGAGTTTTGCGTTGCTCGGTCTTATTCAAAGGCGAGGCCCCTTCGCTCATCCCCACCGTCTTTCTTTTTGCTCGCCGCCGGATCTGCTCGTGTTCCTTGTGCCTCCGCCCGCGGCCTCGTCTCCCGTTGTCCCGGGCGCCTCCGACTGGGTGCCGGAGCCTTTCCCATGGCCTCTCGGGTGACACGCTGGCGCTAAACGAGCTTGTGACGGCGGGCGGTTGGCGGCCGGGTGGAGCCTATAGTGGATGGTCCGCGGCGGACAAGGAGCCCAACCCGCAAGGCTCGTCGTCAACTTCACCCGTCTCACGTGGCTTCACCACCGCAAGCCGGGTTTATCGGGGCGCCACCACTCTGAGTGGGCCAACGCCACGCAGCGGCTTCGCCGTCGCCGTCTGCGAGGACGGGATCGTGGCGGGACCTCGGGTCCATCTCGCGTGCGCCCGCCTCGGAGCGCGCGCAGGAGCTACTGCTGCACCATGACCTCCACAACGCAGATTGGGAGAAGGTTCTACCTCCCGGCGTTGGCCTTCCGCCGTACAGGGAAGGTGCGATGGGAAGCCCGGCCTGGTTTCAAGTCGCCCCGTCGCAACAAAGGTTGGAGTCCTCACCACCGCCTGCGTCGGACGGGCCGGGGGTGGCTCATCGCCAACTTCCCAGGCGGGTCATTCCCTCATGGAGAGGGAGCCATCTTGAGATGAGTGATCGGCAAACCCACGTCGCTGGCGCGCGCTCGCAGTGCTTCTCCCAGGGGTATGCGGCCACGCGGTGTGCGATCAACCTCAAGGTGGTACTGCGAGCGGCAGCGACCGGTCGGGATGCTCGACGCTCGGTGAGCACCGCTTTCTCTTGATTCTTGTTTGCTTTTTATCGCAGACAATCCCGCCCAGGCGGTGCTCGATGCCGCGCGGACCGGCGCCCGATCTCGGCCGGTCGAGTCGCCCAGCAGCGGGAGCGGGATCGGCGCCCAGGAGAGAAAGGATCGGTGCGGGGCGCCTGATCGACAACGAGTCGCCGTGAGCGCCAGTCTCCCCACGGTCGGTGAACTCGCTCGCGGGGAGGAGAGCGGCGAGGAGCGGACCGCCTCGATGGGTGGAACCCGCGGCGCCCGTCCCCGCGTGAGGCGGCCGCGGCGACCCTCGGGCGGGCGCGGGCCGCCCGTCACGGGCTCTGGAGTGCCAGCCGCAGGCCCGGTGCGAGTGGCCGCCCTCGAGGAAGAAGCGGGGCTTCTCCGTGTAAGTAGCATCTTTCCGCGTCAATTTGAAAACAGCCATCCCCTTTCATTTCGTTGTCGGGGCGTGCCGCCGTCCCCGATCTGCGCGCCAGGCGTTTCAAATTGAGGCGTCTTTGGCGGTGGCGCTTCGGAAGGCGCCAGTAGAGCGTGGTGGAGCGGCGAGGCCCGACCCTCGCGTGTGCAGGCGTGGCGGCCGTCGCCACGCTGTACTCCGCGACCCTCATCGGGCGCGGGCTGGTTCATTGGGCCGATCCCCGGGGGTCCGTGGCGGGTGGCCCTGGTGTGATTCCGCCCCGAGGAGGCGCCGGTGAGCCCGTCTTTGGTGATCGGGCGGCGGCTGCGTGATGTCGCGGCGCAGCGGCAGCGGGCGTCGGCGATCCTGGTGACGGCCGTGTGTCAGCGTTGGGCTGCGTCGCCCGAGCCGCCTGCTCGGCGAGGCCAAGTGGCCAGCGTTTTTAGCTCAAATAAATCACCTAATAAATCGTGCGTGTTTTCAAAACTGTCGGTGAGCTCAATTACCCCCTTCAAACCCTAGTCAGCCTCCCTCTCACTCACCCGGCGTGCCTTGAATCCCGCCGGCACCGCCGAGCACCCACGTGCCTTCCCAGCCATGATCGGCCACCGTCTTGGGAATCCAGCGCCGCCAGCGGTCCCCGCCCGGCGGTCCGCCTCGCCATCACCGCCGTCCGAAAATCACGGCCGGAAATCGGAAAATCCATAAAAACCCTTCCCCTAATTTCCTAACAATTTTCCTAATTTTCTAAACCTTTTCCTATTTCTTTTCCTTTCTTTTCCTATTTTCCTTCCTTTTTTCTTTCTTCTCTTTTCTTTTTCTCCTTTCCTTTTCCTTTCCCTTCTTTTCTTTTCCCTCCTCTTCTTTCTTCCTCCCTTGCCGCCCGCCGGCCTGGCTGACCGGGCAGCGCGCCACGCCACCCACCTCGGCCGCCGCGCGCCTCTGCGCGCCAGCAGGCGCGCCCGCCCACACGCCCGGCGGTCACCTCGGCGCCGCGGCCCGCCCCGGCCACGCCGCACCGCCACCTGCCGGCGTTGACCGCCCGCGCCCGGGCATCTTGTCACGGCGCCCGCCTCGGCCCGAGCTCGGGGTCGAGGGAGGCTAAAATCTCCCCACCTTGCGCCTATAAAAGGGCACCCCCCTCGCCCGCCACCGCGCCTCCACAGCTCCCTCCCCCACAGCTCCGCGCCGCCCTAGCACCGCCGCCGCGCCGCCTCCGCGGGCCGCCTCCGCGCGCCCTAGCCCAAGGTGAGCACGGGAATCCTCGTCCCCCTCTTTTCCCCTTCCGGCGGCGTGGCGGGCCGCGCCCTCCCGGGCCGCCCCTCTCCCTGGGCGAGGAGGAAGAAAGGCTTTGCCAAAAACCCCTGCCTTCTCCTTTTCCCCAGAGCCCTTTTCCTATTCTCTCTTTTTCTTTCAAATAGCCCCTAGGATATGATTAATTATACCCTAAAACAATTTACAACTAGGCCCTAACCAAGTTTATATCATAAACACCCTTTTCCCTTAATAAAAATTACTAATAGGTCCTTAGCCCCACCTCTTTAACCCCAACATTATGCACAATTTTATTTCCGTTTAAACCCAAACTTCACCCCTTCGGTGGTACCCCATGAAACCCCCCTAGGACTTATATATATCCTCTCATTTCCCTCCTCGAGCTCGGGTGTATGTGCTTATATTGATTGCTGTGTGTGCTATAGCCGGCGGTGAGCGAAGGAAGGTACCCGGGAGGCCGACTACCGGCAGGAGCCGAGTCGAGCCGCCGGCACTCCCGAAGACTTGAAGGCGGCAAGTTCAATCTCATCCTTTGATGCATGCTTTGATCCTAGTTTTATAAACACAACCCTATACCCGTTTATAAATTGCATATTGTTTTTTGTTAAAACCCATGGTAGGATAGCCACCCTTGATTGCTATGATTGAACTTTGTTTTGGCCTAAATGATTGCTTTAAAAATGTGTGAGTGCTTTAAAAATGTGAGTGCTTTTGGAAAATGAGTAAAGAAGCTGGGTGACGGGATGGACGCGTGTGTCGAGAGTATGGGTGAGCTCGTACCTTTGTGGTTGGCGTGTTGGAGATGTCCATCTTGTCGTTAAGGACGGGTTGCGTGACATCTCACCGACCCAATTATCGTACTACCACTCGACCGTTGTATGTGGCAGCGGCTTAGCATAAATCCCACTAGTTAATCTACTTGCCATCGAGTGCGGGTGAGCGGGAGATCAAGGAGTAGGGGTACGATCTGTGAGGTACGCCTACAGTTATGTGAGATAACCCCTTGGTTGCTTCCGTGGTGGCTCGTAGGGTTAGCTAAGGTGGGTAATGGCTTTGATAGGATCCGCAGCACTAAGGTGTTCGTGTGGCGGTACCCTACTTGTGGGTAAAGATGTACAACCTCTGCAGAGTGTAAAACCTATTCGAATAGCCGTGTCCACGGTATTGGACGAGTCACGGTGGGGTCACAAAACTAGTGTTTGGGTTTGGGATGATTTTCATGGCGTGAGTTGTTTTAAAAGTGTGTGGTGTGCAGGCTACTCTGGACGGGAGTCCGTAGTCCTCATTTGGTCTTTTCAAAACAACTGAGTTACTTGAGTTATAAAAATTGTTTGCGAAAACCTTTTGAAACAAACCCCTGCATGAGTAAATGTGTTTGTAAAATAAACCTATTATCCCGATCCTTGATATATCCATGCATGATCTGCTTATAAGCCTCCGTGGGTGGGGTTGAACTTATTGAGTACGTATGTACTCACCCCTTGCTTAATTAACTGCTTTTCGAGGAGGAGGATCCCGACTTCGTTCGAGGACGCCGAGTAGGTCGCTGCCCACACCCAACCGTGCACTCGTGGACTCGGGTCGCCAAGAGCTTCCATGGCGTGGTACTCGATGAGGCCTTAGAAGCCTTGCTATGTAGTTTGGTCTTTAGCTTTTGTGTTGTTTCTCGTGGCGTTGGCGCTGTGCCCACTATGCCGCCGTGATGTAAGGGATTGTAATAAATGTGTTGCCGCCTCACAGGACTGGTATTTATGTCACATTTAGTCACCTCTCGATGAGGGGACGCCTGTGGTATCGAGCCGTAGGTTGGCCGTGAGACGCGACCCCCAGGATACGAGACCTCCTGGCCCCTCTTTAATCTTTCCTTTGCTAAGCTCATCTTTTCCCAAATCTCTTACCTTGATCCTTGCCTGATTCCGGATGGTTAACCCCGAATGGAACCGGAGGAGTCTCCGCCCGTACCGGTCTCCCTAACCGTTACTCCTTAGAACGCTGGCTTGAGTAAGGGATCCGCCGGAGTTCGCTCTATCGAGTACGAACGCCACGGCACCCTTCTGTAAGCCGCCGATCCGTGGGAAGAAGCACGCCCACCCCGACATAGAACCTTGGTCTGCCTCCGCCATCGGGTTTCGCACGACACCTACCCAAAGGCTGCTCGAAAGCCCCGCGACGCCTACGAGTGGTCTATAGGCAACACCTTCGACGGACTCGATGGGATTTTTCCCACCCTCCGAGGAAGAGGACGCCATGGATCGCCTTGATGAGAGGACTTAAGAGAAGAAGAAGACCTAGAAGATACGATTTCACCGACCATCTACCTCAGAGGCCTAGACCACCTTTCACCAGAGCAAGCCCAAAGAATCAAGCAACAGATTGACAGAGCGGAAAGAGCGGAGCAAAGGATAGAGAAAGGATTAAGACAACCATGGCGGAAGTTGAGCTACGCAACATGGAGCGAGACTACGCAGAAAGGGAACGCCTCAAGTATTCCACAAGAACCTATGGGATGAGCTCCACAAGGAACGAGGGAGAAGAGAAGAAGCCGGGTTGATGGAGGATGAACCCGAAGAAACCCACTGGGATAAGGGAACCTGCATCGAGGATGTGATGTTGGAACAAGATCTTCCAATCAAGAAGCGTCGATTCAAATGAGGAAGAATCCCCATAAGAAGAGTATGGAACGCTAGGCTAGAACTATCGTCCATAATAATAAGTGTACCTCGATGAGTGTACCCAACCTTTGTGAATAAATAAACTATCTATCTTTTGTACCCTACCCTTTGCACAACTTGTTCAACTCTACCCTTGTTTTCGATGGTCAAGATGGATGGACCCAAGGCAGCTGTGAGGAGCCTCGGTTTTGCTCGCCTTCTTATCAACTCCCCGAGCGCCTCAGATCACCGAGCGCCCAAGGTACTACAAGAGAGAGTACGAACAACTCGACTCTTCGTAGGGTGGTCCTCTCCATCGCTGTAAGCACCCGCTACCCCAACGCCGAGCCGTGGCGCGTGACCGCCAGTTTTCGACATCGGATACCTATCCCTTGGCCTCCGGAAAACTCTCCGTTACTGCAGCAGGATCTACGAGGAACACCTCGTCCCCACACCGATGAGGTATTTTCCCCGCCATCGTAACCCCGCCTGGCAAGGCCCGCATGAGAAACCCGAACGACGCCGCCACCAAGAAGATCTTTTGTACCATGTAGTTGCCTACCTTGTCTCCCTGGATAAGCTCTTGATGACCAAGCCAAGCACTTGAGGAGCAAGCTGAAGTCACAAAGTGAGGATGCACCAAGTCCGAGTGGCCCAAGCTGAAGCAAGGACCGCCGCCCGCCATAAGTAAGTGAAGCTCATGCCCATGAAAGCCTCAAAGAATCCAGATCGACCAGACATACAGGAATGGACTAACAGGGAACACCTGCTCCTACTGGAGAAGCACAAGTCCTAGTTGGGACACCCTCATAGGATGGGGAGGAGTTCCCGAGACCCCAACACCGGTAGCCGCCGAGCAACCAACATCAACCGTCAAGAAGGAACTTCCGCCAGCCCCCAAGAGAACGGGAACCCCTGTGATGATGACGGTGATGAGCTGCTCATTCCACCGGAAGCACACCGCCCGAAGATGGCTCACCGCGAGTAGCATGCCCAGGCCCTTGCCAAGGAATGAAGCCGTGTTGGTCCAAGCTTAGAGTCGCACTTTAGCTTTTGTCGTGGTACCAAGTCGTAGTGTACCGCATTGTACCGCCGAGTAGTTCGGATGTATCCTCCTCTCATGGTTGAAATGAAGTTGTTTGTGCTTGTGTGTCATGTGTGCTTGTGTGCTTGACGGCAGGAGTCGATCCCGCTCTTTTCAAAAGCCCGCCTTAATCAACTTAAACATCACCTAAAATCTCATAGAAACCCGCTTCCCTACAGATGGTTTCAAGGCCCACGGGAGCTTCCAAGGCTCCGGTCAGATGGACCCAAATGCGGAAGGATCGCATGAACGTCTAAGGAGCACCCTAACGACCAAGAAGTATATCGACGAAAATGGAGGAGAAAACATGGTTCCGCCTCCACCACCACCACGCCGTAGACTGGCGCAAGTGTTGGCCAACTGCACTTCTGTCGGAAGCCATAGCCAATGCCATCACCCGCCCAAAGCCCCGTGTTCGGGCATGAATGAGAAATCGATAGAATTTCTCCCGACAAAGCCACCCACGCTTTGGCGGGTCCGTGAATCCCTTGGATGCGTATGATGGGCTAAGGGCCATCCTAGGGAACTAGAGCCATTCAACCGTGAGGATCGAGTTTGTTGGCCACCCACCACCACCGGAACATTTTAGCCCTGGGAAAACTCTGCAAAGGCCAAAGATCCCTCCGCCATCACTTGGGATGAGTTCGTGGAAGAGTTCTACCACATCCCGGAAGTACACTGCAAGCGCAAGGCGATGAGTTCCGTGAACTCCGCCGGCAACAAGTCCGTGGAGGAATACACTTATCGCATAGAGTTGGCTCGTTATGCCCCAAGAAGTGGACAAGGACTCCAAGAAGGTGAGATGTTCAAGAAGGGCTTGACTCGAGCTAGGACTCGCTACCCTCGGATCTACCCCGATTTCAACACACTTATGAACATGGCCATCCTCACGTAAAGAGCCAAAGGTAAGAGAAGAAAGAAAACAAGCGGAAGTTCATGGAGCACAAGGCTCAACAAAAGAACGCTCCTGTGAGGCAGAGAAGCTCGGACACCCCATGTCCAGATTCCAAGCCCCCATGCAAGATGTAACCCACCACAAGCCACGGGCTCTCAAGGCCCCGTAACCCGCTCAAACCGCATAACAACCGTAACACCATGAAGCCTCCACAGAGCAACACTAGCTGTCACCGCCAACAACAACAACAACAACAACCTGTGGTGTGTTTCAACCGCCGTGAGACCTGACACTTCATCGCCAATCGCCCATATGCCAAAAAAGCCAACACAAATTTTCTCCAACTCGTGAATGGGCCGAGACCGGTTGTATCTGAGCCAACCGCGTGCCGAAGCAACAACAACTTTGGCAATAACAACAACCAGCAGATGAGGCAGCCTCAAAGCATTTTATGGACGAGCCCCAACCAACCACATCAACGCAGAGGCTCAAGAAGCACAAGGCGAGTGCGGTGAGTTCTCGGTCACCGGCCTTGGCAACTATATTATTTGATTCAGAGCATCACATTCTGCTCATATCTTCAAGTTTTGTGGAAAAGCATAATATACCTACAAGATTACTAAAAGCACTATTAACCCGAACGCCCTGAGGTGACATCAAGTGTCAATCGATGCTGCTCCCTGCAAGGATCATTTTATGGGGTAGAGTTCCTAGCGGACCGGTAGTACAAGTCCAAAGGGATAGATGTGATTCTTGGGATGGACTGGTTAAGCCTTCACACCACGGCCTTATAAGTTGTGCCGATAAGGTGTACACCAACCAACCTGCAGGGAGTGCAAGTAACCCGCCAGACCCGAGGAAGCGCACTGACATAATGGTTTTTAGCATGGAAACCAAGTCCCTAGAAGAGATCCCAGTGAGTACAGAATATCCGGATGTATTTCAAGAACTCCCGAATGCCACCAGATAGGGATATAGAGTTTGTTATCGACCTTATCCGGAACCTCTCCCATAGCCAAGAGGCCCTATAGGATGGCAGCCCCGAGTTGGCGAAGTTAAAGAAGCACCGAGAGAACTTCAAATAAAATGGGTTCATCGACCAAGCTCGTCACCATGGGGAGCCCCAAAGGTTTTCGTGGAAAAGAAGGATAAAAGCATGAGGATGTGCGTGGACTATCGTCACTAAACGAAGTCACTATTAAAGAACAAGTATCCTCTCCCGCATAGATGATTTATTTGACCAGCTGAAGGGAGCCAAGTATTTCTCGAAGGTGGATCTAAGGTCAGGATACCACCAACTCAAGATTAGGGAGAGTGACATCCCAAAGACCGCCTTTGTCACTCGCTACGGGCGATGAGTTCACCGTGATGTCCTTGGACTCACTAATGCACCGGCATACTTTATGAACCACATGAATAAGGTGTTTATGGAAGAGCTAGACAAGTTTGTCGAGTTTCATTGACGACATACTTGTTTACTCCAAAAGTGTGAGGAACATGAGCAACACCTTCGAGTGGTAATCGAGAAACTGAGGGCACATGTCAGCACGCTAAGTTCAGCAAGTGTGAATTTTGGTTGAGAAAATATCCTTCCTTGACATATTCTCGACAGAAGGAGTAGCAGAGACCCCGGAAAGTTGAAACAGTTTCCAACCGGCAACAACAACCAATGTGAGCGAAATCGAGCTTTCTTGGTTTAGCGGATACTACCGAGAGGTTTATCAAGGATTCTCCAAGATTGCCCGACCCATGACAGAGTTGCTCAAGAAGGAGAAGAAGTTTGTCTGACCGAGTCGTGAGAAAGAGTTTTCAAGAGTTGAAAAGAAGATTGATCAACCGCCCCTAGTGCTAACCTTGCCGACATTCAACGGGATTTTGTCGTATTGCGACGCATCACGACAAGGGTTGGGATGTGTTCTCATGCAAGATGGGAAGGTAGTGGCATATGCTTCCCGCCTCAAACCCCATGAGCGTAACTATCCCACCCATGATTTGGAGTTTGCACCGTGAGTGCATGCCAAGATTTGGAGACACTATCCGATTGGGAACAAGTGTGAAATCTACACGACCACAAGAGTCTAAAATACATCTTCACCCAAAGACCTGAACCTAAGGCAAAGAAGGTGGCTAGGAATTAGTCAAAGACTATAACCTAGAAATCCATTACCACCCGTGAAAAGCCAATGTAGTGCAGTATGCCTTAAGAAAGTCCTATGATAAAGCAGACCTAAGAGTGCCCAATTGCAAGAAGAAATGGCACGACTCAACATGCACATTGTCCCTGTACGTCCGCCAACTAAGTATCCAACCCACCGGAAGACAAGATCGAAGGCCCAAGAACATCCGATAAGGAGTTAATGAAGATCCGCAAGCACACGGGGAGAATAAAGGCCCCAGACTTTAGGGTGACCAAATACGGTACACTATGGTATAAAATAGGATATGCGTGCTCAAAGGCGGAGATTTCCAGACCATCATGGATGAGGCACACAACTCAGATATTCCATCCACCCGGGATCCACTAAGATGTATATGGATTTAAAGCGTAAGTATTGGTGGAATGGAATGAGGATTGCAAACACCGTGATACTTGTCGAGGATCGAAGCCAGGGCTTTCGCAGTAACCTTACCCATCCTATGGAAATGGGATGAGATAGGTATGGACTTTGTAGTAGGCTTGCCAAGAACTCAGAAAGGACATAATTCCATATGGGTGAATAGTAGACCGACTCACTAAAGTCGCCACTTCATACCCGCATTTAATAATTATGATGGAGAGAAGTTGGCCAAGTCTACATAGCAAACATAGTGAAGCCGCATGGAGTGCCTAGCAGGATAGTTTCGTATAGAGGGACCCAGCTCACCTCTAGGTTTTGGGAAAGTTTGCATAACAGCCATGGGAACCTGGACAGACCGAAAGGGTGAATCAAATCTTAGAAGATATGTTGAGAGCATGCGTCCTCACCTATGGCAAAGATTGGGAGCAGCCGCCATATGCAGAATTTTCTTACAACAACGGCTACCAAGCAAGTCTGGGGATGTCGCCATTCGAAGCACTATACGGGATAAAATGTAGGACACCCCTGATGTGGTCCGAAGTAGGAGAGCGTGCCCTGGTTGGGCCCGCACTTATAAAGGAAGCCGAAGAGCGAGTAGCCGATATCCGAGAAAAGTTGAAAGCTGCCCAATCCCGGCAAAGAGCTACGGACAAGAAAAGGCGTGAAGCAAGCTTCAATCCGGGAGATTTCGTCTACCTCAAGGTTTCACCCATCCGGGGGACTCGGAGATTTCAAGTACACGGGAAGTTGGCCCCTCGGTACATCGGACCGTATAAAGTGCTCAAGAGAGTCGGAGCAGTAGCATACCGGTTGGAGCTACCCGATGAGATGTCGGATATACACCCAGTGTTCCATATCTCCCGCCCACGCCGATGTTTGAAGGTTCTTGAAGAAAGCACCGGTGGAGACCATCGATTTACAGCCAGACCTTAGGTACCAGGAGGTGCCCGTCAAGATTTTGGACACAGTGGTCAAGCGGACAAGGACGACAGAAGTACGGGTGTGCAGAGTCCAATGGAGCAGACACGGAGTGGAAGAAGCCACGTGGGAGCGAGAGGACGCATTAAAGAAGGAGTTTCCCCACCTATTCGAAACCTAGTCGAATCTCGAGGACGAGATTCATTTTAAGTGGGGTAGGTTTGTAACGCCCGCTTTTAGCTCCAAATAAATCACTTCCCGCCACCTCGCCATCACCGGAAAATCGGAAAATCCCAAAAAACCCTTCCCTAATTTTCCTAACAATTTTCCTAATTTTCTAAATTTTTTCCTTATTTCTTTTCCTTCTCTTTCCTATTTTCCTTCCTTCCTTTTCTTTCTTCTCTTTTCTTTTCTCCTTTCCTTTTTCCTTTCCCTTCTTTTCTTTTCTCCCTCCTCTTCTTCCTCCTCACTGGCCTCGGCCTTCGCCACGCGCTGCCGACCCGGGCGCCGGCCTGACGCTCCGCTGCCACCGCGCCCAGCGCCTACTGCGCCGCGGCCGCCGCGGCCCACAGCACGCACGCACGCCGCCGGCACCGTGACGCCGCGGCCCGCCACCGCCTCCGCCTGCCGCCCTGCGCGCCGCGCCACGCCCCGCCGCCACGCCCAACCGCCCCTCGCCGGCACAAGTTGACCGCCGCACGCCGCTGCCCCAGCCATCTTGTCACGCCGCCGCCTCGCTGGCGCCGAGCTCAGCCGCCGAGTCGCTCGTCACGAGAAAAATCTCCCGAACCGCCTTCCGCCGCCTATAAAAGGGCCTGGCTACTCCCCCGCGCACCGCTCACCACCAACGCCTCCACGGCAACTCCTCCCTTTTCCCAGGCTCCACCCGCCGCCCGCCTAGCACCGCCCGCCGCCTCGCCTCACGCTGGACCGCCTCCACGCAGTCGCCCTAGCCCAAGGTGAGCACGGGATGAGATCCTCGCCCCCCTCTCCCATGTTGCCCCATCTCCGTGGCCGCAGCGGCCCTCCCTCGCCGGCCGATCCCCCTCCTCCTCCGAGGAAGGGGAAGGAAGAAGCGGTTTGCCAAAAACCCCGACCTTCCTCCTTTTCTCCACCGAGCCCCTTTTCCTATTCTCTCTCTTGTTCTTTTCAAATAAGCCCTAGGATCATGATTAATTAAACATCGCCCTAAAACAATTTATAACTAGGCCCTAATCAAGTTTATAAAATCATAACCACACCTTTTCCCCATTAATAAAAATTACCAAATAGGTCCTTAGCACTTATAACCCTCTTTAACCCAACACCTTATGCACAATTTTATTTCGTTTAAACCCAAACTTCACCACACCTTCCCAAGAGTACCCCACCAACCAACCCTCTCCCTAGGACTTATATATATCCCTCTCCTCATCTTCCCTCCTCGAGCTCGGTGATGTGTGTGCTTATAAATGATTGCTTGCCGTGTGTGTGCTATAGCCGACGGTGTGGCGAAGGAAGGAACCCGAGCCGAGTTGAGCCGACTACTGCGAGCGTGAGCCCGAGATCCCAACGCCGAGCCGGCACTCCCGAAGACTTCAAGACGGCAAGTTCAATCTCATCCTTTGATGCATGCTTTGATCCTAGTTTTATAAACACAACCCTATGACCCGTTTTATAAAGCGTATATTGTTTTTCTATTAAAACATGGTAGGATAGCCACCCTTGATTGCTATGATTGAACCTTGTTTTGGCCTAAATGATTGCTTTAAAATGTGTGAGTGCTTTCAAAATATGTGAGTGCTTTAAAATGGAAAGGGATATTTTGGAAAATGAGTAAAGAACTGGGTAGACGGGATGGACGCGTGTGTCGAGTATGGGTGAGCTCGCACCTTTGTGGTTGAGCGTGTTGGAGATGTCCATCTTGTCGTTAAGGACCGGGTTGCGTGACATCTCACGACCCAATTATCGTATTACTACCACTCGACCGCTGTATGTGGCAACGCGGCTTAGCATAAATCCCACTAGTTAATCTACTTGCCATCGAGTGCGGGTGAGCAGCGGGAGATCAAGGAGTAGGGGTACGATCCGTGAGGTACGCGTTATGTGAGATAACCCCTTGGTTGCTTCCGTGTGGTGGCTCGTAGGGTTAGCTAAGGTGGGTAATGGCTTTGATAGGATCCGCGCCGACACCGAGGTGTTCGTGGTGGTACCCTACTTGTGGGTAAAGATGTACAACCTCCGCAGAGTGTAAACCTATTCGAATAGCCTGTCCACGATTGGACGAGTCACGGTGGGGTCACAAAACTAGTGCTTTGGATTTGGGATGTTTTCATGGCGTGAGTTGTTTTCTCGAAAAGTGTGTGGCTGTGTGCGCTATCAGCGACGGGAGTCCGGTAGTCTTCATTTGGTTTTCACAAAACAACGAAAGTTACTTGAGTTATAAAACTGCTTATGTAAAAACCTTTTCAAAACAAACCCTTGAGTGAGTGCGTTTGCAAAATAAACCTTATCCCGATCCTTGATATATTCCGCATGATCCGCTTATAAGCCCCTCCGTGGGTGGGGTTGAACTTGTTGAGTACGTATGTACTCACCCTTGCTTAATTAACTGCTTTTGAGGAGGATCCCGACTGCCTCGAAGACGCCGAGTAGGTCGCTGCCCCACACCCAACCGTGCTCGTGACTGGGTCGCCACAGAGAGCTTCCATGGCGTGGTACTGATGAGGCCTTAGAAGCCTTTTGCCGTTGTAGTTTGGTCTTTAGCTTTTGTGTTGTTTCTCGTGGCGTGGGCGCCCGTGCCCACTATGCCGCCGTGATGTAAGGGACTGAACCACCGTTGTAATAAATGTGTTGCCAGCCTCCGACCGGTATTTATGTCCATTTTCCCTGAGCTCGAACCTCGTTGGGCCTTCCGTAGAGGCCGTATGACGACCGGGCGCGGGCTAATGGCCGTGCGGGACGCCTCTTGACGCGTGCTCGACCGCGGGCGCCACCGCTATCGTGCAGTGAAGTGCTCCCCGGAGAAGGAGGTGGCGGCGAATGACGTAGCGGCACAAAACGCGCTGCACAGCCGGCCGAGACCTCCGGCGCAAAAGAGACGCCTGCCGCGGCGCAAGTCCAACCGCACCCTCAAGGGGCGAGGTCCCAGACGTAGAAGTCAGAAGGCCAGGCCAAAGTGAGATCTGCAGGAGAAGGTCACGCGCTCGCCGTGAGGAGCAGCCCAACAAGAGCTGAGCTGGCGGGCGGCTCCCAAAGCGGTCCGCCCTCGACTCGAGCCGCCCGGAAGCGCTTGGCTCGGGAAGCGCAGGCCGGCTTGTGAGCGCATCACGCGGGAGGTTCGAGCCACGCCCAGCTCCGGATTCGGAGATCACGCGGCTCACCGGGAGTTGGTCTCTTGTGCATTCGAGGCTGCTGGCGAGGAGAAGGACGCTATCCTCGAGCTGCAAGACCGAGAGGCCTTGTGCTCAAAGCAGAGAAGAAGCGGGGTAAGTCGCCTCTAGGTTCTTCGTTTGTTGCTTGGGTTTGTCGAGATCCGCCTCAACTTATTCGTCTTCCGTTTGGGCTTTGTGCTCTCGACGCCAACGCAGCGGATTGTGAGGCTCGGCCTACAATTCCTCCCAGCCGGGGTTTTGAAAGGCAGCCCTCGGCCGTGCAGGCGGTTGAATTTTTATAATGTGAGCAAGTCACCTCCGGGCCTTGGCGGCCACGTCCCGTATGCGAGGTGCGCTCACCTGGGATCCAAAAGACCCTTGGCGTGGTGCAATCGCACTATGTTAACCTTTGGCTACACGGATACATTGTCACGACGACCTCGACGACGATGGTGCGGAGGCCGAGGCAAACCGCTCGACGCTTGCCGCCTCCCGCCGACATCACCGACGACTTCGGAGATCCTCTTCCTGACGCTCCCTCACGGGTCCCTCGAGCTCGAAAGTAGCCGGGCACTAGGCCCTTAGATTGTAGTTAGGAATCGAGCCTCGTGGCTTTATGTAATAAATTTTGCTTGAAGTACTTGTAAGTTTAAGTGCCATTTCGCTTTTTGTGATTGCGTGTTCCGCCTCTCCCGTTGTTTAGGCGAATTTCACTGGAATCGCTCGTTTCACAGCGGTAGCGCTGTGCAAAGTGGTGAGGGGAAGGGTCCGATCCCGCCGCGAGGCGAGGCTATCCCCGACTCACCCATCTTTGCCCTTTGGCTATTCGTCTATTTCGCTCAAACTCCGGTCGAGACGCATTTGGCGCTTTTAAAGTAAAGATTTTTGCGAAAAAATGGGACCGTTTAGGGGGTGCCCCAGTAGCCCCCGAGGGGACTTGGTTTCGGGAGAAAGCCGAGTCGCCCTTGACTTTATCGAAAGAAAACTTTACATTTGTACAGTACCGACGGGCGCCGGATATGTGCAAAAGACTTGGAAATCCTTTCTAAGGGTAGAAGCGACGAGCTGTTGGATGTTCCAAGCGTTGGTGAAGACTTCGCCTTGCTGCTCGCCACACTTATGCGTCTGCGGGCTTGAGCACCTTGACGACGACGTAGGGCCCCTCCCAAGGTGGTGATTGTGGCGGCCTCGGTTGTCCTGGCACAACCTTAACACTAGGTCGCCCTCGTTGAGGTCTCTCGACGGATTTTCTCGAGCTTGATATCGCCTTAGTTCCTCGGTATCTTGCCGATTGCATCATGGCCCACGGGCTTCGTTTATTTGATCCAATGAGTCTTGCGAGCTCGCTGGTTCGAACCTTCATCGTAGCCCTTAATCTTGGGCGATCCGTATCAAGTCCGTGGGGAGAACGGCCTCCGCACCATAGACTAGGAAAATGGCGTGAATCCGTCGCGAGTGGTCCCGAGGCTCCAAATGAGCCGGAGCTCCCGAAGCCATTGGACTTGTTCACCGTCAAGATCCCGGGCTTGAGGCCTTGTAAAATCATGCCATTGGCACGCTCCACTTGGCCGTTAGTCTCGGGTGCGACGCCCACCACGCGGATGTGGTGGTCGCCGCAAAACTCCGTGAATTTCCTGCCCGGTGAATTGGGAGCCGTTGTCGGTGATGATGGAGTTCGCACTCCGAACTGTGGATGATGTCGGTGAAGAATGTGCTCCGCCTCGAGGTTGGTGATTGGGCGTGCCTCGATCCATTTGGAGAACTTGTCCGACAATGTAGCCAATCCCTTTCGCAAGGGCCCGGCAATGTCCAATCCCCACACGGCGAAGGGCCATGTGACGGTATGGCAGGGGCGTGAGCCGGGAGAAGGGTCCCACGGCAGAATCGGCACCCTCGCAGTGTGCACGACTGCTGGCGCCGGCAACCGCTGTGGCCGAGAAGCCTCGGAACGCGTTCTGGTCACGAGGGTGCGCGCAGGCCGCAGGCCGCGCTGCGTGGATGTCATGGGATGAGTTCCCGCCTGGGGGGAATGGGGATGCACCGCATGCAGACGCGCCGCCGGCGCTTGCCAGCTCACCGTCAATCACGGTGAATGACTTGGCTCTCGGCGATGCGCCTAGCCTCGTCGATCCGAGGAGTTCCCTCGATCAATCCAGCAAGGTACTTGGCCCGCCAATCCTCCGCTGGGGCGGCTCGATTTCCATGACCTCGGCCGTCGCTGCACTTTCGAGTAGGAGAGCACGAACGCCTTGTTCGAGGGGTCCTCGTCCATGGGTTCCGCACCATGGACTCGAGGGAGCCCCGAGGGTTCCTCCGATTCGAGGGGCCGGACCGAGGTCGTCGGACGGTTTGGCAACGCGCTCGCGTGAAAACGTTCGGGGGAACGGTGATTCGCCCCGACGCGATCTTCGCGAGCTCGTCCGCCTCCTCATTGTACTTGCGGGGATGTGATTGAGCTCGATGCCGAGAACTTGTCCTCGAGGGCGCGACGCGCTGCAATAAGCCTCCATCTTCTCGCCGTGGCAGCTCGCATTCTTCATGACCGATCGACATGAGCTGCGAGTCTCCCCGATGTCGAGGCGCTTGATGCCTGTCTCGATGGCGATTCGGAGGCCGCAGAGGAGGGCCTCGTACTCCACCATGTTGTTCGATTCGGGAAGTGCAAGCGCATCGCGCACTCATGTGTTCCCGAGGCGAGATGAAGAGCAGGCCCGGCCCGCCCGGTTTTCATCACCGATCCGTCGAAGTAGAGTCCAACACTCGGCCCGGATCTGCAATGGGGCAGCTGTGTCCGCCCACTCGACGAAATCCGCGAGGATCCGAGACTTGATTGCCTTGCGCGCGTGTAGGTGAGCGTCTCGCCCATGAGCTCTGACCACTTTGCGATCTCGCCCGCAGTCCGGGTTGCGGATAATCTCTCCAACGGAATGATGAGACCACCATGACCGGATGGGCCTCGGTAGTGCCGCACTTGCCGCTGGCGAGCACCACCGCATAGAGCAGCCGGATCCGGGGATACCGCGCTTGGTCTCGACACTTGCGATATAGTACACCGCCTTTTGAACCGGTAGGGCGTGCCTTCCTCCGCCGCTTCCACGACGATGACCGCACCGACCACCGGGTGGTTGCCGCGACGTAGAGGTAGAGGTTCACCGCCTCGAGGCGGCGTGAGGATTGGTGCGTGTGCGGCGTCGCCTTGAGCTTGTCGAGTGCCTCGGGCCTCAACGGTCCGTGAGAAGCGCTCGTGCTTCTTCGAGTCGGTGAGGGCGTCCTTCGCCGAGCCGTGAGATGAAACGGCTCAAGGCGGCCGTGCAGCCCAACACCTTCGCACTTTTAGGTCTCGAATCGGGCCCATTCGGCCGAGGGCGGAGACCTTCTCGGTTGGGCTCGATGCCCCGAGGAAACAATGTATCCCAGAAGATGGCGTGGCACGACAAGACGCACTTTCGGGGTTTAGTTTCACCCCGCTTTGTCCGTAGAGGCAATCGAACGCGACGCGAAATCGTTAACCGTGTCGTCCGCCTTCCCGGTTTTGACGACAATGTCATCTACGATGCCTCTACGGTTCGCCCGATGTGGTCCCCAAAACGTGTCGCATACATTGCTGGCACGAGCGCCTCGCTTTCGGAGGCCAAATGGCATTGTTACGTAGCAAAACATGCCGAACGGTGTGATGAAAGAGGTCGCGAGTTGATCGGACTCCTTCATCTTTATTTGGTGGTAACCCGAATAGGCATCAAGGAAACATAAGAGTTCACACCGCAGGGAATCAACAATTTGATCGATTCGCGGCAAAGGAAAAGGAACTTTGGGACATGCTTTATTTAAACCTGTAATTTACACACATCCTCCACTTCCCATTCTTTTTCTTAACTAGTACAGATTAGCTAGCCACGTTGGGTGGAAAACTTCCTTGATGAATCCGCCTCGAGGAGCTTCCGCAGCTCCACTCCGATCGCCCGCCGCTTTCTCATCAGCAGCGCAGCCGCGGCGCTGCACGGCTCGGAGTGAGGTAGGATGTCAAGGGAGTGTCGGCGACCTCCCCTGGATGCCCGGCATGTCCGAGGGCTCCACGCGAAGATGTCGGCGTTGGCGCGGAGAAAGTCGACGAGCACCACTTCCTATTTCGGGTCGAGGGTGGAACTGACCCTCAACACCTTGCCCTCGGGCGGCGGGGTCGAGGGGCACCTCCTTCGTTTGTTCGGCAGCCTCGAAACTGCCCGCGCGTGCTGGAGGAGTCGGGCCTCGCTTGGCTAGCTTCTCCATGTCCGCGACAAGCGTTTCGTCGAGCGCGGGGCCTCGGCGTGCTCGACGCACTCGACGCCGGATCGCGTGCTCGATCGACGAGCCCACGGTGATGACGCCTTTGGCCCCGCATCTTCATCTTGAGGTAAGTGTAGTTCGGGACCGCCATGAACTTGGCATAGCACGGACGCCCAAGGATGGCGTGGTGCGCGCCGGAACCCCACCACCTCAAAGGTGAGGACCTCCTTGCGGAAGTTGTCCGAGGTGCCGAACCAGACCGGCAGGTCGATCTGACCGAGGGGCTGGACGCGCTTGCCCGGCGCGACGCCATGGAACGGCCGTCGGGCCGCCGCAATGATCCAACCCGATCCCCATCACCGCAGGGTGTGGCGAGGATGTTGAGGCTGCTGCCGCCGTCCATCAACACCTTGGAGAATCGCGCATTGCCGATGACGGGATCGACGACCAACGGGTACTGGCCCGGGTTGGGGATGCGGTTCGGGTGATCCTCGCGGCTGAAGGTGATGGCGTCCTCCGACCAATCGAGGAAGGAAGGAGGAGCCCTCTCCGCTGGGCGAGGACCTCGTGCCGCTCTCGCTGCGCCGGGCTGGTGGACATGTCCACCGTTGGCCCTCTCAAGATGAAGAAGACGTTCTCCACCGCGGGAAGCCGCCGCCTCCGTCACCCCCATCCTTCTTGGCCTCGTCCTCCTTCGCGGCGACGCGGCTGTAGTACTTCTTGAGCATGTCGCATTGCTCGAGGGTGTGGTTGACCGGGGTCTTGTGGTACGGGCAGGGCTTCTTCAACATATCGCCGAACACGCCGGCCTCGAGGCCTCGAGGACCCTTACGGCGGTGGTCAACGGCGAGGGCCTCGTCTGCTGCCGCGCGCCCGCAGGCGTGCCATGGTGGGGCTTTTGCTTCTTTGCGGGCTCTTTGGACTTGCTTTGCCCTCCACGGGCGCGTCGTCCAGCGTTTGCCTTTCTTCTTTGTCCAAAAATGGCCCCCAGCCTCCTCTCGGGCGGCTGGTGGCGATGTCGAACAGCCTTCGTTGGAGTCGACGGCCGTGAGCTCCGCCCGGCTTCGCGCCACGAGGCCCCGGCAGTCGTGCCCTCGAGGAAGCGTGCACAATCTCGGGCCGAGCAACGCTCGGGAGCTCGGTCAGCGCTTTGAAGCGTCGTGTGAAGTCGGGCGACTCGCCGGAAGCACGGGTGCGCCCGCGGTCCAGAGAGTTCCCGGTGCACATATGTGCCACAGAGTTCCCCATGAGCGTCGCGGACCAAGTCATCCCAGGCATGGATGCATGGGTGGGTGGGCGGTGCTCGAAAGCCATGTTGGGCCGAGTCTGCAAGGTCTTGACGGCGGTGCGGATGATCACCGCATCGGTGGTGGCGCCACCCGGTGGCAAGAGCGGTGGTCGTTGAGCCACACCGCGAGGTCCGTCTCCCCGTGTACTTGTCGATCGAGGTGGGGTGTCGGAAGCGCGGGAAACTTCGCGTCTGGATCTCAGGTGAACACACGGGTTCCGGGGTTCGGCGTTAGCGAGTGGTTCTCCGGTACATCGTGGCGACCACCTCATCGAGGGTGGTAGCCACCCGCCGTTCGCGCCTCCGCGTCGCCCTTCTTCTTGGTGTTCGGGGCGTTGCGGGCATCGCCATCGTGGACTGGCGCGTGTCAAGGATCCGCTCACGGCGCGTGCCCGGTTCTTTGTCTCGCCCGCGCGCCGTCCGCGTGGACGGATGCCTCCTGATCTGCGCGCCGCCGCCCGTCTTGTTGGACTGGTCGCGCATGCGGGACGCGGAGCTCTCGGCTTCTTTGCACGCGACCGCTGCTCGATGAGTCTGCGCCTCGCGGCGCAGTTCACGATGCCTCGGCGTCGGCGGCTCGGGCATGGCCAGTAGTGTCGCCGCCCGTGATGAGTGAGTTTTGGCTAGCGGAGTGGCGTGTGTGGGTCGTCCACGTTGAAATCGGCGTTGATGCGGTCGCGAGCACTGCCTTCCGGCTACCGAGCGCGTTCGCGTCTTGAGGCTTCCCTGCGATGGTAGCCGCGGGAGCCGCACTGGGTACTCTTCATGAGCTTTGCCTCGACTCGAGCTCATGGCGCTTGGGGCCAGCGCATTAATATCCGCATTGCCGTTGGTGGGGCCGGTGGCGGGTTCGGCTCGGATCTTTGGGCAGCGTCCCGTCGCTGCTCCGTTCGCGCCGCGTCGACATGCTCGTTGGCGGCGAACGAACACTCGCGGATCGTGGCTCCGCCGGAGTCGTCGAACAACGAACCGATGGTCGCGTCGAGGCGCGAGGAATACCACGCAGTGGTCGTGCGAGAAGTCCCACTCGGCGTAGCCATGCGAGGTCGAGGCGGCTTTGGGCGAGCCGTGGTGTGCGACTTCGTCGTTGGTGGTGGCGATGAGGTTCGGGGCTGACAGCAAGTGATGGCGGGAGATCCTCGTCAGCGGCCATGTCGGTCTTGACGGATGAGGCGTGCGTCGCAGCGAGTTGTGCATCCGTAGGGGAAGCTGCGGCCCGCGGCGCGTGCTCCCCTGCGGTCGCCGTCGTGTCGCTCGGTGGTGGCGCGTCGCTCCGGGCCGCGTCGCGTGCTGCCGGCGCCGCTCCGTCCGAGCGCGCCGGACCTGACGGGCGTTCTGCCGGCGCCGGGGCGTCGAGTGCTTTCGCGGGCATTGGGCCCGGCCCAGTCGACCGCCACGGGTGGAGTTCGTCGCGGTTGGTGAGGCGCATGAGGTAGCCGTTCCCTGTGGCCTGAAAGTTCAGGCTCCCAAACCGGATTTCGAATCCGGCAGGGAAAGGGTCCGAGCTGCCCATAGCGTACCTCGGGGCGTCATCTCGGTCGCGAATCACCATCGAGGCTGGCGGTGAGGGGTTGATCACGTGGCGAGTCCCCTACACGCGCCAAGCCCCAGCCGGTGTTAGGATTAGTCCCGACACTAACTAGTAAGTTACGCTGTGATCAGCTTCTCGATGGTTGGTGCAAATGACAACACAGGGACACGGGTTTATCCTGGTTCGGCCAGCGGGTCGTACATCCGACCAGATTCGGCTTGGCTTGTATTGATTGGTCGCACCGATTGGTGCACTGTAGAGGGCTACAAGCAAGGCGGGAGAGGAGGAGGCCTCCAAGTCACGCTAAGTGATTGAGGTAAAGTGCCAATATCAAAGGGAACGAGTATGCGGGTGAGTGTGGGTGTGAAGTGATGATCTCGTCCCCCTGCGGCCAGGGGACCGCCTCCTCCTTTTATAAACCAAGGGGAGGCGGTTTACAGTCATACCGCATAACTTTAGGCATGGTGTGGCGGCATGGCGCTGCGGCGATTCGATGGCCGTCTGGCGAATCTTGCTCTGGCGGTGTCGTGGTGACTGTGCGTCGAGTGACTTCGAGGGTAGTAGCGCTGGAGCTCTTCGTTTGATCGCCGTCCGTACACCGGCTCGAGGGCCTGGCTGACGGAAGACCGGAGGCTGCATAGCGGCGGGCGTGGTGATGTCCTGTCAACCTGGATCCCTACGGCGGGGATGGCCTATAGCGATTCGGGATGGCGGCACGATGGCGGGATGGCTGCTCAGGGCCGGAGGTGATGGAGGTGACGCGCCCCGTCGGCCTTGCGTCACGGTGTCGTACCAGGCGGGCGGGGAATTGGTGGCCGTACCCCTTTCGAGGGTGCCGCCGTCCTCTTTCGAGGGGCGCGACGTGGAGGAGGTACGGAGTAGGCTGCAGTGTCACGGAATGACACCGCCATCCCTCGCTGCGCACGGGGTGGCTGCACGCAGGCAGTTTGGCCGAATGCCGGATCCGATTCCCGGCGGTGTCGAGGGCGGCGTAGCGGGATTCGCCTTTGACCCGGGCGCCGCGCGTGCGGAAGCATTTAATGCTCCGGTCGTGGGGCGGTATGGTGTTGCGGCTCGAGGTGGCCTCGAGCGAGGCGGAATTACCGCGAGGTTAAGCCCTCGGCGAGGCGGGTCGAACCGCCTCGGGGGTGAGGCCCCCTCAGCGAGGTATGAGGTTCGCACTTGCGGTTTGTGAGTTTTTGGTTGCTTGTTATTTTTCGAAAAAGGGGTGATTTCCCCCGTTATTAGGGGACCCCTGTGGCTGTCCCCGACAAAATGATCTTAGTGGATGGTGACGTGGCACTGACGTGGATAGCTTGCATGTTAAGAGAAATAAAGTTACGATGTTTTAGTGAGGTGCATCTACATAGGTTATATAGATTCCTCCGCACAGTGAAATCATGATTCAGATGTTTTCTACGCTCGGAGAAAGTTTCTTCTTCTTAAGAAAACTCGTGGGACGATCTTACTCCACCGGGCCTAGTTTTTACAATGTGTTTAGGTCTTCATCCACTGTCTGTCAACTGTCATAGGCCGGGGGAGGGGCACCATAGTACTGTTTACATGGCCCAACATATATTTTAAAGATAAAAAAACTCTTCACGAACAAGATAACTTAGGACCTGTAGTTGCACAAATACTGATGAATAGTATATTAAGGTGAAAATTTGTGAAAAAAGTGTGCATTGAGATGAAAAGTGGAGAGGAAAATGGAGAAACTAAACAAAGCCTTAGAGCCTGCCAAAATTTTTGGCAAAAAATTTTGGTAGCCCCTTCGAAGGTCTATTAGAGGTAAAAAAATATAGACTAATTACACGAACGGACGGGAAATCGCGAGACGAATCCATTAAGCCTAATTAATCCATCATTTGAGATTGTTTACTGTAGCACGACGTTGTCTAATCATGGTATAATTAGGCTCGTTAGATTCGTATCGAAAAATTAGGTAGGGGTTATGGAATGAGTTTTGTCATTAATTCACATTTAATACTTCTAATCAGTGTCGGAAGATTGATATGACGGGTAGTTGGAAAAAATTTTGGAAACTGAACAGGTCCTTAATACCATAGCTTGTTGGCCAACACCGAGATGGGCAGATCGTCAGATGGGTAGGATAGGTGGCATCAAGGACGACATCACAGCACGAGAGAGAGGAGGTAGGGCCATGTGGCCAGCAATGGAGAGCGAGCAACAAGCAAATTCAAAGCCAAATGCAAAAGACATGGCGATTGGAATGCTGGAGAGGGGAAAATTAAATAGGCACTGAGAGGACAACACGTCGGTTTGCTCTCTCTGTTTTTTTCTTTCTTTCTTGGGTTAATTAGATCTGTGCCATTATAATTTTCACGTTTTTGAAGAATGCCATTACTATTCGACTAACAGCGCTGGTGCCATTACAATTGTTCAGTTCTTTGAAGCACGCCATTTTGTACGCCCGACGCCCTCGGAGGCCCACCTGCAGGCGTATTGGGGGCTCCTGTAGATTCGTATGGACGGTTATGCCCTCCCCTCCAAAGGATAAGGCCGCCGACACCTGAGGCTATCGTTCATTTGGCCTCTCTCGTTCCCCACTCTCACCCGCCGCCATCCACTCGGCGAAACCCTAATCTCTATCGACGGCGGCGCCTCTCTTCTTCACCGACAACGTCGAGGTGGTAGCTGGTGGCGCTCTTGTTGTCCGTCTGGTCTGGATCTGCGACACATGAAGGTCTGCACCGGTGCGGCGGTGGATTAGGGTTGCAGCGGCCATGAAGTGCTTGGGACATCCTCAGGCGGGCGGCTCGGCTGACGCTGGACGACTCGGTGTGTTCACCGGTAGACTATGGCTAAGAGCGTGCTTGACTTGACTTGCTCGTTGTGATCTAGTCACCACGCTTGTTGTGACCTTGCATATGATTACCATGCTCGTTGTGACCTTGCTCGTTGTTGTGTACCCATATGATTACCCTGCCTAGTTAGGTCTATGCATTGTTAGGGTTGAAATTAGAAAACTATCTTATAATTGTGATGGTGTTTGAAATCTGCTTTCATTCTCATTTGTTTTGTGCTAGGCTTTCTATGTTTTCGTTAGAGGTCAAAGTTCAGGCATTTGTGACAAAGGACAGTGATGGAAAAAAAACCTACTCTAAGGGTAAGGTTGTTAATTTTTCTTGGGAGGTAGGCACCATTACATTTGATTTGCTGCATTCTAGCCTATCTAGTGTGGTCAATTGGAGCTCAAACCAGAAGGCCACAATTTGGTTCTTTGACAAGACTGTGGGTGAGGATGTCATGCTTGTAGATGAAGCACAATTCCAAAATTTGTTTGAAATGTATAAGTCAGAGATGCATTGCCAACTCCTCTTAGTTGTGGTGAATCAAGCTATGTGGGAAGAGCATGAGTTTGATTTCTTAGAACCCTTGTGTATCATTCCACCTATGCAGCCACCAAAGCCGCGGCTGAGCCACCGTGGGCCGCGATCTGAGCCACCAAAGCGCCGATCCAATCTTGATAATGAAGAAGAGTATGTTGGTGTGAATGATGAGCATATGTACATTCCAATTCCACCCACCACGACCATCGTCAATGCACAAAATGACTCATCTGTGCCTTCTAATGATGAAAATGAAAATGATAATGCTGCTACTGCTGAAGGAGCTATTCCTCCTGAGGCAGAGATTGATGATGCAGATCCTGAAGAGATAAGGGTCCTCCATGATCCACGAGAACCCAACAATAGAAGTTGGTGCTTTGTTTGATATTACAACATTCGGAAAGCTAAAACCGGGCGTGAAGAAAGGTTTTGAGTTTGCTCTCGGTGCGAAGGACCCTACAGTTTATTGCAAAGTGTAAGCACCGTACTTGTCATTGGAGGATTCATGCTTCAAGGCTTCATGATCAGAAAACTATACAGGTACATACTTGTTTATGATTGGCTTGCTCCAGTTTGTTCCTGTTTGAATGTGCATACTACTAATTCATGATTGTCTTGTGCAGATAAAGGTTCTAGGAGAAGACCACAACTGTCCAACCACAAAGCTTGTGGAAGGAAAAATGGCTTCTCAAGGCTGGGTGGCAGATAGATTGAAAGACTGGCTGAAGAAGAATCCAAACAAGGGGCCAAAGGTAGCAAAGGCGAAGCTTGAGGAAGACTATGGAATAAAGCTCAAGTATAGCAAGGCATATTCAGCATGCAAAGCAAGTTCATGGTAAATATGAAGAGTCATTCAAATTGTTATTCAATTGGCAAGCTCAGATGGAGATAACTTGTCCTGGTAGCATTATAAAGATAGATGTGAAGAAAGTTGGCAAGAGAAGAAGGTTTTAGAGGATATTTGTAGCTCTTAAACCCTGTGTGGATGGATTTCTTGCTGGCTGTAGGGCATTCATTGGTGTAGATGCCTCTAGTCTAAATTCCCTTGCAATTTTTGACAGTGAGGATAAGGACAACTGGACCTGGTTCATGAAGCGCTGAGAAGGGGCTGTTGGCAGCCCTCAAGGACTAGTGATATGTACTAATGCATGCAAGGGCTTGGAGACTACTTTGTTGGTCTTTGTGTATCCACGAGGTCTGAGAGTGTATGAGACATCTATATGGGAACTTCATGAAGCACTTCACAGGAGATGTTTTCACAACTCATCTGTATCCAGCTGCTAGGAGCTACACTGAAGGTCTATTCAAGTGGCACATGAAGAAGATATATGAGTTTGCTCTGATGCAATTCGTTGGTTGCAAAACCACAACCGCATTTGGTATAGGTGTGGCTTCTCGAGGAGGATAGCAAATGTGATTATCGAACAATGTTTCGTAGAGCTTCAATAATCAGGTGAAACACTTGAAAGGACAGCTAGTTCATGAGTTAGTTGATGGCCTTAGGGAATTGATTATGGAGAAGAGGTTTCTGAGGAGAAAAGTAGCAAGGGAAATGCCTGATGGAATTTTGCCAAATGTCATCAAGGAGTTGAACATAGTAAGTAACCATTTGAAGGTAGTCAAAATAAAAGCTAGTGATGATGATTTTGCTGAGGTAACCCTGCTGGATGACTGGAACAACACCAAGAGGCACACTGTGGACCTTCTGCAGAGCATGGCGTTACAGGAAAACCTTGCGGTGCATGCCCTGCTTGGATCTTGTCCAACAGAGGCTTGGAAATCAAAGATTTTGTGCATGAATACTACTCTGTTGACAGGTTCAGAGTAGCCTATGCAGCAATAGTTCCTCCAATGCCTGACAGGTCAGACTGGCCTCAAGTGGAACTAGAGTACAAACTGTTGCCACCAAAGCAGAAGAGGGCAGCAGGCAGACCTAGAGTGGTCAGGATCAGAGGTAGTGCAGAACAAAGGGCAAACAGGAAGAAAGTTAGATGCCATAGGTGTAAAGGTTTTGGGCACTTTGCCAAGACCTACAAGCTAGCTGAACCAACTGAAGATGATGATGGGGTTGATGAGGCATCTACACAGGCATCACTGAAAAGGTACATTGCATATTACTCTACATTTGCATTACATTCATCAAGCTTCAACTAACAACCATGTACATGTACTGCAGGGTGAGAGAAGAAGATGAAGGACCAAGTACTCCAAAAAAGAAGCAGAAGAAAAGTGGAACAAAGCAGGATCCAAAGAAGAAGAAGAAAAAGACTCCTCTCAAGAAGAAGCTAAAGAGGGCAGAAAGTGCTCCTGAAGCAAGGGTGGTGAGAAGCCTCAGGAGCTGGCTGGGAATGGAGTAGCTGCTGTCTCCACTTCTTTTGGTGTCTGTGCTTTTGAACTTGTGCTAGTGGTTGTGTAGCTGAGATGGTTGTGAACTTGATGCTTTCGAACTTGTGCTGGTGGTTGTGAACCTGTGGTGGTTGTGAACTTGTGCTGATGTACTTTCGATTCGTATGGTTGTGTTGAACTTGTACTTAGTTTAGTTGGTTCTGAATGCTAGTGAACTTGTGTATCTGAGCTACACATTGTGATGCTTGTGTATCTGAGCTATCTCAAATTGTGATGCTTGTCTATCTGATGATCATTCATTCATCAAGATGATGATATCTAACTGAAGTACATTCATGCATTCATCAAGATTGTAAAATTTCATCAAGCGATCATGGAACAAAGCTGGACTACATTCATGCATTCACCAATTGATAACAAACATTTCACCAACCGTAGTACATTCATACATTCATGCATTCGGTGACAACTTAACACTAAACACCGGTTCAAAGAACTAACATGATTCACCAACTAAACTAACATGATTCAAAGAACTAAGCAGACATTTCCTCTAGCAGCAGCCTAACTAATGTGACAAGTTAACACTGGTGCAGCAGCCTTCATCTCCTCCTTGATCTCTTTCTTCATCTCTTTCTTTGCTTCCTTCATCTCCTTCTTTGTTTCCTGGATCTCTGCATCACCTCACCAAGCTTGCCATTCATCTCATTCAACTCAAGCTTCAACTTATACATCCGAGGCTCAGTCGCCATTGACCTCCTCTGCAAGATTTTAAAGAATCGAATCCACTTCTTCGCATAGGATTCAGAACTCGGGATGATTGGAGCGCGCACTGCAGAGATAGCGTCCCTCATACCAAGAGTATGGGCGGTGCTTCTGCTCGCTCAATCCAACAACAAATCAACTCAAAAACGAACACAAATCCAATCTAAATCACAGCAAGCAACACACCGTCGTGAAATAGTTAGGGCACTTGTAGTACACCTCGTCCTTCCTCGTCTTCGTTTTAATCACCTTGATGTGGCACCTAGGGCACTCGACCCTTGGGAGGTCACCAACTCTGGGAAGAGCTTGAGGCGCAAGACTCTTCATCTCCCGTGGGCGCCAGCAATGGGCAAAGGAGCAGAGGCGCCGGGGATGGGCAAGGGAGAGCCGTCGGCTAGGGTTAGCACTTGAGGGAGGAACTGATGAACAGGGATGAACTCGTGAGGAAGACGACGATGGTGGTCGGACGGCGGCCTTATCCTTTGGAGGGGAGGGTATAACCGTCCATACGAATCCTTTGGAGCCCCCAATACGCCTGCAGGTGGGCCTCCGAGGGCGTCGGACGTACAAAATGGCGTGCTTCAAAGAATCGAACAATCAGAATTAAACATGATTAGTCGAATAGTAATGGTATTATTCAAAAACGTGAAAATTATAATGACACAGATCTGATTAACCCTTCTTTCTTTCGTCTAGCCTCCCGTCCCTTTTCCCCAAACTATCCTCTGCCACTCTCTCTCGATCCGATCCGTGGTTCATCGCCGGCGGCGACTGAGCGAGGCCTTCATCTGCGAGTGTTACACAGACCATTTCCCCCCGTTTTCTTCCTCCCCGCGACCCATCCCCCCCAAGCGCCCGCCGCCCTCCACGCTCCCCTGCCCAGCTGCAGCTCGAGTCCGGCTGGTACGGCAGCACCGTCCCTTCCCACGACTTCTCGGTCTTCCTTTCGTAGCGACGACGACAGGCGAGTTGCTGAGCGACGGGTGCTTCGCCGGCGACGGAACATCTGACAGGGGTATGCCTGCCTCTTCCCCCTCTCTTCCCATCCTGCTGCGTGAAATCAAACACCCAAACCTAACGTATGGGTATTTGTATTCGGATCTGACCATGATTTTACCTACTAAATTGGGTGTCGTTCACCCCTGTATACACACATATCATCATACCCACTAAGCCCATGTCCTGTGCTGTGGCCAGCCAGTGCTTTATTTTTCGTCTTTGCTGTTGGTGTTTAAAGTAACATCTTGTTGATTTGAGCAACACATCGTTTCTGTTGCTCAATGTGCAGGAGGTACGACGGGAATTATGGATACAGTGATCTACAGAGATGATAGCAATCTCCAAGAAAATGACCTGCCATATGGAGACGCAACAAACTCTGGAGGAAACAATGTAGAGATTCTTAGCAGAGTCGAGCTTGATCTTGCATTCGCCTCTGAGAAATTGCTAAATTTGGAGATGCTGGTCATGGAAATAGCTCGTCGAGCCACCGACTTTGAGCCTCCTACATTCGAAGACGAATCTATTTCGTCTGAGACTGCGGAGAGTGCTTTTGAATTGGATGTCTTGTATGGAATTCTTGACGCAGAAGTCAAGGAGTTAGTTAACTTGATTAGTTCTCTTCAAGCTGACATTAAAGGTATAGAGCACAGGGTTTATGAAGAAGAGTCTGGGGGCAAGGTCAAAGCTAAACTGGATGCTGCTACGCTGACCTTGAAGCAGATGCAAGAGCTAATCACTGATATTAGAAACGAGTCGGCAAAGTTTGAGAAAGCCATACAGTTTATTCATGAGACGGAAGGTAAATACCCACTTCTCCATCGGTTGCATATGAATTAAATTTGTCCTTCTCTAACCGGTAACCACATGTGCACAGGGGTTGAAGGTGTTGGATGTGAAAATGGACATCTGTCGTATCAAACTAGCATGCAGACAGAAGATCAACACAGAAACATTTTGCATATGTTAGAACAATCCATAGCAAGTGAGCTAGATCTTGAAAAGAAGCTTTCTGATTCAAAATCTGTCATAGAAGATCTCAAGATGAAGCTCCATCACCAGGAAAAGGAAATATATTTCCTGGAGGAATCAGCTGAAACAGTTTCAGGTAGAATGTTTGAAGCAGAAAATGCTTATGAGCTACTTTTTGGAACTTCAAAGGAACTTGCAAACAGTCTTAATACCATGCAGTTCCATATTAGCGCGCAAAAATGTAGGGAAGATGATCTAAAGTCTAAGTTAGAACAGACTTTGACTAAACTATCTTTTCTGGAGAATAGCCCAGAGAAGATGGAAGAGAGCAACAAAGCTGGTGCTGAATTAATATCGCTGCAGGATAGGATCCAGGAATTAGAAAAACAGCTGAATGAATCCAATTCCCAACTGCAATCCGCAATGGAATCAGAAGAAGCAAACCAGGAGGAGAAAAATGCATTGCACTGCAAGTTGAGCACATTGGAAAATACAATTAAGAATCTCAAAGGTGATGTCTCTCGAGCAGAATGCAGAGCACAGAATGCTGAAATAAGGTGTATGGAGCTAACTCAAGCTAATATAGAGCTTAATGGGGAGCTAAGTGCTCTGAAAAGTGAAAAGTCAGATAAAGCAGACCTTTTGGAGAAGAAACTTAAAGAGTCAAATACCCAATTGGAGCATGCAAAGGCAGCAGTTGACGCCATTGTTGAACAGCAGGATATGCTGAAATCAACGATGTCTGATATGGAAAATATGATTGAAGATCTGAAGGGCAAAGCTTCAAAGGCTGAATCTAGAGCTGGGAGTGCTGAATCGAAGTGCACGCTGTTGACAGACACAAATTTGGAACTTAGTGAAGAATTAGCATTTCTAAGAGGTCGAGTAGAAAGTCTAGAGAATTTGCTACGTGAAGCCAACCATGCAAAGGTGTCCACTGCTAAGGACATTGGTATCAGAACTAAAATCATTACTGATTTGGTCAGAAAACTGGCACTGGAAAGAGAACGACTTCATCTTCAGGTATATGCACACACATATTTCCAGAAAAAATTGCAAGTGTCATATTCATTGTTGTTTCTGTATAAACATCTATACATTGTGGTATGTAGTTTAGTATCCATACAATGCAAAATGCATACTTGCTTAGAAGAATTCTTGTATTGGTTGGACGCTGTATGGATTTGTCTTTAGGATTCCAAATTCAGGTACTTGCTTCAGAAGAATTCACTAGCAAGGCAATCATTTTGCTTATAAGTGCATTTTGTAGGCTATGCAGAAACTATATTTGGACAGATCTGTATATGTCTTTAGGAGTGTTTGATCCTCTTGTTATTAGATGCCTATATGGGGTTGAATACAATGTTATGGATTGCATTCATGTGACTTAGAGATTGGTTGATGCATGTTGACCAAGTTGCTGCATATTTGGATCAACAAGACATGATACCCAAATTATCAGTTTGATATCACTTTGTTAGCTTTATGTTGTAGAATCTTGAGATATAAACCTGACTCACTATTTTATACCTTATTTTCTGTGAGTACTGAAGTATTGATAAATACCTTGGTTCGTTCCAAGGATATTTTCATCACGATTTTCTCAGTCTGGTTAATATTAGTATACTTCAGTACATTCAGTGGATAAGTTTCACAAGGTGAGGGAAAAAGAAACAAAAGGAGGGGGACACTCAAACGCAAACAACAGTTACGTATGTGCCAGGAAAAATAAGGATGCATGACCTCAGCAAAGCCCTCAGCCCTTTTGCTCCTATAATGCTAGGCTAAGGCAGCAAAGCCCTCAATCCTTTTGCTCCTATAATGCTAGGCTGGCCTTGTCTTAAGATCTCACGCATGACAAGTTGTACACTTGGGGAGGCCCTTTCTGCTTCTTGCCACCAGACTTTGATCTCATCATCTTGCTCAGCAAGGCCGCCAATAGTCCAATTTTCTGCAGCCATGTGATTGTGTGAACTACACATGTCTTGCAAATACACAGCCGGCCAGAAGGCGAGTAATCGTTTCTTCTTCTTGGTCACATAGCAGGCACAACCAGGGTTTTTTTATCCGACCGGACCGACCGAACCGCCGCCCTCCGGTTCCGGCTAACCGGTCCGGTTTGACCGATTCTGGGAAAACCGTTGAGTTCGAATTCAAATAAAACCGTAGTTCAAGCGGTTTGGACGGTTAGCGGGGTTAGCCCGGTTACCGAGGTTAGCTCGATTAGGTTTTGACAAAACCGAGCACTAAAAAATTTAGCGTATCTTCAAATTTGAATTAAAAAATTGGAAAATAAAAGAAAATTTCTAAAAGTATTTCAAAGTGCGTAGAATCTAATGGTGTCAAAATTTTCAAATATTAGTGCATTTAGTATTATTTTCGGGCATTAGAAGTTGAACCTGGCCAAATTTTTTTTCCTTTTTCTTTTTTGGTTGAACTTCTAATGCCCACAAAGTATACTAAATGAACGAATTTTTGAAAAATTTTGGCACCATTAGATTCTACATGTTAGAGTATGCGCCTGTGGGCTGCCTTAGGGCCTGGCACCAAGCCTAATGGGTTGGCTGCCTTGTGGGAGAAGATAGAGAGATGGTAGATTAGGCAAGTAATCACCGTGATTAGGGTGTTTCTATAAACCCTAATTATATGTACTGTGTACCCTTGACCATCAATCATTCATTCAATTCCTGAAATCCTATTGGCGCCGTGGGACTCCAACGCCCGCCTCGCCTTGACATGACGAGCCGAACCTCGGCCCACAGATCGGTCCGACACGGTGCTACCTCACATTTGACATCTCAGCCCTCCTCACTTTCACACATTTCCCTCCCGCGGTACCCCATTCCTTCGTCCATTATTGTCGGTAACGGCGCCACACTTCTTGTCACAGCCGTTGGCTCCACAGAGTTATCTCCTGCTTTTCGTCTTAATAATGTTCTTGTGTCACCACAGATTATTAAGAATCTTATCTCTGTTCGCCAATTTACCATCGATAATAATTGCTCTGTTGAGTTTGACCTCGTTGTTCTGTGAAGGTTCTTCCTCTGAGAGATCGCTGTGTGTAATAGCTCCCGCTATACTCCTTCCACCTTCCACAAGTGCACTCCTTGGTCGCCAGCATCGTCCCGTTGTGGCATCGTCGCCTTGGCCACCCCGGTCATGAAGCTTTGTCCAAGCTCGCCTCCAGCATCTCCTGTCCCATCCAGGATTGCTCCGAGTTGTGTCATGCGTGTCAGTTAGGTCGTCATATTCGATTGCCTTTTCATGAGTCCACTTCTCGTGCTATTAATAAGTTTGATCTCATACATTGTGACCTTTGGACCTCTCCGGTTGTTAGCATCTCTGGTTATAAATATTATTTGGTCATTCTTGATGATTGCACTCATTACTTGTGGACTTTTCCTTTACGCCTTAAATCTGACACATTCAGCACCCTCACCGCCTTCATCGCACGCCTCCGCCTGGGCCAAGACGCGTAAAAGGCCGTCGGTCGCGACAACGGGCGCGAGTTTGACAACTCCAGCACCAGACAGTACTTCCTCGCACAGGGCATCCATCTACGCATGTCCTGTCCCTACACCTCGCCCCAGAACGGTAAAGCTGAACGCATTATTCGCTCCATAAATAATGTAGTTCGCTCCCTACTCTTCCAGGCGTCCATGCCTCCGTCCTACTGGGCCGAAGCACTCTCCACTACCACCTTCCTCCTTAACATTTTGCCCACCAAGACTCTCGACTTTTCCACGCCTCACCTTGCCCTGCTTGGCAAGCCACCCACATACAGTCACCTTCGAGTCTTTGGTTGCAAATGTTACCCATCGCACCGCACAAGCTCGCTCCTCGTCCTCCTCTGTGTCTTCCTCGGATACTCCGCTCACCACAAAGGGTACCGCTGCCTTGACCTTTCTTACAACCGAGTCATCATCTCTCGGCATGTCATCTTCGATGAAGCCGCTTTTCCCTTTGCTGAGCGCCACGGTCCTAGCACCCCAGCAGATCTTCAGTTCCTCGAGGACGATTCTCTCGACCGCACTCCTCCTATTGGACGGTGCACAAGTTTTTGTCTCGAGCACACCTCCCGACGCCTCCCGATGCTCCCAGGCGCCCTGCCCGGCCCTACGATCGCGCGCACAGGCGCCCATCGCCGATCGCGTCCGCCGACGACTCCCGGTGCCCCGCCTACATTCCACCTACGCTACGGGCACCAGGGACTCCTTCCACGGCGCCCACTTCCACGCACGCTGCCACGTCCACCATGCACGCCCGGGCCACCACGGCCCACGTCCCCACTGCCCACGCTGGCAGGCTCGACCTTGGCGTCCGCCCGGCCTCCCGACTCCACGCCCGCCGCTCGTCGTGTGAGCGGGATCCCCACCGCTTCCCGCCCGCGCTACCGGACGCCTCTTCACGCACCACTACTCCCGGCGCCCGCCCTGCCGCGACCACTTGATCGCCCGCCGCCCGTCGCCCCTGCCGGGGTGCGCTGCCCTCCGTGACAAATCAAGACACCATGGCTACCCGGTGCCAAGAGCGGCACGGGATGCTGCCGCCTACCATGTCGCCTCTCCTCCGGTCTGAAGACCTTGCGCGGCGCGACCGCAATTGGCGCTGCAATGGAGGAAGAGCACGTTCTTCTCGAATCACACAGGGAACTCGTACCACACGACCATCCGGTGCCAACATTGTGACAGCAAGTGGATCTTCAAGTACAAGTTCCGGGCTGATGGCACACTTGAGAGGTACAAGGCTCGTTGGGTACTCGGGGCTTCACACGTACCGGTGTCAACTTTGATGAGACGTCACCGTCGTCAAGCTCGCCATGTGCGCGCATCGTTCTCTAGTCTGCCTCGCAAGTGGCCCATTCATCACCGACGTGAAGAACGCCTTCCTCCATGGCAACCTGTCTGAGACCGTCTACTGTCAGCAGCCATCCGGATTTGAGGATCCAGCTCATCCGGATTACGTGCTCAAGAAGTCTCATACGGGCAAGCAGCTGTGCATGGTATGCATCGGATGGCCTCCTTCCCGCATCCATTGGGTTCGTTGAGGCTAAGTTAGACACCTCCCTCTTCGTGTTTGTGGCACGGACACCGCCTATCTCTGCTTTATGTGGACGATATTGTGCTCACGCCTCTCCTCACCGACCTCCTTCGGCGGATCATCTCATCACTTCAGCAAGAATTCGCCATGAAGGACCTTGGTGCCCTGCATCACTTCCTCGGTATGCAGGTGGAGCATCGTGGCGACGGTCTCCTCCTCTCTCAGCGACAGTACATGGTGGATATTCGAGCGTCTGGGATGTCCGAGTGCAAGCCTCCTCCCACACGCTTGACACCAACCCGAAGGTCGCTGCCACTGAGGGGGCACCTATGTCTGCATCTGCTGCCACAGACTTCGATCTCCTCACGGAGCTCTTCAAGATTTTGACATTCACGGCGGATATCGCATATGCGCTTCAGGTTCCGCCTCCACATGCACGCGATCCTCGTGAGCCTCACCTGCGCCTTGAAACGGATTCTACGCCACATTCGAGGCACCTTCATCTTGGACTCGCTCACACCGCCTTTCTCGACCGACCTTGTTGTCTACACGGATGCCGACCGGGTCGGCTGCCCGGACACTCGGAAGTCCACCCTGCCACGCTCTGTTGTGTTCCTTGGGGATGCCTCATCTCCTGGTCCTCCAAGCGCGAACACCGTGTCAAGGTCAAGTGCGGCCGAGTATCGCGCGTGTGGCCAATGGAGTTGCAGAGGCCACCGGTTGCGCCAGACTTCTCACAGAGCTGCATGCCCCCTCGAGGCGCGCCACACCGGTATATTGCGACAATATCGGTCACGGTCACATGACCTCCAACCCGGTACAACACCGGTACCAAGCACATTGAGATTGACCTCCACTGCAGAGAGAGTCGCCGCTGGTGACGTTCGAGTCCGCACATGTTCCCACTACATCTCAATATGCGGACATTTTCACCAAAGGGCTGCCTTCTGCTATGTTCACGGAGTTTAGGTCCAGTCTCAACGTCGTGCAAAGTGGCTGACGTTTCGACTGAGGGGGAGTGTTAGAGTATGCACCTGTGGGCTGCCTTAGGGCCTGGCGCCAAGCCTAATGGGCTGGCTGCCTTGTGGGAGAAGATAGAGAGATGGTAGATTAGGCAAGTAATCACCGTGATTAGGGTGTTTCTATAAACCCTAATCACCCTTGCCTATATATGTACTGTGTACCCTTGACCATCAATCATTCATTCAATTCCTGAAATCCTATTGGCTTTCACTACACACCTTGAAGTATTTTTGAGAATTTTTTGTGAATTTTTCATTTTTTTGAATTCAAATTCACATTTTGAATTTGGGCGGTTGGAAACCGGCCGGAACCGGAACCGGTCCGGACCGGTAGGACCGGTTACCGCGGTTAGCCGGCCGGTTCCCACCGGTTTTTTTAACCCTGGGCACAACTGGGGGTGTGGCAATCTGCGGCTCGGCAATCTTTCTGCCGTCCCACCACCTGTTATGGATGGCGAGCCATATGAAAATTTGGACCATGGAGAAGCCCATTACTTCTGCATGTGCTTCCAGGGCTCAAACTTCACATTACCAACAAAGTACACCTTATATGCTGTCTTTGTAGAAAAGTCACCACATGCTTCAGCTAAAATGCTGTTGGAATTATGTTCTACCTAATGTCTTAATTCTTAAGGAACCAGTTTTGTTCAAGTGGTTAATTTGGTAAGTTTTAGCAATAGCTTGTCAGTTCTCTATTCGCTATTGAGTGTGTTATGTACCATAGATATAGTTTGTTGCGATGCTAATAGCCCATATGATGATGCTGTTTCTTAGTCATATCTATTCAAACAGATTTTGTGATCTAGACTATGTATTTTGAAACTATTTTGCATCATTATGAATATAGTTGGGTTTAAAATATGCTGTTTTCTCCCTTCCTAATGGTTGCAGATTGCCACGTTAACAAAGAAGAACAAGATATTGGCCCAGAAGTACAAAGAGTGTGTTAATGTTAGCTCACAAATGAGCAAAAAGGCTACTGCCAAAGCCAAACATACTGAACTTCAGTTCACTGAAAAAGTGGAGGAAATATTTCCAGATTCTTCGTCATCATAAACTGAGGTGACTTGTTGCTATGTCTCACATCTAGGTTATGAGTACAGCTGAAGCAGAGTTGTGCTTTGGCCATCTAGGTTATGCTTCCTTAGTACTTTGTTCTAGGTGAAGGCTCACTGTTATTTACAGAATGCAGGATGATTGATTGTTTGCAATTTATCCTTAAGAAGAAAAGAGACATATTTAAAATGAGCTGTGTTTACATTCTTCCTATCATTAGCACCTTGCACTATATTATACATGCATTATTACACATGCATAGTTGTTGCTTATCCATCTGATTTTCAGTGTGTAAAACATTAGTCTTAGGAAAGAGTCACATGCCATTGTGAGTGAAAATGCAGCTTTGACTTGCTAATAAATGTGCATCTTGGATCCATTTTGCCACTTCTTGCATTGTAGCTTTCTGCATTTGATTGAACTCTTGCCTGTGTCAAGAATATAACTTGTTTACATGTTGTATCTAGGCGGAGAAACCAGCAGATCTTTACAAGGATGAAGTTAAGGCTTACACTCCAGCGGAGGATGTCTCCACTTCGGAGGATGACTCCTTGGATGACACTCATGAGACAGTGCGAACCATAGAGCCATCACTTCTGAGCTGGAAATATATTTTTGTGTCATTTCTAGTCTTGTTGGCCGCTGCTGTTGTGTTCCTTCTCCATGAAGACGGCAGCCTAGCATGATCGTCAAATTTTGTGCTGACATGATCTCTGCTCCCGTTTTTATGGTCTCTGTAGCTTGTTTCCGTTGAATTGAGCAGTTTTGAGTGTTGTACATGTTGTAGAGGTGTGCTGGTGCCTGTGCCTTGTATTTTTACTGATGCTTTGTGGAGGAAAAGAATGGTAGACGAGGTCTATTTTGTAACTAGTATTTACTAGTCTGGCATTTGCTTCTAGGCTAACTGTAGATGGAAACGGATCACTCCATCCGTTTAATCATCTGCTTGGGGGAGTGAGTAGTGACTGCTAGCACTACCGGAATGTAAACACTGGAACTATATTGTTTGGTTTATCTTCTGAGGGAACTATATTCTGTTGCAGAGCACATTATCATCGTTCGACAATCTTCTAATATCATGGCTAAGTGTTTACAATTTCCTTTTTCTCATAGAGAAGTAAAAGCAGTAGGCAAATGTGACCTTGGAAACAAAGCTCACAGTCACATGCTACGGAATTGAACTCTGTTCTAGGCATGAGCCAGAAAAGGTGTTTGCCCTCGAATAGATGATTCTGCAATTTAAAATGCGTTTCGAAAAAACTTGTTGGATAAAACTCAAGTTGCACTCTATCGATTTCCTCCATTTCCCATCAAAATCATTCCAAGCTGCATTGTTCCAAAGACGTTGTGAGCTTTTGATGGAAGAAGGGGGAAAAAGAACTAGTAACAACATGTGGGCGACTTCAATTTGATCGTTTTCACTGCCAGCTCGCTAGAATTTTGGTTTCGGCAGGAATTGAAGCGCCAGCTGATCCAGCATGGTAATTCGGCATTCCTTGTGGCTGGAGAAAAAATAAAGTGAAAAGGGGAAAAAAATAAAGTGAAAAAAGTAGCAAATATCGAGATTTGAAGTCGGGTTACTGGATTCAGAGTCCAATGTCCTAACCGCTAGACCATAGAACCTTGTGTGATAGGTTCTCTTAAATAATTTATTAAAAGACAATAACCAGTATTAACTGAGACCTGCCCGATTTGCGTTCAGATCAGTTTGATTGAACAGATAGGGGACGAGAAAACCAATTCCATCAGGGATACAAAGTTACAATAGTGCTAGTGTAAACGCGTACGAGAAGGAGCTATACACTTGTGTATAAGGAATCATTCATGTGATCAACCAAGGGTCAGAAAATGTATTTCCCCGTGACCGATATGACAAACTCTGTTTTAGACATATGGCTATAGTGAAGTACTGTAAACACAACTGCATCTCCTGAAAGAAAAACGAGAACGCGTAAAATGTGGCATTTCTCCTCTCCTGGATGCAGATGTGTCTAAAACTTTGGATCTGGATGCAGATCATCTCCTGGATGCAAGTTGTCCTCTCTTCCTGGATGCTTCAGAGTACAACTTGAAATGCTTAAGAGTACAACTTGTAATTCTTCGCATCAAGGATGATCTGCCGCAGGCCGCCAATGGAGGAGACGAGCGTCAGCAGCACACCGATCACGATGCAGATCTGATCAACACAAAAAACACAGCAACCGGGAACAGTAATAGGAACATGAACGGATTATAAATTTAGAATTAATTTGAATGCCATATGCATGCAAATTAAAGAAGAATTAACAATCAGTGGACCGAAACTTACAATGTTGATGAACCACGTCAGGCCGTACTTCTTGGGCTTCTTCAGTATTAATTAGCCACATTATGCAAGGAATCTGCAGGTCGACCATGGAGGTGAACACTCTTAGCCTCTTAGGTTGCTGTCATGCATGATTCATGGAGGAAGAGTTCAAGCTCTAGAACAAGTCTTACGAAGTATGTGGTGGGCGCGAAGCCGAATCCGAGCACAGGCCGTCGAAGAAGGGGAAGGTCACGGCGATGTATCCGAGCAAGCCGGCACTAGTTGGGTTGGGACTTTTGCAGACTTCTTTGTTTTACAAATCTAGACTCATAGTTAATCATTATTACGTATCTAGATATTAGTGTATATATATCTAAATGCATGACAAAATTGTAAATCTTAGAATGTCAAAAAGAACGGAGAAAGTACAAATACAATAAGACTATTTGTCAAATACTCCACGACAATACTCATAAGCCTTTAATTCTTTGCAAACTTCTCAATAAAGTAGGATTTTTCCTAAATTAATATTTTTTTGAAGTGTGCTTGTGTATATAAATAGAAAAAAACTCCATTGTACTAATCTCACCTATTCGCTTTGTCTCCCTGTCAACAAAATTGCTCGAGTTACTCCCCTCATCAACTATTTCAGTTAATCCAATTTACCTCTATTAATGGAATTTGACCTTTTCTATTTATCTATATACAAGATTAATTTTAAAACTCAAGTTACTAGGTGACATGTAACATGATGTCCTACATTAGAAAATACATTATGAATCTTTCACTATTGCTCTTTATATATGCAGTTTTGATCCTTAGGATCAATTTCATACTAAATAATCCCAATATATTAACATAACTATAAAAAAATCTTAACATATTTTCTACTTCGTTCTACTATGGGCCATCATGTTCTCTATCTACTCAAAATTGAATTCAAAACTAAACTAGTATGCAAAAGAAATAAAAAGACAAATCCTCATTAGGGGTAGATGGGACCATCGTAAATAAAACCTACCCTAATTTTTCCAGGGGCTAGATGGACAAAATGAATATACGAGGATAGTAAAATAGTTTTTTTTCTTTCATAAAATGCATTTTATTACCGTAACCTATTAGCCTACACCCAATTGCATCCTCGCTCTTCCATATAACTATCGCCATATGCGTTTTACTTGATCCCTGGATCCTTCACTTAAGCCGTCCTCTACTCCCGCTGTCTCAGCATATTCACAAGGCTGAGGAGGATTTTTTTATCAAATACGTAGGACACCTACATATCTTTGTATTAAAGGTAGAAAAAAATACAGTTAAAGCGTTATGCGTTGGTAAAAAACAGATGCTAGATAAAGAATTTACTAGCCTTCAAAGTAAGCATTAGCTAGGCTAGTTTATCATAAAAAAACATGTGTAATAGCACGTTAACGTCACTGAAAGCAACGTATCTTTATTCGTTTCTTGTAATTTGAGTTAATATAAGATGTTAGCTAGGGCACATGAATGACAAAGAAATGGTGGAAAGTGATAGAAACTATAAATGTCAGAAAAGGAGATTGTCACATGTTTTGGCTTAGCACCATGTGTCGCGGCTTAACGTGGTCCTATCAGGCTACCACACACACAGATATATATCGGGTGAAGAAATCTAGCTAGTACTCAATAAAGTTGCCAAGCGAAAGAGATAGTACAGAATTATTACTTCTTTCCAAAACATAATAATTTATTCATGATGGACAATTCCTGTGTAATAACCGATCTGTTTCAGATTCATAGATTGCATCTCTGATGAAAGAGAATGAAACGCAGCCTCTCTATCTCTAGCTCATCTCATTCTTAATCCTAGATGCTTAAGAGTAGAGCTTGAAGTTCTTGGCGTCAAGGATGATCTGCCGCATGCCTCCGATTGGGGAGATGAGCGTCAGGATCACTCCTATCACTATGCAGAACTGATCAAACAAAGACACAGAGATTCAGAACAGTAAGAACATGAACAGATAAATTAAATCTTCAATCAGTGGATGGAAATCTTTGAACTTACAATGTTGATGGTCCATGAGAGACCGTACTTCTTGGGCTTGCGCAACATCAGCCAGATGATGCAAGGGATCTGCACATTCATCATGCAATCATCAGATCAGTAAATTAAAACGGCCATCTAGTATGCAGATCATGTGAAAGATTGTTGATGCCGTACGTAGTATGTCGTTGGAGCGAATCCGAAGCCGCCGAAGAAGCCGAGAAGGCCGTCGAAGAAGGGGAAGGTCATGCCGACGAACATCGTCGCCGCTGCATTTATACACGTATGATCAATCGAGTCACGAGAGTCACCAACAGATGTGTTCGTCGTCGATCTCAGAATTCTCGGTCAAGAAGTTATAACGAACTCACCGACATAGGCGGATCGGGCGATGAAGCGCAGGCGGAGACCCGGCGTGAACTTGTGCTTCTTGACGAGCACGGTCTCGATCATGTCGAACACGGGCATGGCGTAGACCTGGTAGCTGCCGATGACATGGACGACGACCATGAGGTTGGCGGCGGCGATGAGCCACCGCGGCCTCTCGAGGGAGATGAGCACGTTGGGCTCCACCGCGTTGCCGAAGGCGTAGTACCCGCCGAACGCCACGCAGAAGTAGCAGAGCGCGACGATGGCGTACGCCACCACCACGCCTCGCCACATGGGCCTCTTGGAGGGCGTCTCCGGCGTCGACGGGATGGTGGCCTGGATCTCCAGCACCACGTTGTGCCCGGCGTACGCGAACGCCACGGCGCCCAGCGCGTTGAGCACGCCGAACGCCCGCCCCGTCGCCGTCGACGCCCGGAGGCTGTAGTCGACGGCGGAGGCGGTGCTGGTGGCGCCCTTCACCGTCGACGCGAAGAAGGCGATCATGGAGTAGGTGAGCGACATGACGGCGGCGGCGGCGGAGACGGCGGAGATGGAGTTGAAGTTGGGGAACTGGGAGAGCGGGAAGTGGACGGAGCCGAAGATAATGATCCAGTAGGTGAGGCGGATGTCGGAGCAGCTGCGGCCCTGGCAGATGAGGTCGTGGAACTTGCGGAGGCACTGCCCGCCGGTGACCATGTAGACGATGTCGGTGCCGACCTCCACGATGAGCTGCTGTGGCACGATGATCCAGAGGCCCAGGCGCTTCCCGAACGCGTGCTGCCCGAGCTCGTGGTACCGGTCGAAGCGCTTGCCGGGGACCATCTCGTGCATCTCCACCATCTGCCACAGGGTGTAGAGCGTGATCACGAACGACATCACGATCACCACCGTGCCCAGGCCCCTGCATCAACCAATCGATCCATCCATCGATCGCCGGCGGCGTCCATCATAATTTCTCAATTCTCGTTCTCGTATCAGAAAGAATTTGTAATGAAGAAATTAAAACACAACAATCATCAGGCGTTACCATCCGAGCTGCGACATGGCGAAAGGGAGGCCGAGCACGCCGGCGCCGACCATGGCGGTGACATTGTGGAAGGCGGAGTAGTACCACTTGGCCGTGCGCGAGGAGGTGATGGGGAGCCAGTCGTCGAGGTTGACGTTCTTGAGCCTCCTCCTCCTCCTCTCCTTGGCCGTCTCCACGTACTGGTCCATCACGTCCGTCGACGCCGCCGCTTCCGCCGCCGTTGTCGTCATTATCTCCGCTGTCGTTTCCGCCGCCTTCTTCGTCGTCGTGGCGGGGACGATGCCGGGTCGCGTCGCGGCCGCTCGTGGGCGGCGGCGCCGGTGCGTGCGTCGACGACGGCGGTCGCCGTGCTTGACTCGGCGCGTGCGACGGATCGATCTGTGCGAGAGGAATGCGTCACCGAGTAGCATGGGATGCGGGTGCGCGCCGCGCGGTTTTATGAGGGGGCATCCGGCGGGGTCATCAGTCGGGCACTCTGGCTTGTCGTCAAAGATTCCCGAGATTCCTGGTGCTCCGTTTGCAGAAAGTCATCCCTCAAAAACGAAAAAACGGAGAAGATAAATTGCACCGCGTAATAACATGCCGAAATGGCAAATGAGCTGGTATTGGTAAGTAGGTAGTATGCTGAAATTCACGCGACTGCGTGCTCATTCTTTCATCTTGTTTGTTTTCATGAGGGTGTGTTTAGTTCACCAAAAATTTGGGATCAAAATTTTGAGAGTCACTTTCAAAATTTATTAGAGGTAGTAAACATAGATTAATTATAAAACTAATTACATGAATGAGCAGGAAAGTTCAAGACAAAATCCATTAATGGATCCAACCCGCTGAATTCGAGCCAACCCCCAGCTAGTTTTTGCAGATCTCCGATTTGACGGAACAACCCATCTCATGTTTGGTTGAAAGGATTGGAAACACGGGTTGGATGACACGATAACACCGTTAGTGAGGGTCCCACTTATCATCAGTGGACCCCACCTATCAATCTCACTTATTTTCTTTTCTTTTTATTTTTTTCTAAGTCTTATCTTCTTCCTCGGGGAGATCTGGGGAGCCGTCCGCTTCCTGCTGCCTGGGCTCCCGTGCCGGAGTGAAGAAGGAATCAGGGGAGGCAGAGGCCACCAACGGCGGCGGAGGCTCACGCGCAGGGGCCTGGGGAGCTCGGAGTGCCGCGGCCTGGGGACCAGCCGCCGCGGGCGAAGCCGCCGCCGCGCGAGCTCGCCAACTCCGCGGTCACCGCCCTCACGGCGGTAGAGGCTAACGCGCAGGGGCTTGGGGAGCTCGGAGCGCCGCCAGGCCGGCCTAGGAGCTCGGAGCGCCGCGGCCTGGGGACGAGCCGCCGCCGCGAGCTCGCGAGCTCGCCAGCTGCGCCGCCGCGAGAGAGATAAATGGGAGAGAGACTGGAAAGGGACGCGGCCGTCACTGCGGAGCGGAGCGGACTTGTCCGCCGAATTTCAGGTGTGGGAGGAATATTCTCCTCCGGAGCCAACCCAACCCTCTTCATCTCCATCCAAACAGTTGCGGGAGCGGGTTCGCTCCGTCTCAACCCGTCCCAACCCCCAACCAAACACACGGTAAGCCTAATTAATCCGTTATTAAAGATTGTTTACATCAGAAGACGATATTGTCTAATCATGACATAATTAGGCTCGTTATCTTGAAAATTAAGGTAGAGATTGTGAAATGAGTTTTGTCATTAATTCATATTTAATACTCTGCTTGAAGTTTGATATGACTTGTAGTTTGTGAAATTTTGGGAGTAAACATTGACCGCAAGACTTACGCTGTATGGTATCCGCCGCCTCCCCCACCTTTCTTATCTCACGTGCAGGGCAAAGTTTCACTAGGACTTTGGCACCACGCGTTCCGTATCCGACTGCTTGGTAAGAGCTCCATGATTCTCTATGGCAAATTGATTCTCCAGAGATTTGATTTTACGGTGAGAGTGATTCTCTTTGATTGTTTAGCATGATTTTTAAAATCGGGATGAAGAATCACTTTACTAAAAAGATGGATCTACTTTTTTCACTCACAACTTGTTTTTAAGATAACGGAACAAAGTTGGTCTCAACAATTCAAGAAATTGTCTACAGCCAACAAACAACCAAGCAACAGCAACTAGGCCGCCATACAGTTCTAAACCACACACCACTCACAAGAGCATCACGCCACACCAAATCTAACCCAACAAGGCACTCCCAAAACATAACGGAATGCACAACATGCAAGACACATAACAAAAACAAAACAACAATCTAGTTCTTGATACGCTTTAGAGCATTCCATCCAGACTTATGGAAGATTTCCAAAGCCACTGACTCCAACATCCGGCAACCTCCCTTCAAAATGATTCTATCTTCCTCTTTAGAAAGGACAGACCGACTCGATCCGTAACGCCCCTAAATATCACCGCAAAATAGATTTATATTGTCATTTCGAAATACCAGTCATTCCCATCGATCCATAAGGCCCAAAGAAAATGCCGCCAATTCGACAAGACAAGGTTCCTTTGCTTTTTCGAAAACTTCTAAGCCAAGGACCAAAAAGATGCTCAACACCCATAGGTTTGGCAATTCCAAACGCAAAACAAATTGTCCCCCACATAAGCCTAGCCATAGGACAATAAAAAAAAGATGTTGTATAGTTTCTTGCTCCGTACAAAAGCAACATATAGTACACCCCTTCTATTGTCTCTTCACTAAGTTATCCTTAGTTAACACTACCCCATTCTTAAGATACCAAAGGAAGATCTTAATCTTCAACGGGATCTTAGCTTTCCATGCCCAACAATTAACCGGAGTCCCTGATTTCAAAACTAAGTCGTTATATATGTTTTTCACCGAAATTTTTTTTGTGGCCGTCCATATGAAGGAATCCCTGTGATCACTAAGATGCACCGAAATAATACTTCCATCTAAACTGAGCCACTTGTCCCAATTGTCCCCCACTAAGGCACGCCTGAAGGATACATTGAGCGGGGTAGTACTTAATACTTAGGCAACCGTCATATTCTTCTTCCTTACTATATTATAAAGGGTGGGATACTTTTGCATTAAGGTTCTTTCCCTAACCAAAGATCCTCCCAGAATCTAGTCTGGGTACTATCCTGCACTTTAAACATACCCCTCTCCAGCACCATCTTTTTAACCTCCATTAACCCTGACCAGAAGTGTGAATCCCCTTGCTTTCTCTCAACTTGTGTTAAAGTTTTGCCCTTAAGGTACTTTTTCCTGAGCACTTGCTGCCATAAGTCATCCTCATTGACTAATTTGATAATCCATTTACTTAATAGGCATTTGTTTTGGATATCTAAATCAATAATGCCCATCCCTCCAACACTCTTAGGTTTATGAAGAATGCTCCATTTAGCCAACCTATATTTTTTCTTATGCTTGTCGCATTGCCAAAAGAATCTTGATCTATAATAATCCAGTCTCTCCAAAACACCTTTAGGTATTCTGGAAAAGGACATCATAAACATTGGCAAGCTAGACACCTTCAGCTCACAACTTGTATGACGGAGTTCCTGCTGTATTCAGCAGAGAATCAGCTCTAGGAACTCTGGGACCAAATTTAGTTTTGTTTTCAAGTGTACTGTGTACCAGCTGCTTAATTGGGCGTGATGAAATCGTTGTTGTCAGTGTTTCCTTTCACTCAAAGACTTGATGTACGTATTGCTTTTATCAGGACACAGTGAGTTTATTCAATCCGTACGTCCATTTCAATTACTGCAGGCGCATGACATTTTCGCTACAGGACTCTTGGGTGTGACCAGAAGGCTGTATCATTTTCGCATAGTACGTTGCTTCCAGTGATCGTAAAAGAAATAATGACAAGATAGCTGACATAAGTGCATCTATATATCGTTTTCGATTTTCCAGCAAATTTTGACCTGTATAAAATGGGCAAAATTAAACGGTCCATCCAAGCAGTTGACAAGCCGAGAAGAATTAGAAATTCGAGTGGAAAGGAGAACGACATGCACGCAATGGTGGCACAGGTCTAGAGACTTCACTTTTGCACAACAAAGCTCTCCTCTGCATACTGCAGTCCGGAAGCTTCTCTCAAATATGGCATCTCTCTCTTAACAATTTCTTCTTTTAAACGCTCACTTAACAGTTTTGGATAAACTGGCTAGTCAGCACTTTGTGTGTACTAGTATATGTTGAAACAGTAAATCCAAAATGTCATGCTCATATATTCAAAATATTGCAGCAGTACATTGCAAACCTTACATTTTAAAAAATAAATTAAAATGCACATATACTTTTTTTAAAAAAATCCAACCGTCTTATTTACAATATTTAAAAAAAACTCTCAAAGAGCAAGACCAAGAAAAAATGTGACCAAGCGCTAAGCCTTGGTCACTTATGGTTGGTGAAAATTTTCCTAGCCATGGTCTCGAGCATTTGACAAGCCCACTTCAATTGTTGCATTTATTCTACGCAAAAAGCTGGTTTAAAACAATAAAATGGCTCATGCTTTGATAAGAAATTTTTTTCAAGTTTTAAATTAGAGATCTTTTAAGGTGCTTTTGAAGTACCTGGAAGTAGTAGGAAGTATAAAGTGTTTTGATTTTTCCACCACCAGATTAATTAAAAAATAAATTAATTAAGAAAAGGGCAATATGGTAATCTTTGCTCTCTCACTTGCCGCACCGCTTGTCGCCTGTCTCACGGCGCCGATCCCATCTCTCGCTGCGCCCCTCGCCACCTCCCAAGCCACGTCGACGATAACCGGTTGCTGAAGGCTCCGCAACCCTCTTAGGTTAGGCGCCGCCGTCGCCGCGCGACCCGGTGCCTATCCTTTGGCCCAGTTGGAACCGGGTGTCGTCGCCGCTGCTCGGTGACCCTCTTGCAGGTCAGGTTTGGAGGTAATGGAGCCACAGGAATGTTCAGGCGCTGCTGGAGGGGTGCCCGGCCGAGGGGCGGAAGCTGCAGGATATGCTGAGATGCATCCACGTCGGGCTGCTCTGCGTCCAGGAGGATCCGTACTCCGGCCCGGCATGGCGTCCGTCGTCGTCATGCTCAACAGCGTTTCAGATAATCAGATATGATGGAGCACCGGGGTCTGAATTTGAGAAGCACCGGACTCCCTGCAAATGTCTGAACTTGAAGTGCCTAGCACCTATACAGGACTCAACAGCCCGATAAATTCACCGTAGTTGAAATTAACACAAGCAGATTTCATCCGACTAGACCGTGTGTATCGCCAAACTTTACCTGCTTCAGATCAACCAGACTGCCAACTGCAAGAAGGCTTCATCGTTGTATACAGGACAAAGAAACTAGAGGCGAGAGCCTCGCAGTCGAGACTCCTTGCTTTCGTTAATCCTTTTCAAGGATAATCGACGTAAATTAAGCATCGGTAGAGGATTAGAGTCCGATCTTATCACAAGAAATGTTTGAATGCTTTATCTCAACGCCGTCAGCAGTATAAATTGAAGGCCAAACCCACGCCGCCATCGCAACAATCGTGCAAAGCGCCATAGCGCATCCTCCTAGCTCACCTTTTTCGCTCAAAGATCTTTCGCCAATTCGCCTGGTGCCCGTTTGGCCGAAAGTCATCACTCCCACGAACAGAAGATGGCCAAATTGATGCCAGCTAGACTTCTGGCCAGACCTCATAAAATATAACCAAGCACTCTAATTTACTCATATACCCTTTTTTCAATTCAAATTTTTTAACAACAATTTATTATCGGTCCCACAAAATTGATACTTCCTAGTACTTTCTCATAAGAACTTTGTGATACTTCCTGGTACTTCCACCGCTAGACTTCATCAGATGGAATGACTCATAAAAATAACAAGCACTCTAAAATTTCTCTACTCATATACCCTTTTTCAATTCTATTTTTTTAATTATAATTTATTATCGGTCCCACAAATTTGATACTTCCTAGTACTTCCTCATAGGAACTTTGTGATACTTCCTGGTACTTCCACCGTTAGATTTCATCAGATGGACGGCTCATAAAAATAACAAGCACTCTAAAATTTCTCTTTAAATTAATTAATTATCCATCCATCTCTTCCAATCAAATATTTCACAGATTATGCATATACTACCTCCGTTCTTAAATATATAACATTTAGAATAAATTATTTAATTTAAAAATGAACTAATTTATTTGTCTTAAATGTCATATATTTAAAAACAGAGGGAGTACTTGGTTGACTTCTTTGCCATCTTATCTCAGCCATCCATCTAATATAGCACTAATCTCAAATGATATAGACGTTATAAGCCCAAATCCTATGGAAGGTAAAATTTTGTAAATGCACCAAGAGTACGCAAAACCAAATTAAAAATCGGTCGCTTGGAGCGACCGATCCGACCGACAGCCGCGCGCGCGGGAGCGCTCGCCCGTCTCACGTGCTTCCTTTTTCTTTTTTTTCTTTATTCTTTTTTTAATCAACAAAATTTTCTTCTACATAATTTATGTGTATAACTTGCCGTTGCATAAAAAATTATGTGCACAACTCATTATTTACAGAAAAAATTATGCGCACAACTTGTCGTTAGAGAAAAAATTATACACACAAGTTATTCTTCAAATAGTTGTGCATACAAGTTGTACGTATAAGCTCTGCGCGTATCAAACTTATACTTAAAAATTATCTGACAAAATTTTGTATCTCGAAGTTATGCATCAAAGTTGTGTATATAAGTTATGATTTTTCAGAAATAAAAACTTTTGAGAAGAAAAACTAAAACAAAACGAATGTTTGGAAGGGGGAGTGGACCGGTCGCTAGGAACCATCCTAGCGACAGTAGCCTGTAATATCCCCAAGAAGCTCGCTCTAGAACTGTTTACCTTTTTTTAGAACATCCAGAATCTGTTTTTTTTTAAACCTTTTACTCCTCTTTCCATCTACAGTTGGGCCTAGATCTAGTCCATTGATGTAACGGCCCAATCTGCAGACAATTCACACACGCTATGCATTGTACTTGTACCCTCGAGAAACTTATCTTCGGAAGATAATTGTGAAACTACTACGATTGGTGCAGGAGGCAAGAAACGATTGAGATTCATGCAGTTGGGAGAGAGCATTAACGGGTGCTGAATGCTAGGAGATATGTGTGGTGATGTGGGTTCGCTAGCGGATGAGTGGTTTAAAAATATTTGCAATTTTAAAATTATTTGTCTTTATTATTATTATTATTATTATTATTATTATTATTATTATTATTATTTAAGACGTGCAAAACATTTTCATTAAGAGAAGAGAAATTTACAAAGTGTAACAATGGTAGAAGAAGAAGCGAGGAAAACAATAACAAAACAAAGAGAGAGAGATCCCACACCACCACTACAACGACTACCACTAGGGACAACACTGACGTTCAAAAGGAGCACACCAAGAAAACCCGCTCATCACCACTTTGTCGAGACATCTTGAGAAGGCAAGTGTGGAGGTTCTACAACGCCATCGTCTCGCAACTAGGTCTTCACCCCGCAAACCCGCCCCCAAGGTGCAGCTTCGCTGAGTCTCCAAACCCAAACCACCACCGCAACCGTGATGAGGAAGTCTGACGCTGGCATGAAGGACAAGAGGTGGGACCCGAAGCCAAAACCAATGACTAGCGATCTAGCGACCCACGCATAAAATAAGCCGAGCGCCCAAGGCCCCCGTAGAGCTGCCGACCGCAACCCGCCGGAGGGCGAAACGTCTTAATGCCGCCGATCCATGGGAAGGGCCGGGTTGCCAACATAGAGGAGGGCAAGCAACCACCAAATGGGGCACTCCATGAGGCTTGCGCCAGGAGGGAGGTTGCGTCGGAAGGCACCGCCGTGCCAGACGGAGAAGAGGCAAAGCCAAAGACCGAGGAGGCGCGACGGAGACGCCGTCGGCGCGGAACCGCCTGGCAGAGAGAGCAACGCCGCTAGGGCGGGCGCGGCCGACAGTGGCCTTCTAAGCAAATAAGAGGTCAGGCCGGGAGAGGGGCTGAAACAATCGCTGACGGGCGCAGGTGGGTTTGATTCCGAGGGTGAGGCCGGATCCTGATCGTCAAAGGAGGTCGGAAGGAGGAGAGAACGAGGACAGGTTGCCCGTGGAGGAGCGTTTAGGGCCGAACAGAAAATTGGCGAGGAGGAGGCCGCCTGCCGACGAGGGCATGGATTAGTGGTAGTGGGGGAGGCGAGGCATAGGTGGCGGTGAAGGTGGTGGGCTTGGGCGGTAAAGGTGGAGGCTTGGAGCCGGGCGGGAGAGGCACGTGGGAGGCCATGGCCACCGAAAGCGGTGAAAAGGCGGCAAGGGTGCGGTGGGAGGCGGCGTGGCAGGCGGGTTCGATGGCGTTCGATACAGAGCGGAGGACCCGCCAAGGAGGTGGGACACATACGGCGGCCAAGGCGGCGGAGGAGGCAGCCTTTTGAAGCGCACAGGCGATGAAGGAGGTCCCGACCATGGAGGTGATCATGGAGGTGGCGACGGGCGTGAGACGCACGCCACCAAGACTCTCTGCGGTTAGCCGCGCGACATTCCAGTAAGCGGCGCGCGGGAGAGACCCGCTGAAGTGAAGCCACTGGGCCCCACGGGCCTCGCCTCACCAACCACCGGATCCACGTCCGCCGCACGACGGATCCGCGCCGCACACGCCGGATCTGACCGCCGGGGACCACGGATCCGCCACTGGGTCGGCGGATCCGCACTCGAGGGAACCGACTGCCGCTGGCGGGCAGCGCCGCCACACGGGTCAACACTACCGCCCGGCATGACCCGGATCCGTGGGACCCCTGAGGCAGGGGCACAAAGAAGGTGAAGGGCTGAGGTGACAACGGGGAGGCGTGGTTGCCGGGCGACTAGGAGAGACAACCCTGGTTGGTGGTGGCATGGGAGAAGGGAGGGAGGAGGAGGAAGAAAGAGAGGGAGGCGAGGAGTCGCTCGACACCGATTGTGCAGCGCTCGCTGGCCGCCACGCCGACTGGGGATGCGATGAGGGGCTCCTGTGAGGCTGGAGGGGAGCCCTCTCTGGACCCGCTTTAGAGAGGCCAAGGTTAGAGGAAAGAGTTTTCCAAATCATACCAGCACTAAAAATCATTTGTCTTTGAGACCATCGTTCCATTTTCAGTTGCATTTGAACCATCTTGTTGGTTGAATTAATGCAACAAAATGAGATCTCATATGTATATTTTTATTTTTAAAAATCAACATCCATATGCACTATTTGAACATTCGGAATATACTTGTTCAACATCTTTATATATGGTTTCAATATTTCCACACACAAAAAGCTGAACTAATTCATTGTAATTGTTGAAATAGGAGATGAAAATGTTGAATTCAATCTTTTTAGAATGTTAAATGTATAATAAATAAAAATTAAATATAAATACTACATTGTACTAATAAAGCTAGGAAAGAAAAGCAAACAAAATAAATCAAACCTACCTAGATCAGCATAGACTACATGACCTATGAAACTATCGATGTGTCTTATACAAACTAGCTTCCTTCGTCCTTTTGCTTGGACCCACGTGGTAAAAAGGTGATAGAACATTAATATAGTACCATAGTTTTGGTTGATATGAATGATGGCCTGCTGATATGGGCTTATGCTTGTCTTAGGCCTAGACCCAATCCATTGGTGATGGCATCATTCGATGAATTTGCTCCACATGAAGTTTCTGGGGGAAAATACCTACATTAATTTGTGGTGAGGGAATGAACTGGGTTGTTGTGCAACCGCATGCATTTTGATGTACATGTTTATTTTCTACTCATCTAATCAAAATTAAGCAAAAGAGAAACAATAGATGGCTTATCACTTTTGTTGTATTGTTCACCTGTAAGTTCCTTGTAAGGAACCTTTATAACGTAAATCCATGTCTTCAAGCATGTGATGCACTTATTTATAATGCCAAATGCACGAATACTTTGCGTATTTCCTTAATTTTGCTTATCCAAAAGGCAAAATAGCCACTGTGGTCCCTAAACTTTCCATCAAGGGTCAACTATGTCCTTCAACTTTCAAAGTCGCCAATTTAGTCTCTCAATTTTCATTTTTGGGTCAAATTTGTCCTTGTGTTGATGTGGTGCTCCATGTTAGCATTAGACTAATGCAAAAGGTCCATTTTACGCTTGGCTCATCTATGTCAAACGTGTATGTTTTCATACTCTCTTAATTAATACATACATGTAACAATATATTTTAAAAAACTAACACAAAATATTGTTTCTAAAAAGTGGATCTACCCATACTAATCAAAGTCATCCATATGCCCATACAAATTTGTTATGCAAAATATATGTACACAAACAACTATATTTACTCATAATTTTTTGGTATACTACAACTCAATGTGTGTGTTCTAAAATCAACATATTCACATACTTTGTTATACATGCTCCATGTATGTATTCATACTTCGTAGGCAAACATATGTATCCTCATATTCATTTTCGATCGTACATTATTGAAATTCTAAAGGTGAAAATTGAAGAGAGAAGAGAGCCATGGGTAAAATGGACCTTTTGTATTAGTTTCATACCAATATGGAGCCACATATTAGTATAAGGACGAGTTTGACCCAAAAACGAAAGTTGAGGGACTAAATTGGCTGTTTTGAAAATTGAGGGACGAAGTTGACCCTTTGTGCAAAGTCAGGGACCAAGATGCTTATTTTGCCTATCCAAAAGAACCCTACGAGGGAACTTCTTAGGCGGAATAGCTATTTATGTCCTTGAATTATCGTTCTAGGCTCAATTTCGTCCTTGAACTACCAAAACATCTGTTTTTGTCCTTGAACTTTTCAAGTAGGCTCATTTTCGTTCTTCATCTGATGTGGCGATCCACGTTGGCTGGCGAAGGAGGTTCCGAGTCCATCAGTTCTCCTTTCAATTTGGGGGACAACCCGGCTGATCCTATTTTAATAAGGACAGCGATCCATAAAAAAATGTACGATTTAATAAAAACCACTCCACGAGGTCGAGATATTGATATTATGACGGCAACCGCGTCTCGTCGCAAGGCTCGTTTTGAGTTTTGGGTCATAGTGAAAGGATCAATGCAAGTGGCCTAGAGGGGGAAGGGGTGAATAGGCCTGCAAAACAAATTCAAACTTTTATGCTGAAATCTGTCAGTGTCCGGAACCTCTGAGAAAAATCCGGAACCTCCGGGAAAATGCATGACGTGAATTTTCACGGAGCTTGATTTTCAATCATGCATGGGTTAGATAGCTAAGGACTGATTTCACAAGCAAGATACAGATAAATGCAGCTATGAATTTGAAGCATAAGCAATAAAACACCCTTAGAGCAAGGAGAACTTATAGATCTAGAGCAAACCCTAATAGATCTAGTTGAGAGCAAACAAGAACAAGCAAGCAAAGAAGGTAAAGAATGTAAAGCACAAGGGACATAGATTTAACCCGTGGTTCAACTCACCACAAAGGTTAGCCTACATCCACGTTGTTGAGGTAAGCCACAAAGGCTTTGGGATCTCTCTAGATCCACTCCTCTCTCACACCTATCACCAAGGTAATAGATGGAGTGCTCCACTAGTCACAAAGGGTAATACAAACCACTTGGGGCAGCCACACAAAGCTAGGAAGCTCCCAAGTAACCTCTAGCCATCTAGGAGTAAAACTCCAAGAGTAATAGATCCACCAAGTAAGCTAGGATTTCACCAAGTGCACTAAATCTTCAAGAGAGTGAAAGGATTTGCTTCTTCTCACAAGGAATCACCCAAGACTTGAATGCTAAGGATGGATTTTGGATTCAAGTAGGTGGGAGTGAATGCTAGGAGTGAGAAAGAGGCAAATGTTACTGTTTCGGCGCAGGGAGGAAGAAGAGGACCGTTGGGGTCAAGGGTATAAATACCCTCGGATCCGAACTGCAACTCTTTTGAAATCCCTAACTTCGAGGTCGGAGCATCTTCAGCTAGCAACAGTCCTAGACTTCCGGAAAAAACTCGGAGGTTCCGGAGACAAAGAAACAGAGCTGCTGCTGATAGGTCATTTGTGGTTGGGATGTTTTATAGGTTTGTAAAGAACATAATGCACTTGGTTCTATCCCAAAACCACTATTAGTATCCCTCTTGATAGTTTGGCTTGTCCTATACTCAATTTCTAAAAGAAAATAAATTAAACTACCATCCTTGGACAAGGGCAAGCCTTCCCTTTTGAAATAGGGGTCTCCTTTTGTTCCTTTGCACCTTACACAAATCATTAGCCTGAAATAAACACTTAGAAGCTCATTAGGCCTTTAATTGGGTGGTCAACATCACCAAAACCCACTTAGGGCTTGATTGCACGTACACATAGGGCGGGCAGTGCAGTCCGGGGCACAAGGGTCCCGGTACTACCAGTGTGAAGAACCCTGAGGTGACTACAATGAGCAAAATGTCACTCCCATCGCCGCCTTAGTCACTAGCATTTCTATTTATCTCTGATCATGCATGCCATAATAAAAAGTGGGTTGAAATTATTTCTTTGAAATTGTCTTGTCATTTTTACTATAGGAAGAATAACTTAAATTAAGTTTGCTAACCACATATAGGAAGAATCAGCTTTTATTATAGCATGCATGATCAGGAACAAATAGAAACCCTAGCTGAATGGGTGCCGATGTGGCATGCCTACATGGATCGCCACATCAGATGAAGAACGGAAATGAGCCTACTCAAAAAGTTCAAATACGAAAACAACGTTTTGGTAGTTTAGGGACGAAAATGAGCTTATGACGATAGTTCAAGGACGTAAATGGCTATTCCGCCTACTTCTTACTAACCTTCTCTTTTAGATATGCGTTGATGCCTTTATTTGTGGATCAGAGCTACTTTAGATAGAAGAAAGTGGCACATCATATATTTATCGCTTCATTGGACTCTTCACCTTTGCATCTCTCTTCATCCTTTATCACGTAAATTAATGTCTTTAAGGGTGTAGTGCACTTATTTCTTATGTAAAATACACACGCATGTCTATAGTGTTTCATGTGATTTACTTATCCAATGAAGCAAACGATGATGCACGTATTGGTGACTCGATTGCATGTCATCTATGTGTCATGCTCCACTAATTTTTGGGAGATTGCTTCCATTTATGGATCAGTGTTCCTATAAATTGACAAGAATGTGTGCTCCCTCCTCACAAAATTAAGGTAGTCCAACACCAAATTCGATATTCTCTTTTCAAACTATAGATTTTGAAGGTTTACAAGTGCAACAAGAATATGTCTCATCATAGAAGACAACCTTCCATAATTCCAGAGAACACTACCGTTCTAGAGTTTGAGGAGGAGATCATGGTGGGTGACACCACACTTGCGAGGCAGAAAAGGTCACCAATAGAGGATACACCTCATGTGGGCAATGAGATCAAGCACCGAGCTCTAAGGAATTAAGTGTTGATAAAGGTGAACAACACAGAACATCTTAGGTGATGGAAAGGGAATGAATGACAAGGAGGAGTCAAGGACTTGGCAGCACAAGTGAAAACTAGTCTTACAATTAAGGACATTTAAGGAAGACAAACAAGGCCCTTTGTCTTTAGCAATAAAGTAAATAAAGGGCATGGTGTGGGTGTGTGTGCAGGCTGTGAGTGTATGTACATGCCCTCTTGTTTCATATATGTATCAAGTAAAGTGTGCATCCTTTTCGCAATTATGTTATGTGTCATTCTATCCATATGATATATAGTCATTCTATCATCAAACCCTTGGAGACTATTAAGTACTAATTTTATATATCATTGACATCTTTAAGTGTTTGCCATGCAACCAGGTTACAACTTTTAGAGCATCTCCAAGAGCTCTTGTATATGTGATGAGTTAGCTAAAAAAAGAAAAACTTTATCAAAACTCGATATTTTACTCAGCTAGCTATCCTGTTTTATATTTCTTCCCCCTCGCTAGTCAAAAAAAGAAGACCTCTCCCACTAGCTATCATGTTTTCTATTTAGAGGAGTTGTTGGATTTCATCATCTTTTTGCTAGCTATTTCATTTTACATAATAGTTAAATTAAGATTTTAGCTACTCATATAAACAAGAGCTCTTGGAGATGCTCAGAATAACCACATAAGTACATGCATGATATATAATACGTACGAGTTATCAGCTTCTTTGGATGAGGATATGTTGTCGTGGTTGTAATTGTGGAAGTTTTTTTTGGTGGGGGTGGGGGTGGGGGCTTGTATTTTGCCTCTTTCCTCTTTATGCTCACAATCCAATCAAGTCTTCCTTGCCTGATGCTTCTCCAAGTTACACATCGTGCCTAAATTTTTAGACTCCATCACACAAGACCCCATCACCTAAATATCTCACGAGTTAGTAGTGCTTCAATTACCTAATCATAATGCATCACACTTATGTATCCTGGTCCTCCTAATCTTGAATGTGTCACATTCCCATTTCCTTTACATCCGCCACCCTAATGCCATGCATCTCTTTCCTTGTTGTCATCCACTTTGGCGGGTCAGGGTTGAACTTTCTTAGTTCGATGTTATTTGTTTTAGATCTAGAACCCCTAAAGTCAAATTTCTTATGTTAGCTTCACTTATCGAGGCAACATTGGAGGTTTTTGAAGTCTTGCTAGAACTTAGCATAACTTCCAAAGACTTAATGACTTGGATCTCTACCTATCCCGACGCACTGTGAGTAGTGTTGGCTTTTCTTTTCAGTGGAATCGTCCTCCAATATTATGTTTGAACCACCTGCATGATGCAACTGTTGTGAATATTGGTCTAAGAAAGTGGAAAATACCTTCATATCCTCCTATCAAATGTTGTCACCTTCAAAGCCACAGATGACCGAACAAAATTAAAAAAGAATTGCATAGACTGTGAACTCAAGGATTATGAATTCTGTATTACAATTTGGCATAAAAGTCCAAATCTAGGAGTACAATGGTTGTTCCTAAACTTTGGCTAAGGGTTGGAATAAGAGGGTCTTGCATTCTTCTTAAACATGGCAGCCATCAGGGTGCTCTTTACACGAAGTCTTTAGGATGTTTTTTGTACTTCTTGTGAAGACCACTTGGGACTTCATCCCCCCCACACCCCCACACACATGCACGAATGAATTTATGGCTCATTTTTTCATTATTCTAAATTTGGATGTACATGAACCGTAAGTTTTCTAATATTTAGTAGATGTTTGTTACATTGGATCCCTTTTAGGATGTGAACTTCAGTGGTTGTACCAGAAATTAATGTTGGAGGTACACTTTATTTTTGTTTTTTAGTTAGTCATCAAATTGATTGTACATGAATTACTAGTCCTGATGTTTACTGCATTTCTTCTTTCTTCGATGAAGAAGCAAAGTAAAAGAGTAATGTTTAAGAAGCCAACTAAAAACTACGATCCTCTTGCTGCAAAATTAATTGAAACGACCCTCTGCAAATGTAATTGAAAATAAGTGGAAGTAAGTTATTATAGATTGCTGGCCAAATTAAAGTCACTGCACACTGTAACCTACTCTTTTGTCTTGTTGTTACTAGAAATTTTACAAATTAGATGGTTGTCATTGTAAATAGGTTTTATCTATATCAAAATTTTACAAGACAGACAAGGGGACTCCAATACATTGGCTTAGAGCTAGCTGCATTAGTTTTTTTTTATATACATTCTGAGTAGTGAAAAAAATATGAGATTACCATGGACTGAAGAGCTAATCTTTCTCACATTTCGATTGAGCTCTATCACAAATTCACACAATACGATCTGTAAAGTTACCACGCATTGGATTGACGTAACCATGAGCTTACCAATCAACACATTTGCATTAACGTTTTGTTTGTCTGGCTTATCAGCCGCCAGTCAACATTACTTTTTTCTCAAACAAATCAATATAAAATACCAGTCACCATCGAACCAGCGGTATTTTCTCCTCAGAACAAATCAGGACGACAGGCAGATACTAACTAATCATGTAGGAGTAGTTTGTATTGTGAACATCAAATATCAATACTTTGTGCATGTAACCTACTCTTTCTGTACTTAAATGATTGTCGTCCGGCAAATGTATTTGTGAGCTGAATACGTTCGTTTTTTTATTTTGAGATTAATACGTTCGTTTTTTGAGAGAATAATTTAGGAACTTGAGAGTATACAACTAATCACACACATTTCTCTCCGATCCACTTCCGTTCCCATTTCCATTCCTGGAGGGGAGACGTCGTCCCGCGGTGTCCAAGCCAAGCAAACGGCGTGAGGTGAGGCGAGCGGCAGCGCCCCCAGCGGCCACCGCACCGCGTCGTCGTCGTCGTGCCCCCAGCGCAACCCCCAAAACGAATCCAACCCCACCCCACCCCGCGGCGCGGCGCGGGCCCCCGAATCCCGGCGCCGGTGCGCGCACGCCACCGCAGGGCGCGGCCATGGACATGGACAGCGTCGAGTGCCTCTCCCTCCCGGACGCCGCCATGGACGTGGACGACGTCGACAGCCACCCACACCACACCCACGGCCACATCGGCCTCCGCTCCACCCGCCCACCTGCCCTCCGCGGGGGGCGGCGGCCGCGCGTTCCCCAAGGTGAATGCCGGGGCCGGGGCGGGCGCGGCGGCGGCGGCGGGCGCGGCAGGAGCGGCCGGGGGCCCGCCGGCGACCAGCGTGCACGAGCTGCTCGAGTGCCCCGTCTGCACCAACTCCATGTTCCCTCCCATCCATCAGGTGGGTGCCTCGCTCCGCCTCCTCTCTTCGATTTCGGATGGGGGTTGCGTCCGGATTTGGGGATCTCGCTCGGTGGTGGGGAAAGCCGGGATCTCTACGGAGGCGTCGAACCAAATTGGCCCATTATTTCCGGATTTGCCGCGTCGAATTGGGGATTTTTGCTCCGCGTAAGACTGGGTCACATTTAGCTTCGAATTAATTGCCAGGTGTGATTGGGCGCGTTTGGATTAGTCAACCGTGAAACCATCTGCGGATTGGAACTTCCCTTGTCAGACGATTTGGTCACTTTCGTCAGATTTGGAATGAATCGTCTGTTCCATTTTGGATCTGGGTCGGAACTTTACGCCGCGCGGAGTCTCTCAATGCCATACGGGTGTATTTGGATTTATTTTTCGAGGATGCAGAGTTGCAGACATTGCATTTGCTGTTTTCCCTAGCTGCAAATGCTTCAGAATGGTTGGAACCGAAATGTCGAGATGCTTAATTGTTGCATCTCTGTCTCATCTTATCTAGACAACCTTCCTAAAAGTTACTGAGATGCTGGTGTTTATCTAGTGTACCATGGATTCTGATACTACTACTACTGAACCCAGATAATCTCAATTATGACCTTAGGAATTGTTGAGAACATCATTTTGATGGAGCTGTAGATGAACTGGAAGAGAACATCAGTATATTTCTCTCTGAAAACCCAAATGTCATGATACTCCATTCAATGTTTGATTCACTTGGTATGGTCTGGGATGACCTTTGAGCTTGATGGGCTTAACACTGATTTTATTTGCTGCTAGCGATAAGCCAGTCTGCTATCATTTTGGATGAACCGGCTGTTGTAAGTTCGTAGCTCCTTTTCCATTCTTTATAGTTTGCCCCCATTGACTTCAGTGATGAAGAAACAATAGCTGAACTAAATGAAAGGGAGAGAAGTTGCTTCGTTGTACATTTATTTTCAGAGACAGGTTCTTTTGATTGTCCATAAGTTGTGCATTAGATTCACCTGCTTATGTGAGACATATGTGAGACAGTGTATTGAAAGGGTTTCTTGAAGGCAACTATGGCTACTGTGTTTCCGTCTAGCTCTATAGAGTCTACTCTCTATGCCAATTTTGAGGAAATGCATCCCACACAGTGGCGTAGCTTTCTAGGGCCCACTGTGAGAAAAACATGTTAAACTAGCAGTAGGATACAATAGATGTCGCCTATGTAGTATGCATCTCCCCCTCTGTTATTTTGCTAAATATAATTTTATATGAACATCATATAAGTTTATGTTTCAACCTCTACAGCTGTCTTGCATCTGATCCTAGTCTGTATACCTACTGCTTTAGTACTTGTAGCACTAGCATGTAAATTCAGAGGGATATGTAATTCCTCTTCTTTAGACAAAAAGAAATAGATTGGTAAACCGGTTATTTGATGTTGCTGGTTGTGGTGAATGGGCCTGCATTACCGTTGCTGTATGTGTGGCTGAGCACACATAACCTGGTGCTGTTTGATTTTGGGTTAGGCCATTAGATTTATTACCTATAACTGGAGCATGCACACGAGCTCTGTGTGGACATGAGAGCTGACTTGTGGGGATGTATATGTATTTCTGAACATTAGGTTGACACTCTTTTTGGACGTCTGTTTCAAAGAACAGGGGTATGGGCAAGTGTTCACGTCTATTGATAATATCTTAGGTATTTCTCATGCCATTTTGCTAGGTAGACTGACTGGTCAAAGGAAGTAAAGTATAATTTGTTTCTGGAGTTTATTTTTGACACTTGTGATTTGAAACAAGAAAATAGAAAACGTTTTCAGGCTCATGGGATAGAAATAGGAAGTGACAGGGATGAACATATATGCATCTGGAATGTGAATTAGGTGAAGAGTGAAGTTACTCTTACTGTCAAATTTTCTTGTAGTAAAGAAAGCAATGGGATTGCCTCTGTTTCAGGCCAAGTGAAAACCTTGACGAAGTGAATAGGAATGTCCGAATGGATGTGTCCACTGAAACCTCTTCTAATGTGGCATGACTGCATGACCATTTCCTTGACCCATAGTTGTTTAGAACATGATTCAGTGACCCACACAAAATACACATATCAGATTTTAGGATACAGTGGACTAAAGAGGAGAACTTATCTATCCTTCCATGCTCCCTTGGTTCAAGCCTTGAAATGTCACATGCTCCAAGTCTTGAAATGATTCTTATATCCAGCTTGGGTGCTAAGGATATATATATATATAAATGTCTACCTCTAGGCTCTAGTTAATATGCCCTTTTTATGTCAAATTAATGCATCTACATGGCAGTTTTCAAGCATAATTCTGAGTGATGGATGTGAATATGATATATCCTTAATCCTAAGAAACACGGAGCATGAATATGTCATGCGGTAGGATTTACCTCATACAGGTTTAGGCCACCGCTGAAGGCATGAACAGACATGGAATTTGGGCAAGTTGCACTTCCAGATGTGCATTCAGATGTGTGTTAGACAAGTTCTTTATTCATTTAGGATTATACTTTGCCATCGCAGCAGCATTTATTTTTGAATGTTGTACACATCATGAATGGTGTGGCATAAGGGGTGGCTGCGGTACATTTGCGTTTGTAGCCACTAAGCAGATTGAACTTTGCATTGGGCTGCTAATCGTGTTTTAACCAGTCAATTAGGGACTTGGGAGGTAGAAATATTTTTTGAGAGACATGAATAAGCATTTTCTCATCTAGTTTTGATTTGGTGATTGCCAGCAAGCCATCATGGTGGGACAGAATCAGGCAATTGAATTGATACTTATAGTTCAGAAACATCAAACATTTTTTCTGTATCTGCCAACACAAAATTTACTTGCATTCTGGTTTGCATACAGTGGCAGCCTAGGTGAGATCTTTACTTCTGTAAACTGGCTGCATATGTTCTAGTTTCTAGGAGCCTGAAAATGAACACCATATAGTTTGACATGCTATGTCAGTCGTTAAGATTTACATTTTTTTTTTGCTATGAATAGTTATCTGGCTAGGTCAGGGGAGACCCTACAGTATCCACACTTCTTACCTCTGTTTCAGATCCAATAAAGTTGGAGCTGGGCATTGCTGTTTTTCCTTTTTCAATCTTCAGGGTTTTATTTTGTAAAAATTAGGTCTGTGGAAACCAGTTGCCTGTATGGCTGTACATGCTATTTTTGTTATACTTTCTAGTGAATAGATTGACAAGTACTGAGTACAGATTCCACACTTAATCTATGGTGAATGTTGGTTATCCATTGAACTGTTGAAGCACTATATTTTTCAGAAGAAATATTCCAGTTATTTTCTGATACGAGATGCATATATAATATAGTAGAATGGATCTATTTTGTGGCACTAAAAAATATGATTCATCAAATGCACCCTTTCAGTAGAGTAATTTGATGATTAACATGTATTTGATTTTTTACAGTGCCAAAATGGACATACTTTGTGTTCAACGTGCAAGGCCAGGGTGCACAACCGGTGCCCTACATGCAGACAAGAGCTTGGCGATATCAGATGCTTGGCACTGGAAAAAGTAGCGGAGTCGCTAGAGCTTCCTTGTAAGTACTGCTCTTTAGGTTGCCCTGAGATCTTCCCATACTACAGCAAGATAAAGCATGAAGCGCAGTGCAGCTTCAGGCCATATAATTGCCCTTATGCTGGCTCTGAATGTGCTGTGGCTGGTGATATTCCATTCCTTGTTGCACATTTGAGGGATGATCACAAAGTTGACATGCACAGCGGCTGCACATTCAACCATAGATACGTCAAATCCAACCCACGAGAGGTTGAAAATGCCACCTGGATGCTAACAGTAAGTATTAAACTAGCGAAATATTCCTTCTCTGATATCTATTTTCGTGCTGTCCTTTTGTTAAGGAGTAAGGAGCATAATATATTCTAATTTAATCCGACTTGTCCAATGTTTCTTTTTGGGTCAGGTATTCCATTGTTTTGGGCAGTACTTCTGCCTGCACTTTGAAGCCTTCCAGCTCGGAATGGCTCCAGTTTATATGGCTTTCCTCCGATTTATGGGGGATGAGAATGAGGCAAGGAACTATACATATAGCCTAGAGGTCGGTGGCAACGTAGGAAAATGGTATGGGAAGGCACTCCAAGGAGCATCCGTGACAGCCACCGCAAGGTTCGGGACAGCCATGATGGCCTCATCATCCAGAGGAACATGGCCTTGTTCTTCTCGGGTGGTGACAGGAAGGAGCTGAAGCTGAGGGTGACTGGACGGATATGGAAAGAGCAGACCAACCCGGATGGAGCCTGCATTCCGAACCTTTGCAGCTGAGCAAAGACATTGAAAAAAGAGTGAAAGATTGTGCTATTTGGCTGGCTTGTTTTTTCAAAATTGCCATGTTGTTGTGTTTTCATTATAGTATGTGGCCGCTGCAATGTTGTACCTTAAGAAAAATTTTAGGATGTAAAATGTTCTTGTAAAGTAATTGTGTATAACAAATCCAAGAAATCTTACAAGTTGGCCCGTGAAAATGTTCTTCTGTTGTTCCGAGTCATGTTTTCATTTCTTGCATTTTCATGGGAAGGTACAGGCACAATTTTGCAAGAATAGCTCCATGTTCATGCTCATCTGATATACTACGGGAGTGAAGGTGAAGAAAATTGATGGTAATGGTTTGTGGCAACAACTTCTGTTTCCAGACAAATATAATGTGGAATCATGATCCCCTTTAGTCACAATTGATGGTAATGGTTTGTGGCAACACTACAGTCGACCAAGCATAGCTTTGACCACTATTTCTTCTGTTAGAATGCAGTATCTGCAGAATGGAATGCATCTGTGATATTATTCCAGAATTTCAAGTGCAGCTATACCTATAAGATGTCTGGAATGTCACGCAGCAGCAGGTAAACATAAGGGAACAAAATGCATCAAACTGGGTCAGGATTCTGTATGCTGCTGAAAGATTTCACTGTGAGCAGCAGATTTCTGTAACTCGTTGCACATCATGCCAAGCACAGGATCTACCTTCTGTTACTAAAGTAGATCTGCTGAACTTTTCTGATGCTAGGATGTGCTGGTGCAGCTTGGTTTGTCAGTGGCCGGTGTGAGTGGCAGACATGTACTACCAATCCTTTGTTGTTTTGCCCTCAGGAATCAATCCTGCGTACGACCAGTTGGATGTCACAGGATACAGATGAACTTTATGATCTTCTGTACCAAGGCTTGTTTGTTTCATAACCTTGTTTGCTTGTTTTTTTCGTTAAAAAGGAATAGTGAAATTGCAAATGAATAGTGCTGGAATAGTGTTTCTTATGAGAGAAGATGTGATGGATGTGATAAGTGAATAGTGCTATTCACTATTCTTTTGAAGGAAAAGAACAGGCATAGCTTCTGCAAGATCATCAATTCATCATAACATACTTATATGGTAGTAGTATCTACATATTCATACTTGCATGACAGTAGCATCCCAAGCTAAGGATGCTGGAGAATTGGATGGGAGAGAAAAGAAAATTTTGTTAGATGCAAGCTTCGTGGATAAAAAAAAAAGATAGATGATGATGTTTTGTTAGATGAACCTGGTATAATATTTGCATGTACTCCTTTTTATATATGTATCTAAAAAATTGTAAATAATTTACGTTTTGAAATGGAGGTTGTAGGTCACTTGGGACTAGAATCAGAGACGACAAACTGGCTCGGTAAAAATAAAATAAAAGAGGGAGAGATGACAAATGGCGTGGGCCAACTCTTGCTTCGTTTCACATTCACGTGGCCCATGGGGGCCCAGCAATAATTTGTCCCTAGAAAAACACCAAGCGACATGTGCGTTTGTTTGCGATCAGATCCCTGATCAAGCTAACATTGTAGGCTTTTTTTTCTTTGGATTACATTGCAGGCTTTCGATGTCAGGTTCCGAATTCAGGTGGTCATGATGAATCAAGAAGGCATCAAGAACTAGAAATGGACAGTCATTGCTTAGAACTATATGTTTATCTTGTTCCGTCACACGAACAAACTGCATTTTCAGTTTTGCCACTGCATTTCGGCTCAATTACAGTGGAAAACTGTTACCAGGCAACGAGAGTTGTCCTGAAAATGCACAGTTCAGTGTGACTGCTCCACTCGAGCACAGTTTTATCGTACAATCATTTCATATTGGTAAGATCTTTTTTAGATGTAATAGTTTCATTTTAGAAGCATGCAGAAAGTACCTGAAATCTGGCTGCTATACAGCATAGGAAGCCAGCCGTACGACCTGACGACCGAGAGAAACCAGAAAGGTCGGCAGCACATGCTTCACAGTTCACACTAGCCAGTGAGTAGAGTAACCACTGCCGTCCTGATCCGCTAACCATCATGATAATCTAACCACCACGCTCACCAAACACTGGAAAAATACAAGAGCTACCCGATGGATCATCATCTGGAACTTGTCCACCAATCATGCGCCGTACAACAGCAACTTGAGTTGGTGAATTGCAGAATATGATCCCTTCAATCGCCAGCAAGATAAGATAGCATCAATCAACAACTCGCATTTTGCTACGACATCTAAACTGCAGTTTGCAAGAGGCATCCCAACTTGCACATCAAAGCTGCATCTTGCACTAGCATTTCAACTTGCCAGGAACATTCACAATGACATTTCAATTTGCAGTTGCAGAGTTGCAGATTGAATTACTGCTAGACTGAACATGATTTCTAAGATTTAGGCAGAAGCAAGTTCCAATCAACAGGAAGGAAACATGATGAAATACATACCACCACTGACATTGCCTGACCTTGTTTATACTTGACACAAGGGACCAATTGTGAATGAATTGTCTAATTGGAACATCCATCTCAAGAACCAAATCTTTGTTTGGTCTGGACTCTGAGCATCCACCTAACAATCTATCAGTAATAATCTACAACAACAGCAAGAACACCCCACCAATCTAGTAAACATGGTAAACTCCAAGGACTAGAAATCTTGAGAACCAAAGGGTTAATCTAATTTACAAATCGGCCAACCTTATCTTACAATTTCACTGACTGAATGGAACCCAAAGAAACTAATAATTTGATAATGAGAGCAAACCAGAACCAGGCTGTCGCTGATGAGGTTATCAGATCTTGAGCAAAGTAGTGTCAGCACCGGAAGCCGAGCACGCGGCCGTCGGCCGGCGAGACGCCGATGCGGCAGACCTTGGCGGCCTCGACGTGGTGCGTGAAGACCTTGAGCACGGTGACCTTGCCCTTGACCACCAGCAGTGAGTCGACCTCCATCACCGGCGGCTGCAGCTGCGGCTGCTGCTCCAGCTGCAGCGCGGCCGTGACGTGCGGGGACGGGCCGGACGCGGGGATGGAGATGGTGGCCGGCTGCGCGGCGGAGGCGGGACCCGCGACGGCGAAGGCGGGGACGGTGAAGCTGGTGGCCATGTACTGCGTGCGGCCGCCGTCGATCTGGCCGGCGGGGATGTACATGGAGCCGACCTCGCCGCCGCCGTAGGCGACGTGGAGGAGCTGTCGTAGTGCGCGAGAGGGAGCGGTTGGGGTTGCGCACGGAGGCCAGCTGCTGGAAGGTGAAGGTCGCGGTGCCGTTGGCCACGGCGAAGGACGGAGCTGCACGGCGGTGACGGCGATGGCCGGCGCGCGGGCGGTAGAGGATGAAGAGCGCCGCCGCGCCGGCGGCCAGGAGGAGGAAGAGGAGGGCCACGATGCAGGACGCCGCGGGCGAGGAGGAGGAGGAGGGGCGGTGGCCGGAGCGCGCGGCCGCGTAGTAGTGCGGCGGCAGCTCCGGCGCCGATCTGGCCATGGCGGCCGGAATCTTGCGGGGGTTCTTGGTGGGTTGGGTAGCCGAGGCGAGGAGGGGAGCAGCGGGTCCGGGGTCCCGTCGGAGGCTGGCCACTGTACTAGCTAGACGCACGCACGGGCTCGAAAGCAACGGGAGCGGAGCGTCGTCAGTGTCACGGAGGAGGAAGACCAGCGTGGCAGCGTCAGCGTCAGCTTTTACCACCGCAGGGTGCCCGGATTCGGTCGTCCCGACCATCCGTGTCGTTCCTCGTGCAGAATTACGTGTACAATCTACGGTCAAAAATCGACAGCCACAGCCCAATTTTGGCCAATAAAAAAATGAACGAAGATACAAGCAAGAAGATCCTGCACCACAACATTAAACGGTACTGATAAATGTGTGCTGAAGTTTCAAATTATTTGAATGAACTAAAATGGACTATTTCATTCTTATTAGAAGTGCCCGTGATGACATTATTGACGGAGAACTAACATCATTGCGTCACATTAGCTCCACTTGAAGTGACAAGATAGAAGCACGGATGGAAGCTGAACGCCAAAGTTTCAGTTTTTTTAAAAAAGAATTCAAGCCAATTTTTCAGTTCATTTTTTAAAACCAAATACGAATTTATTTCCCGTTTTGGTCAAATCTTCTTATTGTTTTTGCCAAAAAAAAGAAGAAAACTGCAGTTCAGCACGAGCACTCTCATGTGCTGACGCATACTAGCAGTTTTATTTTTTAAATAGCAGTATGTTGTATTGCTCTCTCTAAAAAATGCAGTTTGTTGTATTGGGTTGGGCTGGGCTTGGCAAGTGATTTCTGTGCGAGAAATGTGGGGTAGAAGAGAGAATTTTTTTTAGATTTTTTTTCTTCAATTTGCAAAAATAAATGTCGGATCAAATTTTTTTCAAAATTAGACATCCACCGTCGTTGTAAATGGCGGTAGGGACCTACCGCAACCTGAAACGGCGGTTGGAAGCCTACCACCTTGTAAACGGCGGTTACTACAGATTGCTGGAATCGTAGCGATTCGTCGTTCCTGGTACGGACAACTTCTTTTCAAAAAATCATAACTTTTTGTATGAACTCGGATGGAGATAAAATTTATATAAAAATTGTAGTTTTCGACGAGATCTACAACTTTTTAGTTCAAAGATTTTCATTTGAAGTCATCTTCGAACTCAAAAAATCGATATACGATTAAATCTCAGTTTACGGTATCCAGATGATTTTTACAACGGTGGTAGGCTACTAACCGCCGTTTCAGGTGGGGGTAGGTCCCTACCGCCGCTGTAAATGGCGGTGGATGTCTAGTTTTGAATTTTTTTTGATCTGACATTTATTTTTGCAAATTGAAGGAAAAAGTTAAAAAATTCAAGAAGAGAAAAAATCGCTTGCACACGGTTGGTTCTACCCGTTTAGTTCCGTGAAATTTGGTGAAAATTTTGCATTAAGAAGCGTATTGTGTGAGAGGTGTCACGATCTGGAATGCGAAAATTTTGAAAACTTTTGGGAACTAAACAAGGTCTCGCTTGCACACTGACAGGGAGGTCCCACCTTGTCTGGTGAAGCGCAAACTCTGGTCTCCTCGCGCTCCGTCGCCCCTCCCTCTCTCCGCAAGACCGGAACTCGTCACCCTCACCCGCGCGGCTACGGCGGTGTTGGCCGGATCTGGGAGGTGAAGAGCAGCGACTCTGGAACGGTGGCGGCGGGGCAGTGCAAGTGCATTGCCCCCAGCAGATACCGTATCATGCTGACGGACGCCGGCAGCAATTTCGTCGGCCGCTACATGCCGCTGCAGCACAACAGGATGGGGCGGCCACCAATTCCCCTCGTCTCCTTCTATGGTAAGAACATTTTTACAGAACAATAGACCCAGCATAGTGAGTCCCGTGTCTAACATCTAACAGCAGCAGTTTAGTACCAACACTTTTTTTAACAGAAAATTCATCGAACTGAAATCTCTGTCGGAAAAGAAACTGAAATTTCTGATACAATTCCTGACTTCATACATACATTGTCCACTCTGCTGGTAGCATATTAGTCAATAGTCATCACCAGAGGAGAATTGCGGACTTCAAACATGTTTTGAGGGACAACAAAGGCAACCTTTCACAATTGTGAAAGTACACGGGAGCTATTCAGATAATGAGGCACGCCTACATCCACGGCGGTAGCATGATGATTATTTATTACATCCAAGTTCGAGGGCATGTTATATCTTGAAATGACAAACCAAAAACACTCTGTACAGATACTTCAATGGAGTATTAGTCTAAAAGCCAAAAGGTACTAGCCTAAGAATTATACACAACTTATTGTCAGCCTGATGAGCTGATAGGAGGACCGGAAGTGTAAATTCCAGAGTTGGTCTATTCCTTCTATCTCCCACCAACCAGGAAACACACCTATAGTCCATTCAGCCATTCAGTCATCAGCTGACAGGAGGGTCTGCACTATATATTCCATGGTTGGTCTTTTGCTTCTGTCTTCCTCCAAGCAGGACACTGCCATTTTGATTAGTGTTCTTGCTTGCACGGGGTTGAATGGCCGATTCAACTTTGCATCCACAAACTCATCCATCCACAACTGTTCCTCACCTTCCAGTTTATCAGAAAGCATCCTGACAAGCTTCCGAAGCATATTATGCACCTCATCTGAACCTTCAACCAACTCTGAAACTCTGGTGCCTGATAAAAGCTCGAGGAGCACAACTCCGTAGCTGTATACATCAACTTTCACTGTGATGGGGAGACCAGATACCCACTCAGGAGCAATGTAACCTAATGTTCCTCTTATATGGGAAACATTCTGGTTGGACCCACCTCTGTTTAGTAACTTGGCCAACCCAAAGTCAGTGATCTTAGGTTCAAAATTTTCATCTAAGAGTATGTTCTCAGGTTTCACATCACAATGGATAACCCACTCTAAGCACTCATGGTGAAGATATGCTAACCCTTTTGCAACACCTAACGCAATATTAAACCTTCCCTTCCAGTCCAATAAGATATTGTTTTTGTCATTGAACAAAACGTTAGCCAGTGATCCATTCTCAACATATTCAGAAACCAACAACCTATGTGATCCTTCTGAACAGTAGCCCCATATCCTAACAAGATTCATGTGATTGATCCTCCCAATCATGCTTAGCTCAGCTTGAAACTCTTCCTTGCCTTGCCTTACATTTTCCAGCTTCTTCACAGCCACTTGCCTATCATCTTCAAGGACACCTTTGTATACAGTCCCTGAGCCTCCCTTTCCTAGCTCAAATTTAAACCTTCTTGTCGCCTTGACAAGTTCTCTGTAACTATACCTTCGAAAATTACTAGTCATTACTTTGTAACCTTCCTCAGCTGCCCATAATTCTGATGGCTTAAGCTCTCTTCTCAAAACAAAGAACCATGCAAATGAAATAAAGGAAACTTCAACAACAAAAAATGCAGCTATGAACCCATAGAAGTAAAACCACTTTGTTTCTCCTCCACCAGTCTTATGCACATCTGGAAATGGTTGTCTGATGCTTTTGCTCATCTGATCACAGTCAAGATGTCGTGGCACAGAATCAAACACATTGGAATGGGGAATAACGACACCTAAAACACTCACCTTTATTGGAACCTTGAGATATATAGTTCTTACATCCTTTGTCGGGTAAGTTCTTCCACTGAAAAGATAAGCTTTTGGATAACATGACCCTGTACCCTCCTGATATTGAAAGCCTTTACAGGTGCAGTCACTGATACAAATATTCCTACAAGTTTGAAAAGAAACTGACAGACGATGTTGCTGATCTGACCCCAAAATCTGTATTTGGAAGTTTTACAAACTTCATAGATTTTCTGTCATAATGATCACATGTTATGTTAACGATAGCCATACAACCTTCAGTCCAGTTACCTGGGTTTCTCATCACATAACCTGGTGGGCATGAACATGTAGGTTTAGGTGAGTAATGGCAGATTCCACTACGACCACATAAACCATGAATATTGCAAGGTTGGGACATTGCTACCATTGAAACTGACCATGACCCATCTGAGTCATTCATGCTATACAGACGGAGATTTCCATCAGGGTCAAGAGTTAGCCTTCTATTAATGTTTGGCCCTGCATCCAAGGCCACAAGTGGTTGGCCATCAGCAAAATCGCTTGATGCAAGGTTCCCACTATTATCAAGGGTTCCCAACCTCGTATTGTTATACTGGTTTCGGCCATCCTGGTAGATAGTTTGATCAGGGTCTGGCCAGTATATATCTGAAACTTCAGGCACATGATATATAAGTGATAGTATCGAAAGGTCACTGAAACGGAAGATATAGTCACCAGGACTATGAGATTGAGTTGTAGGAACTAACTTTGTGGTAGCAGTGATGTGTTGTGTTGGCAGGAAAGTGTCTGTTGGTGAATCAAAACTTTGCCAGACGGTGTTACCTCTTGAATCCTCGATGACGAGATTCCCAGTGTTCAAAAGACGAGCATGCCGAACATTTGTGAAGTTGCCATCAGCTTGCCACATGACTGTGCCATCATAATCTGTAAGGACCATGTTGCCATCCTTCTGCAAGGTTACAGAAGACCTCCTGGCATGTACAGGACGGTCCGGGTTTGCGCTCCAGACAATGGTCTTGTTGGCTGCCTTGGAGTACCATATTGAGAACGTGAAGGCATTGGTATAGATTTCGTAGAAGCCAGAGGAGAAAGTTCCATCTGATGATTGTAGGATGTTGGTTTGGTAGGATTCAACTCTGAGAGACGAACCCAGTGAGAGAATGTCACGGGATGCAGCTGTTGAAATTAGAGCAAAGAAAGAGAGGATGGAAGCAGTAGCAAGGAGAGTTGCAAGAGAAGAAGCCATTGTTGCAGAGTATGCTTTTGGGAAATGAATGCACAGCTACTTATATCCTGTGCTATGCCTAATTTTTGTCTCAATCCTGAAAGCAAAACATCATTTCTGGTCAAATTCAGAGTGCTATGGGGTTTAAATTGTTTCAGTTTTCTTTCTGCACCCTGATGAGTTCTAGTCAACCTTTGCTGCTATCGGAGCTCAAGATAAGTCCATATGGAGAGTGACGCTGCTTTAATAGTTCGATCAAGACAATGTACCGGGCTTAAAGCTAGCTGCCAAGGTGGGTCCCCCTATAACTTTACAGCTAGGATATGATGATGTTTCATGGTGGCTGCTCTGCACTTGAACATTCAGATGAATTGACCGTGGTTTGCGTCGCGGACTTGGGTAGTGAGAAACAGATGATAAGGTCAGAATGGTGGCTTTCAGGAAGCGATGCTGACATTTTGGTGTAGCTAACCGGAGAGCAAATTGCAGAGTGCAGTTATGCAGAGTTGAATAATATGATGTGGATTTTGTAGGAGTGACTGAGTCTTGGTACCATGACAAATACATCATTGGGTCTTTCTGTCTCGTATGCGATAGGTATGTATAGAAGGCAAGAGACATACTGGATGTTGACACGGGTATTCTTCAGTGTTTCAGCGAAGGACCAGCTGGTGAAAACGTGATCTTGCCAAGTTGCTGTTTGGATTGCCAGCATCTATGGGAACAGCATACCAGTGATCCATTAAATTTATGCAAAATTTATTTTGTTCTGGTAGAACTGCACTAGCTTATACTATTATGGAACTGGAAGTGCTGTCAGCTGAAATAGCATTTGATGGAAGACCAATTGCGTCAGAAAAATATTCAGATGGCCAAAGGTTTTTCAATGAAGGATAAGGTGATGTATTGACATTGACCGATACCAAGTCCGGCACCACAATTATGCACCCATGATGGTATCTGCTAGTCTGAATATCATTATGCACACAGTGAGTTTCTCCTAACCTGATGGGGAGATGGAGATCTTCGGTGCTCTGCTGCCGGAGCCGGCGCGGCGTGGGGTCTGGAACTGACCGTCGAAGGCCAAGCGTGTGTGGACAAACACGTCTCGGGTCTACCACTGCTGGAGCTCGCTATGCATGCCGCCATGCCCAGCCGGTGGGGGCTCCGTCGCGCGGCGAATGGCGCTGCCGTGCGGTCGGCAGGTCAGATACCGCTGCGGCCTGCGGGAGCAAGTTAAATGGGTGCGGATCTTCTTGAGGGGGGAATTGGTGGGTCAGATGGGTGGAGCTGTGCACTTCCGGCTTGGGAGGAGGGTGGCGGCGGCTGCTGCAGGCGGCGCCGGACGCGAGGGAGAAGGACCCGATCTGAACCTAGGGGCATTTTGCAAATAATCGGATCGCGATTAATAGTCGCGATCCAAATTAGGGGTCTATATGAAAATATCCGGGGGTCTTTTTGAAAATAATCAGATCGCGATCAGTAGCTGCGATCCAATCAGAGGGGTTTTCGAAAAGATTCCGATCGCGATTTGGCCCTCCGCTGGGACTCGCCGGAGCGCCGCCTCACGCCGGGGCCTCCCTCGGAGCACCTCTTCTTTCCACTGTCTATCTTGCAGCAGACCCAGATCGCTGCTGCCGACCGCCCAGCACATCTCGGTGATGCACCTCGTGATGTCGTCGTTGGCTGGGCCGGCGACGGCGCCGAAAGGTGCTGCAGCGCGCCTTGCCGACGCCGTACGCGCCGGAGAGTGAAACGAGCAAGGTCGTCCGGGTCGGAGGGGCCCGCGGCGTTGAAGGCGGAGAGGAGCTCTTCGACGGTGGCGGTGGGCGGCGGGAGCTTGAAGACGTCGTTGTCGGAGACGATGGCGCTGCACTGGGCGTGCACCTTGGCGCGACTCTGCTGGAGCCCCACGTTGGGAGGATTGCGATCGCCGTTGTCCAGAGGAGGATGGACGCGTACCTGAGTTGAAAAGGAGGAAGGAATAGCCCTGAAGTTGAAAAGATGAAGGAAGAGCTGCAGAGCTCAGCCGACTGCCATGTAATCTTGAGCTCCTGAGCTCAAAATGAAATCTTTTGCAGAGTTCAAAGAGATAGCTACAAATATTTGGGCAAGTAAAATAGAATGAGGAAAGTGAGAAAAAATCATGAGGATTGTAGCTTAGAGAAACACTTGCTCTGCCTTTTTTGTTATTCTTCTTGGGATTCATACGGTATGCTGTTGCTGATGTTCAAAGATAGTGACGACATGGATCAATCGTCAGCCCACCATTCTCCGCGCTGGTGCGTCTTGTACTTGCAGCAGCACTGACATTAACCATTTAACCGTGGTAGTGGTAAACTGGTAATCATCGTCTACCGTGAAGACGAGAATGTTCAGCAGCCTTTTATACCACGAGGGTTGATGATGCACCAACAGCGGTGTACAGTGTACTATATGTATGGAGCTCCAGAAGGGTTTACATTTTGCTGGTACATGATGGTTGACACCATTCATTCATTTTCCAAATGCAAGCGGCAACCATATCTTGGGCTCGAGTTTATACATACAGAAGAATTTGTGTAGTGTGCTCAATTTATGACACCGAAAATTATATAAAACAAGTCTTATGTATAGGGATGGCAACGCACGAAAATACCGTGTGCCGAGGCAAAACCCGATAGGGTGAGGATTGGTGTTGTTTTGTGCCGCAGGCGTGAGTGCGGGTTTGGATCTATACCCAACGGGTTTCCTTTGTGAGCACAGAGAATCTATACCCGTGCCCGCTCCGTGAACCGTCACACCTCGACATGTGGGACACAATATCAATCCTTATCTGCTCCCTCTCACCTCGCGATGCCTTATCAGCGACGTCCGTCCTCGCCAGGCCACCGTCGCCACCCGTTCCCCAGCCGCCCGAGCCGGCGGCGGGCGCTGCGACCGGCCGCCCGCCGCGCCGCCCCTCCTTCAATCTCGGCCCCTGCGCCTCGATTCTTCCCCATATCGTCGCAGCGGGATGGCCGTGATGCCGCCTCCTCTACCTCCTTCCACCGTGGGATCGCCTCCTCTCTGTCTCCTCCCGGATGTGCCGCTCTACCTCGTCCATCATGGGATGAGCCACCCCTACCTCCGTCCACAGGGATGCGCCGCCCTCGGCCGCCTCCCATCCGTCGGCGACACGCCGCTCCTCATACTTTCCCTACTCGGTGGTGGCTCGTTTGCAGGGAGCCTCGCCAAGCCATCGCGGATCAGGCTGGCAGGGTGTACGTGCTGGGTGGCGAGCGGGCATACATATTGCCGTGATCGCGGTAGCCGAAGTTGCCTGCGGCGCGGGTGCAGGAACCTATGCCCGTGGGTAATGTGCCCGTGATCTATACTTATGTAGCATATATAAGCAAGCCAAGGAATACTTCGACAAACCACATTTTGCTGTTATGAATTATGATATGATGAAAGGTACATGTTTTTTAAGGGGAGGTACATGTTTGGTGGATGTAGCGGTGGATGTGAATCTAAGGCGGCTAATAAAAGTGCCGGGGAGATGCATTTTGAGTACTGTTGGTACTGGATAAGCTCTGGGGAATAATCTCTTTCTTATTTCTTTCTTATTTGATTATTTCTCAAAATAAACAATATAAAATATCTAAATGATGATATATTATAAATATTGATATTATGAAACAATATTATTCTATTTAGATATTTTTATATTATTATTTTTGAATAATAATAATAATACATTATTATATACTATTATTTAGTCTTTATTGTTAGTATTTTTATATTATTATTAACTATTTAATATTTTTATATAGTTTAGATATTTAATATTGTTAAATATTTTGTAGAAAACATAATATTTTTTTAAAATATTGATATTATGTTTGCAACTTGCCCGCCCTAACGGATGGAATTGATTCACGATCAGCCTCCTTCAGCCCGTAAGCAAAACAAGATTTGGTCTCGTACGCCTGCTTCCCTCTCTTTTGAATTTAGAACTGATAGCCCTCTCGTTACTTGAAAGGAAATGGAATGCATCTTCGGTGCCTAAGCTTGAGTGAGCGCATCACAACTGTGCTGATTTCTTTCTTTTGGCTTTCAATTCACCCTCTGCCTAGGATAAGGAAGCTCAGCCCTTTTCGGAAAGGCAAGAAAGTGAAAGCACTTCGGTCTTGAAAGAAAAGAAGGCATTCTAGTTTTTAAAAGAAAGGTGCGCAGCGAGGTGTGGGTAAAATATCTTAATCTTCAAGTTCCTTACATCCAAATATGAATGGTTTCTTTCTCACGTAGGAAAACAAGGCAAGCGAGATAGGTAAAAGTAAAGTATAGCAGATATAGCCAAATAAGGGTTTGTGCATAACTAGAAGTATAGGTTTTTACAAAATGGTTTTTACGAGCTTACAAAGCAAAGTATGTTGAAAAGAGAGTATAATAGACTTTTTGACTTTCCCCAACTTGAATGCTAGTTAGGGTCCTTAGGGTGCCCTATTACATCCGTTTTCTTGGCTAGACCAGAGGAGAGAGTTGGGAGCCATTCTCCAAACAGAGATGTTAGACCATTCCCTCTCACTCAGATACACCTCATCCCAGAAGAGCGTTATTCTCCCATCCACGGGTAGTTCTTCCCGAGCCTTCATTGCTTTATAGGCTCGAACAATCGGAAGGAAGCTTGACATGAAAGAAGTTCGAGTCGAAGCAGACTAGCAGATAGTGGGGCGATTGGTAGTTCGTGCAGTGACCTCGTTCTGGATGTGCCTCGTACCATTTCTTTCTTCTTAACGAAACTCTGTCTATCTACTAAAAAACTTCTTCCTACGCAAAGCCTACTAAATAAAACTCTTCGCAAACTCATTACGGCGGTTACCATTGAACTCAAAGGAAACTAATTACGTGGATAAGAGAAAGAAAGTATCACTAATGCCAGCCGAAATACCCAATGACTATCGAGTACCAGACAAAAGCGAAATATATAGCCTTTCTAGCGAGTAATTTCTTCCTTTCATTTCATTATATACGAGTTTCTTTCTATCGAGAAAGGAAGCAATTACATGGAGTAAATCAAATAGTTACGAGCTGGCTAGCTTGTTCATTCACTCTTATATCTCTGAAGCTCCGCCTCTGCTTCCACTGGCATCATAAGTGTACTAAGGAAGTCTTCAATAGGTACCACTAAAACAAGGTTTGGAACAAGTGGTCCTTTTGCAAGTGCACAGGAGTATCCTTCTCCAATACTAAAAATGAGATGTGACTCAACATCTGGACTTGACAAGCAGAACCAGCAACGGCTCTCCACACGCTTTCGATCACTACAAATGGCGAGCGAGTATGACGATATACTAGACAGATGCATTAGATGATGATCAATATTGAACTGATCATGAGAGAGAGAGAGAGAGAGTTTTGGAGGACTTCACTCATCTAAGAGGTCTTGAATCCCTTGCCTTTTCATCATCAGGTTGCCTTTTCCTCATCAGGTCTGCCCAATCCCATTCTCTTCCTTTGTTATAGACTAAAGTTTCACTTCCCTAAATTAAGTTTCGTCTGACTTAGTGAAAAGTGAGTCTATTTTGATTAGAATTAACCGCAGTGCACCGAAAGGCTCAACTCACGAATGAATATAAAGATCAAGATTATTGATAATAAGGAAGGAGGCGCGTGCGCTCGACTGACAAGGATAGGAACGAGGGTTTTTCAGTACTGTACTGTAGTAGATCGAGTCTTTTTCCTAATTCCCTTGTCTTGTAGACTCCTTGTGCCCTATTTGAATGGAGCTGGATCCCCATGGTAAGGTCAAGGGCCAGACATGATGAATCAGACGTCTTCATTCCTCCTAGTCAGTGAATGGAATTGGGCAAAGCGAGACAAGAGTCCTTTAATATACGACTTTTCATGAGATGGTATATTGGAAGAAAGTTGTCCTTCCTGGCATCAAAGAAAGAGAAGAGCGGAGGATGCTTCTCCTTCGATGCTTGAAGAAAGCTTATATGGGACTTGTGAAACAGAGAGAGCAGAGGATTGAATAGTCCTATCGGGTTCTTCTTTCTTGGCGGCCCTATTAGTAAGTTGGCCCACCTTCTCACTCGGGAGGTCTATTAGGTAAGAGAGAACATAGACTTTCTATGTTGAGAATGAAGCATTCTCCTTGCCTACAAATCGAGGTTTTGGTGCATTAACTCATAAAGCCCTGTGGAAAAATCCTCTTTATTTACGAGAAAAAGTGCTAAAGGGCAGAAACACCTATATGCAAAAGTCCTACTTTTGCCCTAAATCCACTTCAACTAGTCGTATCAAATACGGAATACAAGACTTCATAGTTGAAGAGAAATATCCAAATAACATATTGGATTCTTAAAAGAATCCATATTTTTAGCAATAAAATACATTTTTCCTCTCCCGATAATATATATTATTATATAATCAATTCAAAATATCTATGATATTATATGTTTTCTTTATAAAGGACCCGAAATACCTTGTTTACACTTGATTGACCTTTGAACCAAGAAATAGGAGTAGCTGAACTTTCAATGCCTTACAGCTTTCTCCCATTGGATGGATTGCCTAAGATGCCTAAGCTTGCATACATGGAAATAAAATGTCCGTGACTCTTTGTAAACTGATAGACTAGCTTTCTCATTCTCACAGGAAAAAGAGAGTTACTTTAGAACTTATTTCCAAGGCCGATAGAATTGAATAGTTAATTCCCTTTGTCTTAAGTGATCTATTAGAGAGCTTCCCTACCTACTATTGTATTTGATTCCCACAACCTCACATCCTTGCTTGTTTTGTCATCACTGTCCACTGTAAGACCTATCTTTCTGGAGTCGGGTGAACTTGTTTACATGAAATTGGTGGAATCCCTTGCCCTGTGTTAAGCATATTGCTAGCGGACTTCCTTTTATCTTTGTTCGGATAATACCTCTTCCTCTCCCAAGGTCGTAAACTTAATAGGAATAGCAACCTGACTAGAAATGAATAGCTGACTAGCGCATTTAACGAGTTGGTCAGGCTATGAATGAAGGCTACTACTCTTCAGGGAGAAGGTACTAATAGCTCGCTCATAGGGTCAGTCAACCTCCTCACTCTTGGTCTGGCGGGGCATATTAGATATAGTAGTGGTGTTTTGAAAGCTTCTTATTGAGTCTAATACTATAGTAGGTCAGGTACAGCTTGTTATACTAGGCTGATTTTGTGAATCATTGAAAAGCAATAGTCTTAGTAAGTTTAAGAAAGGAGAATAACAAGGTTGAATCAAAGATAAAAGTAAAGCTGGTCACACCGCCGATGAGTTGTGTAGGAAGGATTGCTTGTCAAGCTCTTGCGGAATTTGGACTTATTATTTTGACTTATGGCTCCTCCTAAAACCCTTTTCTAGATTAGGCGGGCTCTCTGAATCTGAGAGAGATCTCCGAAAGTATAAGCAAGACGCTCTTACACCGGAAAGATTGTATAAGCTAGTTCTCACTAGTCGGGCCCTTACTCCTACTACTCAACAGCCGAGCCCTGACTTCCATCTACTACTTCTTATTCAAGCAGCAAGTGCAGAGTTCACGAGCTAGGAGGAATTGAAAATCCTAACTAAGAAACAATCAATCAGTCACTCACTAAGTCTGTTAAGTAAGAGTTATACAAAATACTCTGATTCAATGTACGAGTGACTCAATCCCAAAGGTCAATCCAGCCAGCCGATTTTCTACAACAAAGGAGTTCGTCGTGGAAAGATCAAGTCTAATGACAGACACTGGTAATTCTCTCACTGGGCCAGCCACTAGAATCAGTCAATGAAAAAAGCAAGCAAGGAGATGTCTTTACTGGACATTATACTATCATATTAGTTAAATTCTTTCTATACAGGTACTTTGAGTTTGGTGCTATGATGTAATTCCCTGTACTCAACAGTCAAAATACAAATAGTACTAACCGTTATTCCCTAGATAGCTAAGAGCTCTGACACTGCGCCTAAGAGGCTAGCTTCACTAGAAAGAGAAATAAAGGCTTGATTTCCCTGTGGGAGAAGCGGAATCGAAATCTCTATCACTTCACATAACTATCTTCCCTTCGCCTGTTTTTTCTATCTATTCCGGCTACAAAGGATGAAAAATAACCTCAGAAACCTACCACCTATCCGACGACATAGAAGAGAATTTAAAATATGTATTCAATACACCAAACATCTAGGTAATATTTGTTTGCTTTCGGATATGCTTTTCAATATCTTCACTTGTTAAAATAGAAACACTTGCACTTTCTCGCTTGGAAAAGAAAGACTATCCTCTAAGTAAATCAATCTATCTCGTATTGCCCAATCTGGATGCTAAAGGCTCGTCACCCCCTCAAGGTCGCTGACCATCACAACTACAGAACTACTCATACTAGGAGCAGTGGCCACTAGGAGGACTGAAACGAAGACTTCTATACAACTGGTAAGAAAATACTTCAACGGAAAGTAAATCCCTGCCAACCGTAATGACTTACTTCTTTCGTGAGCTTCTTCATGTCCGGTCGGTAGAAAAGGGCTTAAGAGCTAAATAGAGAAAGTAAGTTCAAAGTCTGCCTTGGGCTAGGTAAACACGGCTATGAGACTGAGAATTAGGCGCTAGAGGCGCTCTCTTTTTCTCTGCCTTTGGTCAACCTGGTCACCTTCGCACACACCTTTCTTTCCTTCCACTTCTTGTCTGGGCCACTTTAGTTATTCATAATATAATAGAAGAATTATGATGCTTTCATACGAGTCCAGTAGGGTTTGCATTGCCAGAAAGCGAGAAATAATATTTTTAATCATAAATAAAACTAGAGTAAATATTATTACTTTCATTATAAGTTTTCATTAGGTTAATATATCTTTATAAGAAACAATATTCATTTCTGATTCAATAGACGACATGTAAGAAAACTAAAACGAGAGTGTAAGGAAGTCTTGACTGATTGAATAGGAATTCTGGAACATTGGGTGGGGCGTAGCGTGTCACTCACAAGAGCACGGCTAAGCGCAAAAGCACTTGCTTAAGTTACAGTGCTAAGACTGTCTAAGGTTCTACTCAAGCCGGCTTTGGTGCGGGGGAATACACCATGCATGAGAACATTGAGAAGTGAGATCTGGTTGGTGTGTATAGTAGCAATTAAAACAATGCACTTTCATCTCGAACGTATTTTGTGCTTAGCAGCTAATAGGTAACATGCAAATAATAAATATGCTTTGTAGTAAGGCCGTAAGGGCCAATGTTATTATCAATGTCTAACCGAGGGGAGAAACCAATTCAACACCCGTGGGTTGAACCACCGCTTCCCCACCTTCCCATGGCGCTCGGTCCCACTCTCCATCTACATTCTCTCTTTTTTTACCTCTTGCTCCAATTGCTTGCTAGTTGACTAGCTGAGCGGACCGGCGCTTTGGCCCCCGCGGGATCTACCCATATAGTACTGCAGTTGCTTTCTTTTTTTTATTATTTCTATACAAATAAATATTATTAATAGATATAGATTTAGTGTATAAATTATTTTCACGAAAAGCTATGCACATAAATCGTCTATTATGAAAAAAAGTATAAGTTATGTGCACAACTCGTCGTTAGAGCAAAAATTATATGCATAAGTTATTCTTCAAATAATTGTGCATACAAGTTGTATGCATAAGTTCTGCACGCTATCAAATTTATGCTAAAAAATTATTTGACGAAAATGTATAGTTCACAGTTATGCGTCGAAGTTGTGTGTATAAGTTATGTATAAAAAATATGATAAAAAATTGTGCATATAAGTTTAATGCATAAGTTTTGCACATGGGCCAGTGTCAAAGTTATGCTTTAAAATTATCTGATAAAAATTTATAACGCGAAGTTATGCACCAAAATTATGCGTATAAGTTATGCTTTTCCAAAAATAGAAAGTTGCGGGGTGGGAGGTTCTGTCAGGAAAGCGTGCGTTCCTGACGCGCGCTCGTTAATTAGACAACGGGGGGAGTGGTTGATTTACCTATTCGGATTTGATACATTAATGACTAGTTATTATTCTTTTTAGAAAACCTTTGTTTAAACTTTCAAACCTTCTTGAGGATACAAATCTCTGGACTTCTCACTATATTTACCGAGGCTTCCACCCCTCCTAATCTTTACCTTTCGTGCATGGCTGATATCTTGTACGTTGTATCAGCAAACATTGTGCATTTGGGAGAATCCAATCATCAACTAACTAGACCCGAAACAGACCTCCCACGGCCCAACAAGACATTCGGGCCTCTTCATTTTATGTCATCTTTTCATCTCCAGCCTCTCTAGGTTTTACACACCACCCGCAGAAAGTTCCCTCAAAAAGAAAAAAAAAACCCGCAGAAAGAGAACTCATTGCCCTTTTGCCTCCTGTGAGGCCACGAACTTCGGTATAGAGCCTTCCCAAAATTTCACTAACTACCCGTTACATCAATCTTCAGATACTAATTAAGAGTATTAAATATAAATTAATGATAAAATTTATTTCACAACCTCTACCTTAATTTTCAACACAAATCTAACGACTGATTAGACAACGTCGTGCTACAGTAACAATCCCTAATGATAGACTAATTAGATTTAATGGACTCATCTCGCAATTTCCGATCCATTTGTATAATTATTTTTGTAACTAGTCTACGTTCAATATTTCTAATAGATCTTGAAAGAAGACCCAAAAATTTCACCTCACGAACTAAATCAGGCGGAGCAATAACCATGCTATTGAAGTACTTCCATTTGTAAACATAGCTCTCATTCCAATTGCTAACCAAAAGACTCACGCTCTAAAACTGTGTCTAAATTAAACCAGCAGCATCAACAACCCACACTACCGGAAACGGGGGCTTTGTCGAGAGCTCCAATCCTCTCGGCAGAGCCTCTGCCGAGAGGAAGCTCTCGGCAATGCGCTCTCGGCGCACTTAGGCCGGCAAAGGGCTCTTTGCCGAGAGCCGGCGGGCCCTCTCTCGGTGGATATGTGCCGAGAGCCCACCTGGCTCTCGGCAAAGACGATTTTCCAAAACAAAAAAAAAATCTGGCGGCGTGCCCACTGCCGTCAGCCCCCACCACTGCTGCCACCACCACCACCACCTGCCTTTGCTCACCACCGCCCGCTACCACCACCACCGCCACCTGCACGCCACCACCGCCGCGCCACCACCGGCACCGCCACCCCAACAACAAGATCGGGAGAGAGGGAGGAGAACTAACCCGATCGATCCGCGTCGGAGGAGGCCGCGCCGGGAGGATGGAGGACGCCGGATCCGGCGCCGCACCGCGTCCACCGCCGCGCCGGGAGGAGGGAGGCCGCCGCGCCGGGAGGAGGGAGGATCCGCCGCACCGCGTCCACTGCGGCCACCACACCTCGCTCGTGAGGGCTCGAGCCTCGCCACGCCCGTCACGCCCGTCCTCTTTTTGCCGACGCTTGGCTGCTCCTCACCGGTGAGGCGGCGGAGGGAGGAGGCGGAGGAGGATGGGTGGGGAGGGAGGAGGTGACTCACGCCGCCGGTCTTGGGCCGGGAGGAGAATGGGGCGGCACCGGGAGAGGAGGGAGAAGGGGCGGGAGGCCGAGAGGCGAGAGGAGAAGGGGACGGTCTTGGGAGACGAGGGAGAAGGGGGCTAGGGTTTCGTCGGCCGAGGGCCTTTATACCTCGAGCGAATCGACGGAGGTGAATGAGGGTCGTCGATCCGGAGATCGACGACTCCAGGCGCCCGACGGATAAATGAGCTCGCATTCGGCCCAGGTGGGTGAGGCGCATGGGCCGATTCGGCTGCTTCTCGTCGATTCGAGCCGAGCCCGGTCAGGTGAGTTCTTTTGGAGAGGAATATTGTGACAACCCATCCGAGATAATTCCGTACTATCTAAACCACTCCATTTGGTCATTAGCGATAATAAAGAATCATCCCGTTGAGTGTTGCCGGGTCAAAGCCCGGTAAATCACTTGAAACACACATAGAGGATCGAAACGTATACATTAAAACTCCCACGAAGGAGAGTCAGTGCCTTACAAATTAACACAATTCTTCCCGTAGGGTCCATTATTACAAACCATGGTTCTTGACATGAAAGTAAATGGTTCGAGTTTATTAAAACAGCGGAAATAACTAAGCGTGCGACAAGTATCATAGGAGGCCGTCCATGATACAATCACTCGTCATCATCCACCCATTCCAGCTCCCGGTGGAATTTCTCCAGCCACACATCACATGCATTACACGAAACAACATTTAAATAGCAAGTGAGTATACTAATACTCGGCAAAGGCTTACCGTCTAAAACATAAAAGACTTTACCTCTAAGCATGCAAGGCTTTTGGCTAGTGGGTTTGTTTGCCAAAAGCTACTAAGTAGTGAATCCTTACTTTCACATTTTAGCTCAAGTTCTAGTAGAAGTAATCATTACTAGATAAGCAACTATTGCAATCATAAGTTGTACAATACAATTAATCAAGTAACAATATTCACAAAGTTCCATCATAAAGGGATATCATGGCGATGAGATTAAGTAGTCTCGAGATAACGGTGAGAGGCCGACAATCGATTGATTTAAACCTTGCAAGGTAGACCTAAACACACGGGAGGTGCCCTCACTAAGAGTGCTCCAACCGAGGCGGTTCCGTCATTCCTCGGATTGGGATCGATGTTACGGTCTTAAGTACAAGGTTTCTTGGGCTCGCCACCAAGGTCACCCAGTCTCACGCATGTACTCGGTGGCGAGCCAGGGGCCGCAACCCTAAGATTAGTAGCGCAAAGTTCCCGCAGCCTCATTTAGGTACTAGGCTTACAGGTGCCCATTTCCGACAAGTGCTTAGTCGTTCAAACACTTAACCAACGAAGCCCCTTTGGACCGGAGCCCAAATCCATGCTCTTACCACATGAGCAATCCATTAATAAATATGGTGATTCCATAAAGGAGATCCTATTCTCGGTGTGAAACATCACTCGACTTGTCTGGATCCTTAGAGCATAGCAACTAGCGACCTAGCATGCTAGTAAAAGATCATAGGTACTTAGGATCATGCAACTAGGGTTTCAATTCAACTCGAACGTAAATGCACATAAAATAACAATGATAAATTCAGAAGTTTAAATGAAACACATAGGTTAATGATTAAAGCGGGGCTTGCCTTTCGTCGGCCTGGCAGACAAACAAACTTCCGGACTTTGGTCGGGTCTTGATCTGGACACGTGGTGCACGTCTCCTCCTGCTCCCTCGTCCCTCGTCGGTAAAGCAGCGTGTAACTACCGTCGGGAACTTCTACGGAGGATGCATATGCATTAATTAGAGTATAATTAATTTAATTTAAACAAAACAGTAGCAAACAGTCCACAAGGAGCATATGGTTGACCATATTCACCTTGACAACAATATTTATCACTTTTCCTTTTAAAGATTATTATAAAGGCTTATTTATTCTTCTCTTTATGGTGATTGTGCACACATCTAAAATAAATAAACAAAATTAGATGCACAACAGCAAGGAGGAGTTTCAACTCTTAACTCATTTTCTTAACCTATCCCTAAGGTTCAAGCATATAAAGGAATGATTTTCCCCAACTATTTTACTAACAAGCCTATAAAGGTTCCTTCACTTTTATTCAACAAAAAGCTTTATAAACAGCTAAACTAGCACCCACTGGTCTCTCTGACCAGGAACACTTTACTTGGACAGCAAGCACCCAAGGAGCTATGAACATAAATGGACAAAGCACAACATTTCTAGCTAGCATAATTAGGATAAATGCACACAAAAAAGAATATAGCACTTCTGGAGCCAAACTTTCTCCTACACCTTCTCTGGTCTAAAACAAGCCTAGGAAACCAACAAACACATCCATAGCTATTATAGATCTTGAACTACACATTTATGATTAAAAACAAGCATAAATCAGGAATAAATATTTCTAGCAGTCCAAAAATCATGATTAATTCAAAAAGGGTGCATATAGGCATTTCATTACCATTCACAGAAGTTGAGCTCAAAAAATCTATTTACGTTTCGCTACAAAAAATCATTAAGGTAGAAATAGCATTAATACAAGATAAATCATAGTAAAAGATTTACTCAGTAACTTTGTGCCAATTTTTGCACAGAGCCTACACATGCTAGTGCTCACAACATATCCAAAAATCAGCTCATGAACATGTGTGGATTTTGCAGTACAACAGATCTAGGTTAAAAGGATTTCAATTTTTCATGCAAAAACTATAACTCAAAAGTATATACATGCTTTGCAAAAGATGTAGATCTACTCACAAGGAAGGCAGCAAAATTGGTTTTGCATTTTTAGGATCTTTCTACGATTTGATATGATTTTCCCAAGCCTCTGGACCAAAACACAAAGAAACTAAGATAAGATCCTTACGAACAGGTCCTTACTTCACGAAACACCCGAAAGATCTCCAGACAAGCAATGTAGTCCACGGGCGGCGGCGGTGGTGGCCGAATCCGGCGACCTCGCCGGCGTTCTGGCCGGGGAGTGGCTGGAGGATCTAGGGCCCTAGGGCCGATTTGGGTGCCTGCGGCGAGAGGCCGAGGGCGTGGCCGGCGCAGGCGGCGCGGCGCTGGAGCTCGCCCGGCGAACTGGTCGTCGGCTGGCAACAAGCGGGTGTGGAGGCTCAGTGGTGCTTGAGGAAGAGGTGGAGCACGCTTGGTGATGGTGTGTTGGTGGGATGTGGAAGCTCACCGTGCGGCGTCAATGGCGGCATGGCGGCTCGGCGGCGCAGGCGCACTGCGTGACCGGCTCTTAGGTGCTCGTGCCTTGGGGAGGGTCACGAAGTCGGTGCCACGTCGTGGCATGGCGTGGCATGGCACGGGCCGCGGCGTCGACGGCAGTCATGCCATGGGCAGGCGGGCGGCGTGGTGGCGGCGCCACCGCGTGGCGTGGCGTGGCGCGTGGCAGGAGGGCCGGATGGCGGTGTGCTGGGCGGGCCCACCTTGCGCACGTGTGGGGGCGTGTCCCTCGGCGTTCGGGCCCAGCCGGCGTGGTGAGCCTCACGCGCCGGCCGACGTCAGCAGCGCGTTCGCCGATGACATTTGTTGCCACTGTTCGACCAAGTTTATCTCCAATTTTGCAACAAAAGTGCTCCAAGGTGTGAATAGAGAAGTTGTAGATCAGCTACCCTCTACAACTTTTAAAAGGCCGATGGTGTTTTGATCAGCAGTTGTGCACAAAGGCATGCCAACTTGGCGGTTTTCATGGCGGGAGTGAAGTGTTGTGTTGCGTTGACCAGGTTTTACACCATTTTCCACCTCAAATCTCAAATGCGCTCAACATGAAAGTTGTGTCCCTTGACAAACTGCACAACTTTTACATTGGGAGAATTTGAAGTGTTTAGGTGAAATTTGGAGAAACGCAAAAGTACTAGAGTCACCATGGATGTCAGAGGGTTTGAGAGGGGGTTTGACTTGATTTGACCAAGCTTTGACCAAGGTTGACCATTAGTTGATCATTAGTGATTGCCGGCTAGGGTTTCGAGGTGATGACCTAGGTTGACCAAGTTTGACCAGAGTCCACGTGTTTGACTTGATTGACTCGGTCATTAGCGTTAAATAACCCTAATGAAAACACAGGCGTCTGACCTACCACCTTAAAAAGAATCTCGTCCCGAGATTCGACAACAAGATTAGGGCGATTCCTTCCAACAAGATAAGGGTTACAAAGGGAGAAAGACAAATCCGCTTACACTTCTCGGCATCGAGAATTCAGCTAGGACAAGAGATACATGGTGCTCTCCTCATTGCCTCAACGCAGCTCATGAGGAAGCGGACGATGAATGTGCACATGAAAAACTAAGAGCGACAGATTCCGCGATGCGAGATACATCCCTACAAGCGTCCAGCGGAGGGACTCAAACAACTCCAAGAACTGAGCCATGGTTGGCGATGCAGGCTGGGATTCTCCTCTCGGTCTTCTTCCAAGCTTCTTACGGAGGTTGTCGGCGAAGACGGAGGGACACTTGCTTTCGGCGAGGAGGCGGAGCGAGCATAGAGATGGCTGGTGGTGGTTGGCCAAAACTAGCGAGGGAGAACAAAGAGCAATGGTGATGTCGAGCTCGAAAGGAGGCGAGACTTGGTAATGGCAACATCGTGGGAGGGCTTTCCTTTTATGCCTCCACAAAACAGCGTCATCTAGAACCAAGCGAGGTAGGGGCGCGGGGCAATCTGGTGGTGGCAGCACGGGGCTCGATAATGGTCGGCCCGTGAGGTCTCGGCGACGTGATCGTGGCCGCGAAAAGAGATGGCGAGGCGGCGCCACGCGGCGTCGTCATGAGTGGTAACCGAAAGGATGGGGTCCAACGGCGAAGAACCGACCGTGATGGTGGGAACAACGAGAAGAGCTCAGAGTATCCACCCTCTAGGCTCGAGATCGTAATGAGGAGAAATTAGCAAAAGATTTCCACCGATCCTTCGTTTGCTCGCTTCTTGATTCCTAGGATTTGGAGGGTATGATCAGCGATCATGGATTGATAAGCGATGGAGGACTCTCATGCCTTGACTTTTAGAGAACCTTGACTGCTCATGAAAAACTTTGCTCTTAATCTTCCACTTAGCCGGTTGATTTGAGTGGATGCTAAGAGAACTTTGAGATTGAACGGAAAGAGACCAAGTTGAAAAGTTCCATAGAGATTTCTATGAAGAAAGGAAGGCTAGTAAACAAATATTTGCTAATTTTGTTTACTAAGATTTCTAATTTATTTTTGAAAGGCAATAAAGGTATAAGGATGGATCAAGGGTTCCACCATCGAAGTCAAGGTTAGTTGTCCATAAAAACAATAAAGGATGGCAAGGTCATAGGAGGCGGTTGCAGTTGTTTATGGATAGCAATGTGAATGATTTGAAGAGATGGGTAGGTACAACAATTTCAAAGATATTTGCTCACATGTTATTTAGTTGGTGAGTTTTGGTGACAACATTCCTTATGTTACCGGTGCAACATTGGAGTGGTGCGCATGTTAATGCTCATGTGGTGGTGCATAGGCGTGATGCACATGCAGATGAGCACATGATGCTTGCATAAAACATATGGTACACTTGCCATGCATAGTGAGGAATGCACATGTTTATGGGATATGATGCTCATGATGCTTGTTAGCATGACTTGCTTACCCATGCGGTTAGCTAGCAACAAAGGGGACAACATAGAGTCGAGAAAATGGATTTGCGATGAGTTGCATGCTCCCAACCAAGATACCTAGCGCTAGTGGTAATCACATGGCTGCAGCACATGATGCACTAGGTTCCGTCAGCGGCACCTTTGGTCATGGAACAACAATCTCATCGGTCATAAGGAGGATAGAGGAAGAAGGTTGAAACTCGGTGCGTATGCATGTCGGTCCATCAAGGTTCCCAAATGCACATGTTATGAAATGCATTTCCATGCCCATGAATTATAAATTAAGGCGCAACATATGCATGACATGATGATGCTCAAAGCATACCAACAATTTAACTCCTATTCATGTTTTATGTGTTCATAACGTTGTGAGCAAAATCAAGATGAAACGTTCAAGATTGCAAGGTCAGACACGATTGAGATAAAGATGTCACTAGTAAGGATAGCTTAGGGCATCAAGATGCATAAACACAAGGAGGTGGAAATGATAGATATCATTGGAGATCACATGTTTGCATTGGCGGAAAAGATTGCAACTTTGAGATGGAACTCTAAGATCAAGACATTACCCAAATGATATGGTAAAACCAAAAAAAGTTCTTTTCTCAAGTTGGGCAAAAACTGGGGTAGTCATGTGTACAAAGGTACAATTGTATAGTAGAACTCGAAAAGAGTCTACATACAAAATGACGTAAAGTCCTGGCAGTTTTGAACAAAAATTCATAACTCAAAACCAGGGCCCCAAAATTCCCAATTTTACCAACAACTCAGTGACATAATTATGCACATTTTGGTATTCAAAGGTAGATCTAGATTAGATGGGAACATGCTCGAAAAATTCCATTTTCAGAGGAAGGTTACCCAGAAAAACAGCAGGACAGAGACTTACTAAACTGAGCATAACTCCTGATTGAAAATTCCTAAAATCATGAGAAATTCACAGAAGGTGCTAAATTTGATAAGAAACAACTTTCCTAAAGGGTGCCTAGTCAGATTCATCATATATTTGGCTCAAAAATCATGAACTGACAGCAACAAAATCTGGCAGAAACTACCTAGGATCAAAAGAGAGGATAACCTTGTCTAAGATCAAGCAATCACCCTAGGAAGCATAACACAAACATGCAACAACAAATTTTAGGTTCAACAAGATTTTATTCATGATGCACACGTCTTAAAGCGACCTCACACACATGGATCCCAAAAGGCGTGGTTAATGCGGTGGCAAGCTTATAATCGGCTCTCCTTATAATAACTAGTCGGAGCTACTCGCGCCTTATAGCGACTTACGAAACGTTGTTAGTGTACCTGCAGAAAAGAACCCGTGCCAGCACGTCACGGGCGTCCACATACATTACCGTTCACTATAGAAAGCGGTATCCATGCGTCAAGCCCTGCATGGACAGCGTCAACCTCGGACACCCTCCGTTTGAATGGAGTGTATCCTTGCCTCGCATATATTCGACATGCGGAACGCACACGTATGACAAAGCGTGGCGACATCACAACCCATGACATGTTCATCTTGAATAGAACACGTCATCCTTCGTATGACTCTCATGTACGGAAGCGCCGCGTATAAGACACGTGAGCAACGGGCGAGAAGATGGGATCCGTGGAATAGATCACTCCATCAACCCTCGCATTCCGTGATGCGGCACGGCCTGCGTATGAAACACGTGGCTTCATCTAGTTTGGTTGTGCAAGAAAGTAAGTCGACATAAAATAAAGTCTTTGGAAGTTAGCAAATAAACCATAGATTCTTATGCCACCTTAAAGAACCCAAAATTCCCTCTAAGGCCTCTCGATCTAGACCATTCCTTAACGATCCAACGTATTTTCAAAATCCAATCAATCTTGGCAAGTTTTATTGTAAATCATGTGATTAGTATTAATCTAATCACCACCGTGTATCTGGATGCTCGATACCAATGTGACAACCTCATCCGAGATAATTCCGTACTATCGCCTAAACCACTCCATTTGGTCATTAGCGATAATAAAGAATCATCCGTTGAGTGTTCGGGTCAAAGCCCGGTAAATCATTGAAACACACATAGAGGATCGAAGCGTATACATTAAAACTCCCACGAAGGAGAGTCAGTGCCTTACAAATTAACACAATTCTTCCCCGTAGGGTCCATTATTACAAACCATGGTTCTTGACATGAAAGTGAATGGTTCGTGAGTTTATTAAAAGCAGTGAAATAACTAAGCGGATGCGACAAGTATCATAGGAGGCCGTCCATGATACAATCACTCGTCATCATCCACCCATTCCAGCTCCCAGCAAGGTGGAATTTCTCCGGGCCACACATCACATGCATTACACCGGAAACAACATTTAAATAGCAAATTTGAGTATACTAATACTCAAGGCTTACCGTCTAAAACATAAAAGACTTTACCTCTAAGCATGCAAGGCTTTTGGCTAGTGGGTTTGTTTGCCAAAAGCTACTAAGTAGTGAATCCTTACTTTCACATTTTAGCTCAAGTTCTAGTAGAAGTAATCTTTACTAGATAAGCAACTATTGCAATCATAAGTTGTACAATACAATTAATCAAGTAACAATATTCACAAAGTTCCATCATAAAGGGATATCATGGCGGTAGATTAAGTAGCCTCGGATAACGGTGAGAGGCCGACAATCGATTGATTTAAACCTTGCAAGGTAGACCTAAACACACGGGAGGTGCCCTCACTAAGAGTGCTCCAACCAAAGGCGGTTCCGTCATTCCTCGGATTAGGATCGGATGTTACGGTCTTAAGTACAAGGTTTCGGGCTCACCAAGGTCACCCTCACGCATGTACTCGGTGGCGAGCCGGCATAACCCTAAGATTAGTAGCGCAAAGTTCCGCACCGCCTCATTTAGGTACTAGGCTTACCGTGCCCATTTCCGACAAGTGCTTAGCAATGCGTTCAAACACTTAACCAACGAAGCCACGGACCGAGCCCAAATCCCATGCTCTTACCACATGAGCAATCCATTTATAAATATGGTGATTCCATAAAGGAGATCCTATTCTCGCGGTGGCGAACATCACTCGACTTGTGGATCCTTAGAGCATAGCAACTAGCGACCTAACATGCTAGTAAAAGATCATAGGTACTTAAGGATCATGCAACTAGGGTTTCAATTCAACTCCTGAACGTAAATGCACATAAAATAACAATGATAAATTCAGAAGTTTAAATGAAACACATAGGTTAATGATTAAACCGGGGCTTGCCTTCACAAGACAAGGCAAACAAACTTAGGACTTTGGTCCGGGTCTTGATCTACGGACACGTGGTGCACGTCTCCTCCTGCTCCCTCGTCCTCGTCAGCCGGCACGGCGTGTAACTACCGTCAGGAACTTCTACACGGAGGATGCACATGCATTAATTAGAGTATAATTAATTTAATTTAAACAAAACAGTAACAGTCCACAAGAGCATATGGTTGACCATATTCACCTTGACAACAATATTAACACTTTTCCTTTTAAAGATTATTATAAAGGCTTATTTATTCTTCTCTTTATGGTGATTGTGCACACATCTAAAATAAATAAACAAAATTAGATGCACAACAGCAAGGAGGAGTTTCCAACTCTTAACTCATTTTCTTAACCTATCCATAGGGTTCAAGCATATAAAGGAATGATTTTCCAACTATTTTACTAACAAGCCTATAAAGGTTCCTTCACTTTTATTCAACAAAAGCTTTATAAACAGCTAAACTAGCACCCACTGGTCTCTCGACCAGAACACTTTACTTGGACAGCAAGCACCCAAGGAGCTATGAACATAAATGGACAAAGCACAACATTTCTAGCTAGCATAAATGAGATAAATGCACACAAAAAGAGTATAGCACTTCTGGAGCCAAACTTTCTCCTACACCTTCTCTGGTCTAAAACAAGCCTAGGAAACCAACAAACACATCCATAGCTATTATAGATCTTGAACTACACATTTATGATTAAAAACAAGCATAAATCAGGAATAAATATTTCTAGCAGTCCAAAAATCATGATTAATTCAAAAAGGGTGCATATAGGCATTTCATTACCATTCACAGAAGTTGAGCTCAAAAATCTATTTACGTTTGCTACAAAAATCATTAAGGCAGAAATAGCATTAATACAAGATAAATCATAATAAAAGATTTACTTAGTAACTTTGTGCCAATTTTTGGACAGAGCCTACACATGCTAGTACTCACAACATATCCAAAAATCAGCTCATGAACATGTGTGGATTTTGCAGTACAACAGATCTAGGTTAAAAGGATTTCAATTTTTCATGCAAAAACTATAACTCAAAAGTATATACATGCTTTGCAAAAGATGTAGATCTACTCACAAGGAAGGCAGCAAAATTGGTTTTGCATTTTTAGGATCTTTCTACGATTTGATATGATTTTCCCAAGCCTCGGACCAAAACACAAAGAAACTAAGATAAGATCCTTACGACAGGTCCTTACTTCACGAAACACCCCTGGAAAGATCTCCGAGCAAGCAATGTAGTCCACAGGCGCGGTGGCACAGGCGGAATCCGGCTCGCCGGCGTTCTGGCCGGGGAGTGGCTGGGGAGGATCTAGGGTTCGCCTAGGGCCGATTTGGGTGCTTACTGCGGCGGGAGACGACCGAGGCGTGGCCGGCGTGGCGGGCGGTGCCACGGAGCTCTGCTCCGGCGAACCCTGGTCGGCTGGGCACACAACAAGCGGGTGGAGGCTCCAGTGGTGCTTGAGGGAAGAGGTGGAGCACGCTAGGGGTGACGGTGTTGGTGGGATGTGGAAGCTCACCGTGGCGCCGGCCATGGCGGCCGCGGCGGCCTGGGCGCCCGCGCGACGGCGAGCCGGCTCATAAATAGGTGCTCGTGCCTTGGGGAGGGGTCACGAGTCAAGAGCCACGTCGTGGCATGGGCGCGCATGGCACCGGGCGACGGCGCGGCCGAGTCTGGCGGCGCCATTGGGCGGGCGGCGTGGTCGCTGGGCGCCACCGTAGCGTGGCGCGTGGCGCAAGGGGAGAGGACCCGGAAGGGCGGTGTGCTGGGCGGGCCCACCTTGCGCGCGTGTGGGAGCGTGTCCCTCGGCGTTCGGCCCAGCCCGGCGTGGGCGTGGGTCTCAAGGTGTGAATAGAAGTTGTAGATCAGTGACCCTCTACAACTTTTAAAAAGGCCGATGGGTGTTTTGATCAACAGATTGTGCACAAAAGGCATGCCAACTTGGCAGTTTTCATGGCGCCGATGAAGTGTTGTGTTGCGTTGACCAAGGTTTTACACCATTTTCCACCTCAAATCTCAAATGCCGCTCAACATGAAAGTTGTGTCCCTTGACAAACTGCACAACTTTTACATTGGGAGAATTTGAAGTGTTTAGGTGAAATTTGGAGAACGCGGCAAAAGTACTAGAGTCACCATGGATGTCAGAGGGTTTGAGAGGGGGTTTGACTTGATTTGACCAAGCTTTGACCAAGGTTGACCATTAGTTGATCATTAGTGATTGCCGGCTAGGGTTTCGGTGATGACCAGTTGACCAAGTTTGACCAGAGTCCACGTGTTTGACTTGATTGACTCGGTCATTAGCGTTAAATAACCCTAATGAAAACCTGGGGCGTCACAAATATTCACGGCAAAGAAAATTTTTAATCAAACTAATTATTAAAAATAGCAAACACATTCAAAAAAATCTAAAATTTAACATGACACCAGTTCTGTTGTATATCACTTATAGAAAAGTTTTTGTAATCAAACTCAAATTTGAATTTCTCTAAGACTCCAAACCTAGTGACATTAGTTCAAATTATTAGAAACTTCTCGTGAGATGTTCCGATTTCTAAACAACGTATGTGTCAAAGTATTCAAAACATTCTCAATTTTTTACCACAACCTCCACATATGAGATCATGATCACTCGACAAATTTCGTGATTTTCAAACTTCATTTGAATTTTATACAATTTTAAAACCTTTCTACGGCATGATCTTCATCATGACCGGATAACAAGATGTTTGAATTTTAGTTTCATTTTATGTACATGGTCTTAGAGATGTCTCATGAACATAAATATCATTTTTTCACCAACTTTACTCTAGGATTTCATGCACTTGCAGTTCATATTGGACGTGTACGAAAAAATTGCCTAGAATGGTGTAAAATTGTTAAATATAGCAAATAAAGTTAAAATTGTGTCAAATTCGAGCATAAGTTTTGTATAAATGTATGTTGAGCATAGAAATATTTTTGAGACAAGAAAGTGATTTTTTCTAATTTCTTTGCCGAGAGCTAAAAAAATGCACTCGGCAAAGAAATTCTTTGCCGAGTGCATTTTCTTTACCGAGAGTTTTTTTTTCTTTGCCGAGAGTTTTTTTTTATTCTCGGCAAAACTCTCTTTGCCGAGAGTTTTTTATTTGGCTCTCGGCAAAGCTTGAGCTCTAAAATAGCTTCACTTTGTCATGTACTCCGTAGATCATGTATACAATTGGATAATACACGTAGAAATGGAAGTCGCACAGCCCTAAGCCCAATGACCCTGGGATAACATCACCAGCGTATACGCGGCCGTCACATCGCACTGAGTTAACCCAAACATGAACGTCGTCGCCTTCTTGGCACCGCCGGCAGCGCCGTCAACTGCCGGTGATGGTGCTTGCACTGCATCCTCGCCGCCCTGCGCACTGGCATCCTTGTCCACCGCCTTCTCCGCCGAACCACCAGCGTCCGACGCCGACGGTTGTCCGGCGGCCGCCTCCGTCGTTCCCGCATTGGCCTCTTTCTCCGCCTTCTTCGTTCCATACGCCTCGCCCGGTGCACCACCAGCCTCCACCTTTGACGAACTGGCCTCCGGCGATAACTGTGCCACCGTCTCCACCGGTGGTGCACCGCCGGCCTCCTCCATCCTCGTGCCATCAGCGTCCGACGACGGCAAAGGTCCGGCTTGCTCCTCGCCCGCCGCTGCCTTTGCGCCACCGCCGTCAGGCTCCTCATCAGACGGGAACGCCGGCCCGGACGCTGCCTCGCTCTTCACGCCACCGCCATCGTCCTCCACCTTCCCGCTCGTGGCACCACCAGCAACGTCCTCCGTAACAGCATCCTTGCCACTGCCACCCACGCCTCCGTCTGGCTCCACCGGCGAAGAAGCCTCCTCCTTGGCCACCGCCGCCGTGGCATCATCATCATCGCCTCGGCGCCTGATAGCACCCCGGTCCTCTTCTTCCTCCAATGCGGCGTCGGCGTGAGCGGCGTCGCCCTTGAAGTAGTGCAACATGACCATCTCGACCTTCCCGCCTCCCGGCGGCCGGAACAGCCACAGGTCGAGCATGACGTGCTTGGCCTTGCTGCCGCCGCCATTGGCGACGACGAGCCCGTTCTTCTCCAGGAAATGGCCCCACTTGTTGATGAGCCGGTAGCTTCTGTTGCTGCCCAGGTACCTGATGGTCATCTTGTACTTCTTGCCGCGGCGGTCGTAGGCATTCACCGTGAGGCGCCCTTGTCGTTCCTTCCTCATTCTCCTTCTCCGTCAGGAACGCGCAGAGGGGGTACTCGCCGCGGTCGGCGCGCCAGCTCTTGCACGACATCTGCAGGCGCGACTGGTGCCTGTTCCGGTCGCAGTTCGACAGCAGCCTGCCGTAGACGCGCTCGGGGGCGGCGTCGTCGACGCCGAGGCTCGCGAGGGTGGCGCGGAGCATGTCGCTGACGACGGCGCCCATCTTGAAGAACGAGTGGTCCACGTCGGAGCCGGCAGCCGACGTGGACTGGCCGTCCCGCCCCATGCCGTACCAGAACGGGGTGCCACGGTCCTTGCGCTTCTTGGACTCCGGCGGCTTGTTCTTGGGGCGGGCCCCGTGGGAGCGGATGGCGTCGGCCATGAGCTTGCCGCCGCCTCTGGGTACTACGACGGAAGGCTCGGCCGGCATCTTCCCCTTGCGGATCCGCTCCTTCTCGGCCCAATCAGCGGGTCGCTCCCCACTGCAGTTCTCCGACGCCGACGCCGCAGTAGCTGCCATATCCGTTCCCCGTGACGGCGCCGGTGGCGCGACGCCTGAGAAGGTTTGGCGGCCCAGAGCTCCGCCGCCGCCATTCTTGGCGCCCTCGGCGCGAAGCGGCCGGTACCGCTTCTCATCCCTCCTGCGGACGTGCGTCTCGTCTTCGCCTCGGTCGTCCGCCGGCCGTTTCTTGTCGCACGGCGCCGACGGCGCCACGGCAGGCCCCTCGACATCCCGGGACGTCGGCGCCGGCGGTGCTTGTGGCGCGCCACGGCCAGGATCATCGCCAACGAGCTCCTCCTCCTTGGGCAGCCGCGCGGCGCTCCTCCGCCGCCGCGGGACGTTCCTGAACGGCGCCTCCGGCGTCGCGTCCTCGCCGGCCACCGTCATGTCTCGCGTGGTGTGCGTGTCCATGTCGATCAAGAAAAGGGGGAGCGAGTCGTCGTCGTGCTCCGGAGGCGCAAGAGACATGCAATATATGTGGAAGGGGATCGATAGGAGTCTGTGTGTTGGATGCGGGGAGGGTGCTGACGATGGGAGTCGGGGCGGTGTTGGACTTTCCTTTCCGGGGCTTCACCGAACCGAGAGCAATACGGACTCCTCGTGACATTTTCCTTTTTCTGTCCGCCGGAATAATCGCTAGCTCTAGTCACCGTCTCACCGTCTGCCCCAAGGCAAACCACTCGATCGTATCTGCATTGGTCGGATGCGTACACACACGAACTGCCTCTGCTCCGACATTTGACGGACGTCTACGTGACTGTCTCCAAAGCTGCTCCAACTTCTGAAGTCAGGCGCTGCCCTGATCGATCCTCGAAGCTGTTGAAATCAAGATCCCGGATCAGAACTCTAATAGTAGGCTCACAAATCGTGAGATCATAACTATGAGGATAGTAAAATTCTAGATTCTGCTGAATGGGGTCGTGGGATCACCAACACAATAAACTGCTAAGATCGTAACGTCGTAAAATCACACGATAGAATCATGGTTTTGACAACTCTAACACGTACGTGGCCTCCATTTCTCTATGCTTTTTCGTTACAATTTTGTTGCAAGCATAGTAAAACTATCAGCCACGAAAGCTTGTAATACATTCCTTGTTTTGTGATTGAGTTCATACAGTTTTTTTTAACGGACGGTGAAAACTTATGTTTTCCCGAATTTTTATTAGAAGAAGAGAGTTGATCCAGTTTATAAGGAAAATCGAGCCCGAAAACCATACAATTTTGGTCGATCGACCACACAACTCGAGGAGCAGAGAACCCCGAACGACTCCGGTCCGCAGACCATACAACTAGGCACTACGGTGGGTTGAATTGAGACCTCAACACGTACCACTCAACTCAACAACTCATCGGTCGGATTGGGACATCGACACGATCGACTCAAACAACTTCAAAGGATCGATCCAGTCGGATTGGAACATCGATCCGGGTCTCCACAACTCTGTTCCGCCGTCGACGCGAGCCACCACACACACTACCAAGAATCAAAACCTCTCTTCTCCCCCGCTCAAAAGAGAATCATACAGTTTTAGCGCACGAAACAAAAGCGAGTATATATCTCGTGCACACATCAAGACTGATACTCGCAGCTTCTTAAATATACACTGTTTGAGTTGTTCGTAGGATAAGGTTTGACTTTGAAGTAATTATTTAAAATATAAAGATAAAATAATTACTTCGTATTTTTCATCTTATAAAATATACACTATACCATATAGTGATGGATGAAGAGAGAGTGTATAATTGCTACTCCCTCTGTTCTAAATTATAAATACTTTATTAATTTTTTATATCAAGTTTGACATTTCATCTTATTAAAAAATTATGTAAATATCATATTTTATTGTAAATTTCTTTGTGTTAATAATATTAGATGTAACGATATGTATTGTATGTGTTCAGGAGATAGATTTGCACCGGTGGTAGAGTTGTTTAGATTAGGACTCTTGTAACAACTTGATGTATATCTCAACCTCCACCGGTGCATCTGTATCTTTGCTGTACAAGCCACGTGAGAGGCGTTTCCTCACCATATAAACACGAAGCCGTCGGCCAGGGAGAGGCAAGACGTTCTACCATCTACCTTCCGCGCCTCTGGTGAACTTTCACATGGTCATCAGAGCCTAATATACATCCAATCTACAACCACCTTCAGCCTTGAGCCATGGCCTCTTCCTCCGCCATGCCCGGCAACCCCTGGTTTGGCAACACGGTGACTGAGAAGCTCTCGCGCACGAACCATGCGATGTGGAAAGCCCAAGTCCTCGCCACCGTCCGAGGATTCCGTCTTGAAGGCCATCTCACCGGCGCTACTCCGGCCACCGCCCGTGGAGATAGATGGCAAAAGCCGCTGGGAAGGATACCAAGGTGCGAACCCGGCATATGAAGATTGGTTCGCGAAGGATCAGCAGGTCCTCAGCTTTGTCCTTGGGTCGTTGGCGGAAATCCTCGACAAGTCGCCGCCAAGGCGTCGGCGCGGCTCTACGGGCTGCGATCGAGGATATGTTCTCGGCCAGCGAACCGGCGCGCTCAATACTAAATCTTGCCCTCGCGACTACAAAGAAGGGCAATATGGCGATCGCCGAGTTCGTGGGCAAGATGAAGGCCCTCGGTGATCAAATGGTGGTGGCGGGCCGCTTGAAGAGGAGCTCGTTGAGTATATACTCCACAGGGGCTCGGCCGCCGACTTCAATCCAATCGTCTCTGCCCTCATTGCTAGGAAGGAGACGGTCACCGTAAGTGAAGCTTATCAGCAACTACTTGCTTTTGAAACCCATATGGATATGCTTGGTCTTGGTCAATCCAGCTCCTCGGCCAATATGGCAAATCGTGGTGGACGTGGCAATGGCGCTGGTCGTGGCTACAACAACGGCGTGGTGGTGGCGGCCGTGGCTTCAATGGTGGTGGTCGCGGTCGCAATGGACGTGGCAACTTCACCAACAACCAGCGCCAAGGCAATAATGGCGGCGGTAGTCGCAACAACTCCTCCAGTAGGGGTTCAAGCGGCAATGGTAGGCCTGTTTGTCAGGTCTGCCTCAAGGAAGGACACACTGCAGATCGGTGTTGGCACCGGTTTGAGGAGAATTATGTCCCTGAAGAGAAGCATGCATCTGCGGCCATGAACTCCTACAACATCGACACAAATTGGTACACGCGACACCGGCCAGATCACATCACGGGAGAACTCGAGAAGGCGGCGGTCGTGAGTGACAAGTACAATGGTGTGGATCAAGTCCACTGCTAATGGTTCGGTATGCACATTAGTCACATTGGTCAATCTACTATTCATACCCCATTTGTGATTTACATCTAAAAGATATTTTGCATGTCCCTTCCACCAAAAAGAACCTTGTTTCCGTCCATCGACTTGCTTCTGACAATAACATTTTCTTTGAATTCCATCCTAACTTCTTTCTTATTAAGGATCGGGACACGAGGAGCACTCTTCTTAAGGGGCCATGCCGCACGGGATTGTATCCCTTTCCTTCTTCATCAACGTCAAAGCAAGCGTTTGGAGTCAATAAAGTGTCCGTTGCAAGATGGCATAGTCGTCTAGGACACCCCTCTTTTCCTATAGTTGAGAAAGTTCTTAAGAGTCATGATCTTCCCCATTTGTTAGATTCGAATAAACATTCAGTGTGTGGTGCTTGTCAACAAGCAAAAAGTCATCAGCTTCCATATCCTATTTCTACTAGTGTCTCTACTCAACCTTTGGAACTTGTGTTTTCCGACGTTTGGGGGCCAGCATCTGAATCTGTTGGGAGACACAAATACTATGTGAGCTTTATCGATGACTTTAGCAAGTTTACATGGATTTACTTGTTAAAATATAAATCTGAGGTTTTTCAGAAATTTCATGAGTTTCAAAAACTTGTCGAGCGATTATTTGACAAGAAGATAGTTGCTGTGCAGTCTGATTGGGGTGGGGAGTATGAGAAACTAAATTCCTTTTTTACCAAGGTTGGAATAACTCACTTAGTTTCCTGTCCTCATGCCCATCAGCAAAAGCGGTGTGAGAGAGAAAACATAGACACATTGTTGAGGTTGGTATCTCCTTGCTTGCTCATACGCATATGCCTCTTAAGTTTTGGGATGAAGCCTTTCTCACCGCCACATATTTAATCAATCGTACACCCAGCAAAATTATTAATTTTGAAACTCCTCTAGAGCGCTTATTTCATACCAAACCTGAATATAGGTCTCTTCGCACCTTTGGTGCATCTTTGGCCAAACCTACGCCCATACAATAATCACAAGCTTGCCTTTCGATCAAAGGAGTGTGCTTTCCTTGGGTATAGCAATCTCCATAAAGGATTCAAGTGTCTAGACATATCCACTGGTCGGGTGTATATATCAAGGGATGTTGTTTTTGATGAGGATGTTTTCCCTTTCTCTAGGCTTCACCCAAATGCAGGAGCAAGACTCCGATCTGAAATTCTTTTGTTGCCATCAAATTTGCTTAATCCATCTGATGGGGATGAATTAGTAGATGATTCTGTGTCTAATGATGCTAATCCTACAAATTTTGGAGCAAGAAATAATAACCTGCAGGCACAACAAGGAGAAATAGGAGTTGGCGCGGCTATCGGAGCTGATCCGGCGCAGCTCCTGCGTGCACCATCTTCGGGATCAGTGCCCATCATCATTGGTGCAATCCCCCCTCCGCGCCAATCCGAGCCGACCACGTCTCCTGCCTTGGCGCACCCGGGGGATTCCTCCGCGACAGCGACTGCGGCGTCTGCACCTGCGACAGCGACTATGCCGGGCGGATCTGCTTCGGGAGGCGGCGCTGGATCTTCTGCGCCGAGCGGAGCATCTGGTGTTTCTGCGCCAGAAAATCAACAGCAACAGGAATCACGTCCTCGCACACGCCTTCAAGCTGGAGTTCGCAAACCCAAGGTATATACTGATGGCACTATACGTTATGGTCTCTCAACATTTACTGATGAACCTAGAACAGTAGAAGAAGCTTTGGGAAATAAAAATTGGAAAGAAGCGATGGATGTTGAGTACAATGCTTTGTTGAAGAATAATACTTGGCACCTAGTTCCACCTAAGAAAGGGAGTAATATTATAGACTGCAAGTGGGTGTTTAAAGTTAAACTCAAGGCTGACGGCACTCTAGATAAATATAAAGCTCGTTTGGTAGCAAAAGGATTTAAACAACGGTTTGGAATAGACTATGAGGATACTTTCGGTCCGATGGTTAAAATGTCTACCATTCGAGTTATTTTGTCCATTGCTATTTCACGTGGGTGGAGCTTAAGACAGCTGGATGTGCAAAATGCTTTTCTTCACGGTGTGTTAGAAGAAGAAGTTTATATGAGACAGCCTCCTGGTTATATAGACAAGTCACATCCTGATTTTGTATGCAAGCTAGATAAGGCCCTGTATGGTTTGAAGCAAGCACCGCGTGCATGGTATGCCCGTCTTAGTGCCAAACTCATAGCTCTTGGCTTTACTCCTTCCAAGGCTGATACTTCACTATTTTACTTCAATAAACATGGAGTTACAATCTTTGTATTGGTATATGTTGATGATATTATTGTAGCCAGTTCTACTCCAAGTGCTACAACGGGTCTTTTGCATAGTCGAGGCAAGATTTTGCATTAAAGGATTTAGGAGACTTACATTATTTCCTGGGGATAGAAGTTAACAAGGTTGCAGGTGGTCTCGTGTTAACTCAAGATAAGTATGCCTCGGACCTACTCAAGAAAGTCAACATGTCGATTGCAAACACAGTGAGTACTCCTCTTCCAACACGTGAGAAACTTTCGGTTTTGAGGGTACTAGGTTGGGACCAGTTGATGCGACGAGGTACAGAAGCATTGTGGGTGCGTTACAATATCTGACTCTTACAAGACCTGATATTGCCTTTTCGATTAATAAAGTCATCGGTTCCTTCATGCGCCTCTTGATGTACCTTTGGGCTGCAGTTAAAAGGATTCTACGGTATTTGCGAGGGGATACAAGATTGGGTCTTAAAATTCGTAAATCTAATTCTATGATGGTAAGTGGCTTTTCGGATCGGTAGGCAGGCTCGATGATGTGAGGAGATCGACGGCCAGCGGATTTGCTATCTTTCTTGGGGCAAATTTAGTGTCATGGAGTGCAAGGAAACAAGCTACGGTCTCAAGATCTAGTATCTTGAAGGCAGAATATAAAGGCGGTTGCAAATGCTACCGAGATCATGTGGATTCAAACGCCTACTCAAGGAAATTGGAGTACCGAGCCCTAGGATAGCTCGAATATGGTGTGATAATATGGGAGCTAAGTATTTATCTTCCAATCCAGTGTTTCATGCTAGAACCAAGCATATTGAGGTCGATTTTCATTTTGTCAGAGAAAGGGTTCTAAGCAATCAATTGCAAATAGATTTTGTACCAACAGGAGATCAAGTAGCAGATGGATTTACCAAAGCTTTGGCTGTTCGACCTCTAGAAAACTTCAAGCACAATCTCAACCTTGCACGGTTGTGATTGAGGGGGAGTATTAGATGTAACGATATGTATTGTATGTGTTCAGGAGATAGATTTGCACCGGTGGTAGAGTTGTTTAGATTAGGACTCTTGTAACAACTTGATGTATATCTCAACCTCCACGGTGCATCTGTATCCTTCTTTGTACAAGCCACGTGAGGCGTTTCCTCACCATATAAACACGAAGCCGTCGGCCAGGGAGAGGCAAGACGTTCTACCATCTACCTTCCGCTCCTCTGGTGAACTTTCACAAATAAAAGTCATTCAAAATGATTTAAATTTGATTATACTTATATAATTGTTTTGAATAAGACGAGCCGTAAAACTTGGATAAAAAATCAAACGAATTATAATTTGAAACAGAGGAAGTTACAAGTACAATCTTAATTGCCCCCAACATATATACAACTATCCTTCAATAATTGATTTGAAGGGAGATGAGAAAATATTTGAAACCATAATTCTTACGACACACGCTACTCTGAGATTTTTGTCAGAAAGGTGGCTAGAGAAGTAGAGCAAGCAGTGTGTTTTAGCAGCAGCTATTTCATTTCATTTCATTTACTCCTATTTTATTTGCAGGCAAGAAAGACATGCAGCTAGACTTCACTGTGGTCAACCTTTCATCACTCTAACGTGCAGGCCCTTGCTTACACGTGTCCCTAAAACATCATTGATTCGCCTTCTTGTCATTGCGATCGACATCTCTATGTATATATATACTTCAGGCTGACGAGCCATATTGCAATCAACATCTCTAGCGGAGTAAGCCGCGGTTCCCGCGCCGCCGCGTCGCCCGGCTCGCCTCCGGCCGCCCCAGAACCAGAAGCCCCGACGGTTGACGCGTCGCCGGCACAATCCGCCGCGGTCTTCACCTCCCGTGCATCCATGCTCTCATCCTTTGTCGCAGCGCCGCCATGGCCGTTCTCCCGTGGTTGCTCGGTGGATTCATCGAGCGCGGCAGGGCCCTTCACCTCCTCGGCTCCCACGCGTCCGGCAACGGCTCGCGCAGCCTCGGCGTCGCGGTGGTGCAGCAGCAGCAACCCGAGCGCGCCATGCTTGTGGTCTGGAGAAAAATCTTTCTCCGCGGACCCGGGCGGCAGCTTCGGCGAGCGGAACGTCCAGACCTCGATGTGGACAGGGTCGTCGGCGTCTTGCTCCGCCTGGTGATGCTCGCCGTCCGGCGGCGAACCGCTCGTTCCCTCGCCGCATGCTCCGCCCGCCGACGGCTTCTGGCTCTTGCGGCGGCTGCGCGCAGGCGGCGCAACAGGTACAGCTTCTTCGTGTTGCTCCAGGTGCTCGCCGCCTTCTTCTCCCGGAGACCGGTTCCGGCGCTTCCGAGTCGTGCCGCCGTCGCCCTCACCCACAAGGAGGTGGTTGTTTCGCAGGAAAAGTTTCCACTCTGCCCCTATGACCCTGTAGCCTCTGTTGCACGCCAGATACTTCAAATGGACGCTGTACGCCCGGCCGTCGCGGTCGTACGCCTGCACCGACAGCCCTGGATCCGTGTTCTTCGTCTTCTCCTCCTCCGGCTGGTCGTTCTCGCCCGTGTCCGACTCATCCTCGTCGCCATCGCTGCCGGCCTTCTTCCTCTTCTTGCCCTTGTACTCCTTGCCACCGCACTTCTTATTGCCCTTGCCGCCGGCCTTCCTTTTGTTGTTGCCCTTGTCCTCGCCCGCGCCGCCGCCGTCCTCCTCCTTGCGATGCACCAGCGGCCACTCGTTCGGTGTGAGCACGTCGTCGAAAGGATTGTGGGCCATCTTCCTCTTGCATGAAATGAGGAGGCGGTTCTGGTTGCCGCGCCTGTCGGATCCCGGCATGGTTTTCTTGTAGACGCTCTGGAGGTCCAAGGCGTCGAGGCTGGCGAGGGTGGCACGGAGCGCGTCGCTGACGAAGGCGTTGCCCGGGAAGAACGCCACGGCGGCCTCCTTGGACTCCAAGACCCGTCCTGCTGCTGCAGATGATGACTCTCCGCCGTCCCGATTCACGTTCGCCATGGCCGCTGCTTCCATCTCATCAATGAAACGCGCCGAGGCGCGCGTGTTGCCGGCGCGGATGGCGTCGCCCATGAGCTTGCCCCCCGCGACATGCTCTCCAGTGTCCGTCCTCGTGCGCGGCCGTTTCACCGGCGCCCATCCGAGCGCGGAGGCGTCGACGACGTCGTCGGCGGTCGGCGCGCCCACGCGACGACTGTCCCGCGGCCTTGTGAGTTCCGTACAACTCCCCGGTGGTGCCGCCTCCGCGATTCCATCGTCGTCACTCCCCCGGGGCGGCGCGGAAACGCAGGAGCCGTCGTCGTGGCCGGAGAGGGTCTCGGGAACCGGCTCCGACGACGACGCCGCCGTCAGCATGTTGGATCTTTGCACCACCGCCGCGGCTGCCGCGTTTCGCCGTGTTCTCGTGGATGACGATCGAGCAAGAGAAGAGGCGATTTTAAGGTGCAACAAATAATGCAATCGAAAGAGGCAGCCGTGTCCGCATCGAACTGTACCATATACTACCATGGACGGACTCGAAATTTAGCAGATAATTTTTTTAAAAAAAATTGAACCTGCAATACATGATGACCAGTTGACCGCGGCAGGACCGGGCCCACTGATCAGAGAGAGGACCCCGCGCGCGGGCCTCCGTGATTCCGATGCCTCCGGCGGCTGCCACTGCAGAAGGGCCCCAGTTCATGCGGCGGCACGTGGCATGATATGAAACCACGTGCGCGCGTGGCGAGTGACGTGGTCTTGGCTGGCCGTGTCGCAGCGCGCTTCGCTTGGAGGTTGGAGCCCCCAAATTCAAATCCCCGGCCTCCTCTGCTTCCCTCCTCCTCTCCCAACCGCCGCCTGCTCCGTTCCCCACTCCGCCGCCGCCGCGCGCCACCTCCGGAACCCCTAGCTGACCGAGGAGGAGAGCCAGACAGCTCCTCGGCGTTGGCCATGGAGGAGAACCCCGGCGCGGGGGGCGCCGACAGGGTGGCGGCGGCGGCGCAGGTGGAGAGGCGCGTCGCGCTCGGGAACCTCAGCAACGTCGTCGCCGGCGGTTTCAGGCTCGGCGGGCTCGATAAGGTTCTTAAGGTACGCCTCTTGCATTGCGGGATCTTTTGCGGTTGTGAAAGTTAGTTTATTTGTTTTAGGAGATTTATTATCGCTGGCTTAGTACGCGCCGCATTCGTTGAGATTGTTCCGGTGTATCAGCATGATACAGGAGCTCGATGTGGAATCTGTTCAGTACCTGCGCTGCTCCCAGATGCTGAGTTTTACCCCGCACCAGGAGCTCACTCCCTGTTCCCCATTTTGACTTCTCCAGCCAGGAATCCCCCCACTCTGTTCTCTTCATTAAGGTCCCGCAGCAGTTGGCGTCACTTAATCCGCATTTGGGTTACAAAATTAATTTTCCTAAAATCTTCTGGAGATCCTTTCTTGCCTCCACTGTGTTCTGATTAATTTCCAGGTGCCTAGTGTTACTCTGTATTCAACGAACACCAGTTACCTTTAATTTGAAGTTAGTTTTCTTTTCTAATCCCAGTTAATACAAATTGGTCAAACAATCAATGCTCATAAAAGGGAGGTCGTATGTGGCAGACTGGCAGCTAGTGCATCCAGGTTCTAAATCTAAAGATTTGATTGGTGATAAACTGATAGTAAGAAAACATCCAAACATCAAACAGACAACTAGAGCAGAAACACACTTATTTTCTTTTAGCAAAATCACAACATATTTGTCTTGAAAAAATCCACTTGGGAAGTGCAAAACACCATTAATCACCGTACTACCATTTTACCATGCAGTTCATTTGGGACAATGAGAATGGATCTCTGACTAGTGATTTACCCTCTGTAGTTCGTTAACTTCAATTTTATTCAGTTTTCCAGAATCATTAAAAACCTTTTACCCATATGATTTTTTCTTATCTATAGGAAAAGGAAGTGGGTGAAGCTAGAAAGTTAAAATCTTGCTCCAAAATTGTTAATGGGTTAAAAGAAAAGCTATTCGAAGAGCAGGGACACAGGGAAAGAGTAGAGATGGAACCACCAAAGCTGAAGATAATTGAAGCTAAAGCAGATAAACTAGAGCTTGAATCTGAATCATGTGAAGTGCTGCTCAGCGACAAACATGATGTGCTTCCTTATGGCGATGTGCCTCAAAAGTGTGTATACTTTTTCATCATTCCTATCCTATTTCCAAACTATAGAAAGTATTATCAAATTGTTTTATGATTATAGACACAGAACTGGTACAATTCACAACTTGCAAATGAACTGTAAAATTTTTGGCTTCTTTTACTGAAAACTTGCACAGAAATTTGATAATCTTGTCAAACTCAAATTTCCAGTTGCCTTTTATTCAGTTAAATTTCATGTAGTCATCTGATTTTTTGACAGGCAAGCATCGACAGATTTGAATGAAGTTGGTGAAGCTACCCAAGCTAAGGATAGTGCTGAAAGTGCTGCTGGGAAGGTCAACTGGCTTGCACATCCGGTATTATGATGCAGTCACCTGCCATACCTTCAACTTTCCTCTGTTTCCAGTTTTTATCCACAATGCAATGTTGAGCCAAAAGTTCACTTGTCTCCCATGCATAGCACTTTTTGTCTTCTTCTGCCTAAGTTGTTAAAATATAAATTCATGTCATACTATCCTTTGTAGAATTCATATCTATGTTGGAATCCATCCTTTCTTGAACCAGGAAAATATGTTGTTTTGACTTTAGTCTTTGTTGTTTGTTTCTTTCTGGACAGCTTGCTGCAGTCAGCGAAGAAAGAGATAAACACATGAAGGACCAATCTATGCTGACTAAACAAGAAACAATAAACAATGATGACACATCGTTGAAGGTTGGCTTTTTTCCCTATCTCCTCTGTACTCTTTGAAGAAGAATTTTTTTTAATGCAATACTGCAGGATATGTTGTCAGGTCTACAACGAATGGACAAAATATTTATAGCGCTGGAAGGAACTATGGATGAACTGAGTAGTCATCTGCAAGGTGAACGTGTTTTTGATGAAAGATTGAGCATCGAAAGAAGCAAAGTGCAATCTTTAGAGCAAGAGATAGATCAGCTTCGTTTGCAGGTGGCCCTACTGCAGTCAAAGGTAAGGATGTCTGTTAGAACATTTTGAATTGATTCCTAATCATGCCACCTCTTTTTCGGGAATAGTTTCGGAAATAAGGCAGCCTAACATATTCAAACCATAATTCTCAAATTTAGATTAATCTCTACATGGATATGTCATCTGAAACCTTTACACCCACCTTTTTAAGATGAAACAAGTAGTATAGATATCTGAAGATTATATAGATAGACAAGGTTTATATGCATGAAAAGGAGAAAGAGAATGACTCTCCTCCATGTTAGAGTAAAAGAGAAAGTAGAGGTCCCAATCGAGCGAATGAGGCAGTTTAGTTGAGAAGTGACGGGTCATTAAAAACTTGAATGCTTGTCTTTCACCCTTCGCACATGTAGGGCACATTTTGTCTGTGCCTGCCATATTGTTTTAGATTTATTACCGGCTTCAGTGTAGATCATACCAGCAAAAAAACATGTCCTCATGTCTTCTCTTATACCATGGGGCCACAAGGTATGACATATGGGAGCTTATGATGTCACTGTCCTTCCTATGTGCTGAAGCGTGATGATTATGAATAGGTGCAGTTGAGCTTCATATGAATAAATAAAATTGATGAATTGTTTTGCTGTGAGGATGCCATTATGTCAATATGTGAAGTATAAGTTGTTGTGATATCTGGTTTCAAGTCATCAGATAAATAGGTGCAACATCTTCCTTTCAACAATAAAATCAATTAGTGTGCAATTATTGATGAATATTCTTTAATATGTAGTATTTTTCTATGTTGTGTCCTTCTAGTAGTTTGAAAATTCTTTTCATATTTGACAGTTAGATCATGGAGATAAATCTTCTCAAGCACGAAAGTACCATGTGCAATAGATACTTTTGCAGTGGATACTGAAGCAAAGCCCAAGCTAAATGAAACAGAAGATTGGTTGTGGGCAGTTGAAGAATTAAAAGGACAAGCTGGTAAGTATTCTTATTACTTATACTAATAATAATCCGCACACCTTTTAGATGTTTAAATTTCCTGTAATATCAGGTGGTGAAAAGAAACAGCCTGTTTTCATTGAAATATGTGATGATGAGGATTCATGCATGTCCTGTGATGATGATGAGGAGCCTTCTCTCATATCAAATGACTCTGGCAATGGAGGACCAGGTATAAGATCATATCTTTAGCAAGTATAGGAAATGTTGGCATTCATATTTATATTTTACACAAGAATAATTGTAGAAGGTTCTTGAGTAATAAAAAACATTGAATTGAATATTTGATACTCTAAGTGATGTGTTCCATATATATGTTGATGAGACTGGTTCTGTAGTACATTTGTAGCAGATTTTTTTTTGTTCTATTTATATAACAATAACCAAAGTATGCTTTATTTAATGCATTGCCTAATACAATATCAAATATATTGGTTGATTCTTTGGTGCATGTATTGCAGAAATGTTGTTTATGACCATTTTTCTGTGTGTCAGGGAGTGAATCGTGGCAATTTACACGGAATTATGAATGGTTTTTCCGTGGAAATAAACTAGTGCTCTCTTCTGGAATGAAGAAACACCTGAGAGAGCTCTGTGGTTGTGTTCCGCCAGAGATCCCATTTTATATATACCAAATGAATAAATCGAACTTGAACAGAAGGGGAAAGATGGTTAGTTGGACTTCTCTTATGATTTGTTTCCTACGCAATGAAAGCTATAATTTATTATTAGCTGTTCACATTTTTTTTGGTGGCAGATGCTTTCTGCAAGGTACATCTCTAAGCCATTGCTTTCTTGTCTGGACAAAGGGGTGGGCTATGCTCATTTTGAAGTCGGTGAGGAAGATTGTGGTACTGTTAGAGTGCATCTTAATGCAGATGGCCGTGCGAGTCTCACAACAGGCTGGGAAAATGTAGTTGCAACTAAGGATATCAAAGTTGGTGACATATGTGCCCTTCACTTCAAGGTTTCTAATGGTGTTCTTAAGCTGTCCGTCTATGTTTTCAGTGCTGTACGCCGCTTGGTTTGCGTGAGATAACTGCAAACCAAGTTCTTTTTGGCTGTGTAGCGGCATAACATTGCTAGGACCGTATAACGCATAAGCTGTGCTTCTCTAGTTAAAATGTCGCGTTTAACTGGATCAACATTAGGTACCAAAGTAGTAATAATCTCATATGCTCAGTGTTTATCTGAGGTACAACTTGTTCCTGTAAATGTAACTTTAATGGTGGGAACATCATACTGCAAGCCATGTAGTAATCAACCGCACACTATCATCTTTCACTACATCTCCTGTTACAAATTGAAGGTTGTTTTGACAAGAGAAAATTTTTCAAGCGTCCCTCGCGTCGCCCCCTGGGCGACTCGAGGGCAACTGCGCCCTCTGCCGAAGCTCGCCGTCGATGGCCGCCGCCACCCCCTCCGGCGGCGGCGGCCCCTCTTCTCTCCTCCTCCCTCCCAGCCTCTCTTCCCTCCTCCTCCCACACCACCACGTTTGGTCGCCCCCCCTCCCGTCGTGCTTCCCCTCTCCCCGCTCCCGGCGGCGCCGGTGGTGCCCGGTCGTCGACGTTTGCCGCCTCCTTGCCTCCTCCCCTCCCTCCCGCCGCCCTGGGTGCCCGACATCGTGCCTCGGGAGCGGGCCGTCGGAACCCTAGATCTGGCAGAATCCGGCGGCATCGGCCTCCGCCTGGTTCTGGGGCGGTCGGGCCCCCCTCCGTCCCGCCGCGCGACCACCTGGGGCCGGGTGAGGAACATGGAGCCGCAGTCGTGGTACTGCGGCAGCCACGACGCGATGACGCTGCCCGGGTGGAGGTCGTAGGCCTTCCGCGCCGCGCGCACGTTGTGCGCCGCCGCGCCCGCGGTCACCTCGACGGGCCTCGGGGCGCCGGTCGCGCCCGACGTGTGCTGGATCAAACGCTTCTGCGCGGCGAGCGGCGAGTTCATGACCGCGCCAAGGTGCCCCGCGTCGACGACCGCGGCTGCCGGCCTGGTCTGTGACACGGCGCGCAGGAGGTGGCGGTGGGCGGCCTCCTTGCAGTGTCATCGTCCAGCGCGGCCTTGTGCAGCTCGGCGCCGTCGGGCGGGACGTCCGCCGTGCTGGCCGCGTCCTCGGGACGCCCGGCCGTGCGCAACGTGACGCGGACGGAGGTAGAGGAGGCCCTCCGCCGGTGACGGTGCATGCTCTGCGCCCGCCGCCACCGACCCGGGTTCGCCGCCACCGCCCCTCCCACTCCTGGCGGCTGGTGGTGGCGGCCTGACGCACTGATGCGGGCGGCCCGCGCCGCCGCCGGGTGGGCTGCGTGGAGCTGGATCTGGGCGGGGTGGGCCCGGAGGCGCCAGCCCCTCTCTCTGTGCCGTCGTCCCCGCTGCCCACTGTCGGCCCTAGATCTAGGCCCGTGCCTTCCCCGGGCTGCCGGGGCCGCCGCCCTCTTCGGCCTCCGTGGTCCCTCATGGCTCGCGGGGCGCCCTGCAACCCGACGCCCCGCCAAGACGCCTCGCTCCTCCGTGGCGGCTCGTGCTACGGCGGGGCCTGCGCCACCTCCGCCTCCTCGCCGCGCTGACGCCGCGTGTACTGCCGTGGCGCTTCGCTTCTTCGGCCGGCGTCCTCCCCCCGTGGCGGCCTCGGAACCTCCTCGGCGGCCTCGGCTGCCTCGCCAACGCCTGAGTTTGCGCCACCTCCCCGTGACCTCGCCATTGCGCCGCAGCCGTTCCCGTTCGGTCGCGGCCCTCCCGGGCGGCCGGCTTCCACTGGCGTCCTTCTCAGTGGCGGCCGCGGCCCTCCTCGTCCGCCGGGCGGCCCCTCCTCTGCTGGTGGCCGCCCTTCCTCTGTCGGCGACCCAGGCCCTCCCTCGCTCGGGGCTCGAGGTCGCCCGGTTCGCGGTTCCTGGTGGGGTTACCAGACGCGTGGTTGACGGGCTGCTTTGGTCCCGAGGTGTTGTTGTTGTCATCTTTGGTCCGGAGGTGTTATCCGTTGCTTGCCGAGGCTTCCGCGTTTTCCATCGCTGGCTCTCACCTTATGCATCGTGGCGGTTATGTGGTTTGGCTTTCGGTCCGGGCGAAAACCTTGTCTAGCTTACGCTGGCCGACAATGGTTGCGCTTCCTTCCGTGGCGACCTGCTGGGGTATTATCGCGGCCTCCAAACGCCTTGGTTCGCCAGGTGAAGACCTGGCCTACCCCTTCGTGGGTGGGCGGACGATGGTAGCGTCGTCGTCGCTCCCTTCCTGAAGGCATCGTCTTGCGGAACCTCCACTTCGGCCGCCACTCCATCAAGCTGTTTGGCAAGCGATGATGTGCGGGTCTTCTCGGCGTTAAATGCGTAGGCCTGGTTGTCCGTGGGGTTGTAACCCTCTTTGCTTCCTAGCGGTTGTGTCTCTCTTGTGATGGTGGTGTGGGTTCTTTTCTCTGTTCGTTTCAGTTGTAACTTTCTTGTTTCCTCGCTCTTTGGGGTTCTCCCATTGCGACGTTTTGTAACTCTCTCTTCTCTTAATGAAAAACATGCTTTGCACGTCTTAAAAAGTTTTGGTAATTGACAACGTGGCTAAATAATAAAGCTTAGTTTGCAGACAAATTGTACATGAAAGTGTCGTATTACATGATCAATTTATGATCTGTATATCACAAGTTAAAAGTTGGTAATCCTTAAGCAAGATAATCTAACTTGTACAGTAAGTCGTATGTCGCTAGTAGATCCTAGAAGTACTCAAAATCCGTATAAGAGTCGCCGGAGTTTGTCTTTGTGGTGACGGGACCAGCTGGTGGTGCCGCCTCGGGGGCTGCAGTCTCTGTTGCCTTGGTCTTCTCCTTGGAGGACGCGTACTGCCGGAAGTCCACCGCCTCCGGCACGGACGGCGGCGTCATGCTCCTGACGAGCGCCCAATTAACGCCCTCGAAGAAGGGGTGTTGCTTGATCTCCGTGGCGCCCCTGGTGAATGCGATCCTCTTTTGGGGCTCCTTGACGAGCAGGCCGCGGATGAGGTCCTTGGCGACGGAGCTGGCGACGGGCCCGCCACCGACAGCGTCGGAGGGGAAGCGTAACGGCTGCTCGATGACGTTGCAGAGCGTGGCACGATTGCCGGCGCCCTTGAAGGGTGTGCAGCCATGGATCAACTCGTAGAGGAAGATCCCTAGTGTCCACCAGTCGACGGCGCTGCCGTGTCCTTCGCCGCGGATGATCTCCGGCGCCAGGTACTCGTGCGTGCCCACGAACGACATGGATCTCGCGTCCGTCGGCTCCGCGTTGAACTCCACCGCCGGTGGCCCGCTGCCGAGCCCCAGCTCGCTCTTGGAGGGCTTCCGGCTGCGCCGTGGTTGCAGGATGCGTGGGAAGAAGGATGAAGGTTGGATGCATCCGCCCTGGTTCACAGTGATCACCTCGCCGTCTGCCGCGGCATCCCTGCCTCCTCCTCCGCCGCCACCGGTTCCGGAGGAGGTGGAGTGCACCGACGAGGACTTGACTAGCGTCGGGCACACGGTGCACCGCAGTGATAGGTCGAAGTCGGAGAGCATGATGTGACCGTCCTCCCTGACCAACACGTTCTCCGGCTTGAGGTCCCGGTACACGATGCCTAGCATGTGGAGATACTCCATGGCGAGAAGCACCTCGGCGACGTAGAACCTGGCGGCGGGCTCGGAGAAGTGCTTGCCGGGCTGCTTCTGGCGGAGTGAGTGGAGGTTGCCGCCGCTGCAATACTCCATGACGAGGCAGTAGAACTTGTCGGTTTCAAAGTGGGTGTAGAGAGTGGGGAGGAAGGGTGGTCGAGAAGGCCTAGGATCTCCCGCTCCGTCTGAGCACGAGCCATCTTGTTGCGGCTGATGATGGACGCTTTGTCCATCACCTTCATGGCGAAGAAGGCCGACGTGCCACCGCGGAGTTCCACCAGGTACACGCTGCCGATGTCGCCGTACCCCAGCCGCTTCAGCAGCCTGAAGTTGCACAGGGTCAGCGGCGCCTCCAGGGACGAGCTTGCCATCTGGATCGCGTCCCACCGGCTGTCGCCGCCGGTGTGCCGCCGGACGTGCGCCGACGCAGTGGTGGTGCTGCTGCCGCCGCTGCTGCTCTCCATGCTGTTGCTCCGCGGGCCGCTGCCGCCGCTGCCGCCGCTGTCCAGGCTGCTGCCATTATTGCCGGCGGCTTCGGCGCCAGCGTTACCCGCTGTCGCCGTCGCCGTCGCCGCGGCGATCGCGTTACCTGTCGGTTCAGAGCTGTGCGGCGGCGGCACCTGCGCCGTCGAGTGGGTTGCGCCGCCATGGCTTGGATTGTTGGTCGCCGCGCCGGCCGGGTGGGTCGTCTTGTGATCTAATTGATGATCTGGTGCCTTGTTCTTGGGCTTTGGCTTGGAGGCGGTGGATTCAGCTCTGAACTCGTCGTAGTCGTCGTGTTCGAAGCTCCTGTGGCCATGTTCAGCTCCCTTCTTTTTCTGAGGGCTGAAGTCCATGCCGTGCTCAATCTATCTGAAACTACACGCATGGCAGAGTATCAACAGCCTTGTGTGACAGATTCTTTGTAGCAAATGAAACTGAATGTTTCATAGGTAGGAAATCATGTCATGGCAGATGAGAAATTGAGAATCAACAAAATCTGTCAGAGCTTAATTTTTGAAACTAAGGATTTGGTACCCGATGCAATGATCAATCCCATCTCCAAGCAAACAGAAATGAGGATCGATCGTACATGAATAATTTGCAACAAGATAATGGTGATCAAGCAAAACACAAACCTGGCAAGTCCAATCCTGATATGATGGGTGTTTGAGGCAGCAAATGAGTCAAGTAATTGTGCTTCATAGGACACTCCCGGAAATTAAAGATCACAAAGCGGCTGATCAAAGAAATCAACAGCAGAAGGTCCTATGCGCATTGGCATTTCTCTGAACGAAACCGATGTGTTTTCGACATGATCCAAGGAATGAAAATGCGGTATGCAGCAATTGATCTGCACCAAAACGGGAGGATCGCTTTGCAAACATGGGCTAGGATTCGTGGGGTTGTGAGAGGAATCCGTGGGACGGAGGGCAGCTAGACGACCAAGAAGCCAAAGCTAAATTTAGCAAGAGGGGTAAACCTCACGTGATGATTACGGTTGGTGTATCTCTCTTTTCCTAAGAGCCTTCTCTTTAAATTCTTGTATTTTTGACTAGCTACGTCCAAATGGTCGTTTTGAGCAACTCCCCTGTTGTCTATTAACTTTCATTGCTAATAACAAGAGTAAAATGCATCAACCTAAACCTTATAAGATACAGATATATGCCCCTAATCCTAACCTTGCTAAATGTAACATTGGCAGCTTTATGAGATCCAAATGTTTACAAGCCGTCTTACACTTTCTTCTATTACTATTTTTTTCTTCCATTCATGCATCCCCAACCCCAAAGACCCTGAGAAATCTCACTAATATAATTAACAGTAAAAAGGGCATCCATAACTTTTTAAATAATTTGTAGTTCAGTAATAGTAACCTGATCAGTTTCTTTCCACAGTTTCCGTTGACAAGAAAATGATTCGCACTCTACTATTGTCTGACGATGACAATATAATGGTACATTTGTCAGATTCCAGAGCGGACTGTTCAAAATAACCGAAGGTAGCAATGATCAACGAGTCCACTTTATCTTCAGATACACTATATGTCTTTGCTACGACTACGAGTAAGGTCCAGAACCATAGTACAAGTTTATAAACGTACAATATGCATACAACTCTACAGAGTGGGTAAAGAAGGCTACATCAGCTACGTATTTGGACGATGCTAGAAGAAAGCACAACACTACCACAGGAAAGTGAGCATAGCTGCACCGGTCCCATCTACAAATTTATGTGCATCTATCAATCAGCTAACCACAAGGTCACGTGCATTCCTTGCATGAACAGCAATCTGTACAGATCAGTCTCACACTAACTGGTAATCTCAGCTCCTAACTGGTTGCATCCTGGAAGAACTCAGTGGGGACTGATGGAGGGCAGTACTTCTTTGCAACAAATTTGTACTGAGAGCAGATAGAGGGTAGGCCATTTAGCATCAGAGTAGGAAATTAAACAAAGTACATAATTCTCATCAGAAATCACCCTTATGTTGGAAACACTCACCCTATGCTGACTGTACTTTTCTCTGATTGCAGGAAGATCTCTTCCAGGGCCAAAACAGAAGAGCCGATGTAGTACCCTTACACAACCACGCAACTCAGATGGTGTGTAATGTGTGTAGTAAGAAAGCGAGGAATTCTGCTTTTGATGAAACATAATTGCAAATGTTAGCTAATGCAAACCACTGAAGATTTGTAAAAAGATATAGAAGGTTGGCAGCACATACCCATGGGTTCTTTGCTGGCTTAAGGATAAACCTCGCCAAGAAAACAGAAGAGGCAGCTACCAGTGAAGGTAGATAGCAAAGCAAACTATACTCCAGAAGCGACAGCTCACAGATGTAGTTGGCTAAGAACTCAAGATGCAGAGTTGGGCCCTGCAGAAAGAAAAAAGTTTCAACCAGTTGGGACAGCACATAGAATTGGCAGGAACTGCAAACCAATGAAGAAATTCAAGTACCTTGTCAAACACTTGAGCGGCACCTACAAATCTCCTATAGTAAAAATGGAAAAAAAGATGTAGCATCAGTATGTATAGGCATGATAATTATTACAAAAACAGGATATTACCTTAAAAAACATTTTGCTGTAGGTACCGTCATCTCAAACTTCAAGTAATTCAGGACAGAAGCTTCCATATCCAAAACCTGTTTAACTACGTGTTAGAAGATGAAACTAAGAAAATATACCAAAAAAAGGAGTGCACAGAGCCACTGACCTCTTCCTTAGTGTATGAATTGTCAGTAACATAGCAGAGCTCTTCTACTTGAGGTGGGCATATTTCTTCATACTTCCTGAAGTTTCACCATATTAACAGTACACTTTGAGAGCAGAGCAGAGAAAAAACAGAAATGGGCTAAAATAAACTCCTTGGATCTTACGCAGCTATAAGTAAGCAGGCAACACCAAGTAATTGTAGTCTGTTCCGACTGATCTCTTTGACAGAAAGATAGCGGTCAATATAATTGACTGTGAGGTATAAGGTTTCAGGAACAAGACGATATTCTTCTGTGACCTGAATTGGTTAAAGGCAAGAATGTAACAATAAACAAAAGGGACATTACTGGTTCAGTAAACTAAGAAAATATGTTTTTCTTTTTAAGTGGAAATGCTTACTTCTACAAGCCAGTCTATTAAAACCGCCCTCATGGTTGTGCTCATATCTGTCTGAGTGGTTTCCACAAAATTTGTTGAGGGCATTTTCCTAGTCTGTGAGAAATAAAAAATCACATCAGAACATAGTAAATGTGGGAAGCAATTCCTCAATGAAGGAAGCTAGTAAATGGGCAGAGTGTGATATTATGTACAAACACTGCAATGTGCAATGTCCTGCAATTGCAACACAGCAACACAAATTTTTATATAAAAGACTACTAAATGGAATATGGAGTTACACAAACTATAATGATTAGGCAATCCAGAAATTTTATAGCGATGTGAGTAAACCAAAAGTTATCCACCTAGAACCTAACACTTTCTGGAACATTACGAATTGTATGGTTTGTTCAGAAACAATGAACATGAAATATGAGATCATTTGAATTCTTTACATGCTTTCATTCCAACTAGTATAACAACTTGAGCACAAAACAATTTATATTCAGCTTTCAGGAATTACTTGATATTCACAGTCCAGTTTGGGGCTCAGCATACACATCCATATCATAAGAAGAGCATGAGCAAGAATGTATCACCTCAGCCTCTCGCAAGTTCTCGTAAATTTCATAGGCAAGTGTTGCACAAAGTTGTGGATCCTCATAGTTATCGAGGTCAGAGATATTCTCAGCTTTCATAGGGCTAGGACTATGTTTCCTCCAGTTGAATTCTGCAGCAATAAACAGACTATGCTAGTTAAAATGTTGACCACAATGCACAAAAACGCCTGACCAGAACTGCCCCAATTTTGCAAGTGAACAAACCTGCAACTTCCTTACTATCAGAGATATGAAGCTTATCATCAGCCCAACAATGCAAAGAAGCTGCCATTGACGAGTCCTTGTCATCAAGGAACTCAAGATCGGAGCTTTCTATTGAGTTGCATGTTGACATAGCGTCCTCCATGGAGACTGAATCTTTGGACAGGCGAGGTGAGCTACGCACAGAAGGGAAAGAGGCATTCTCCTTCTGAAGGACACTGTCATGGTGTAATAATGCCCAATCAAATTGGTCAGAGGTCGGTTTTCTGACAGAAACTCGTTCCGTTTTCACATCATGCAGGATTGCAAAGGATCCTTTATTCTTCACGTCAACTGTTTTGGTTGAACTCAATTTCTGCAGCAGTAAGAGGAAACATAAATGTATGTTGAAGTTCGTCTGAAACAATCAAAATGGTGAAACAGAGACTACATAAGCATATATACTTCACTAAAGGACCACATCACCAGTGGACGATTCGAAACTGAGCACGTGACAACGAAACACATGGCTTATCAGGGAGACGTAATTGGTTTTGAAACCACCAACCTGCCAAAAAAAACCTCAGAAAACCTAACATTGCACATTGCTACTGAATTCCAGAAGCAGGAAAAATATCTCTGACGGCACCACACAATTCCAATATTGCATTATACCCAGTGGAACAGGACCAAGTATATAGTTAGTTGCATCGAAGAAGGCAGTGAAAAAGAAGGAAAAATCTATCTCCTCGAGAAGTCAGCAAATATTGTTTAATTGATCGAGTAAGCATGCTCGGAATTAACACGAGCCATTGGATATTCAGTAATCAGGCAGCCGAATTGTCTCAGTTTCGGTCGAGAATAGGACCACAACGGCAGAAACCCTAGAAATGCCGAACCAATTTGCTCGAACCAACGATCTATCTCCACTACAGTCTACAAACGCGGCGTGCACCAAACCGGCGGCAAATTCGTACGCGCCACCCCCCTCTACAGCACTTCTAACGATCGAGAACCCAAGCTCCGCCCGCTCCCGAAACGAGAATCGATCAGGGGGGAAAGGCGCCGCGCCCGATCGTCGGAGCGCGAGAGGAAGAGCCGTACGTACCGCCTCGGCCGCGGTGCTCGCCGCGCCAGACGACCTCCCGCGGCCGCGGAAGACGTTGGTGATGTCCCCGAGGGCGACGCGCTTCAGGGCCCGCGCCGCCACCGGCTTGTTGTTGGCGCCCCCCGCGCCGGCATTCTCCGCCGACGAGCGGCGGCCTGCGGCCCAGCACGACATCGCGGCGGTGTGGGCGGCGGAGTCGGTGCGGAGGGAGGTCCTGCTGGAACCGCGCGCTCGGTACTGGAAAATGGATTGCGGTTGCGGCGGCACTTGGTGGGCCCTGCACCCGGGCCCCACCTCCGTACCCCAAAACGGCTGATTTGTTGTCGAACTAAACTTGCCAGAAAGAAATGCTGGTGGCAAAATTTCAGCATCTTCGGTACTCACTCGGTTCCAATTATAGCTTCTTTTATTTTTTTTTCTAGATGCATAATTTTAATTACAATTTGGAACGGAAGAACTGACTTTTACCCAAATCTTACATCTCAAGCAGATAGCCACAATGTTGTACACCGTCCACTTCAAGCATCATGTATCATTTAAACTCAAATTTACCTAATCAAAACAGAGGATACGTGCTCAAATAGACTTGCACATTAAAAATGGACGTATTTCTTTGTGACACTGTTCACAATCAGCACAGCTATCGCATATGATGTACCATTGTTCATAAGCAGCACCTGGCTTCAGTTTAACTTGATCCAGAAAGGGCAGACATGTAAAAGCAAATATCTGTAAGTAACTAACCAAATGAACTAAGCTGCTTGATTGTTTCCACAAATGGCCACAAGGTAAAAAATTACACAGGTACACTACAAATGATAATCATCACACCTCACTAAACCTATTAAGCAAGAAACTAATTATACAGTTTTGTAGATCATGCGCACCACTGAGAGCATGCCAGAGATGTTGATGGTACAACAATGCCAGAGCATGGCACAGGGAGCTCACTACTATTGGTTAACCACGTCAACTGACCCAGGTTACCAGCATGGTTCCATTCTGTTACTAATCAACTGACCCAGGTTACCAGCATGGTTCCATTCTGCTACTAATCAATAACGTAGTTCGGGTTAACTGCCAATATTCTGCTCTCTGAAGATGCTCTTCGCGCGGCAGGGCCATCTCCAGCCGCAGGTGCTGCGCCTTCATCTATGACTATAAGGTGGCCTTCCCGCTGTATAAGCCTCTGCATATGCACATAGATCATAAGGTTTAGTATAACATGCTAGGACAGTCAAGCCAAATGCAGTCAGGTTTGGAAATTAACAAACCACAACACCATATACAGCACTGCAGGACTCACCTCTATAATGGCCCTGATGCACTTCACTTCTTCCTTTACCTCCGCAGTAGTACTGTAAGTGCCTTTAGCATTCTGCTGCTCAACGTACCAAATGATAAGATCCCCTTGCTTCATGCCGGCCAGGCCATCTCCTGCATCACCACGGTTGAATAAGCAACATAAAAAAATGGCAGATAAATTGTATGACACAGCACAAAGATGCTGCTACAAAAATTTAGAAAATCTAAAAGGTTGTGTCCTGTACTTGTAAATAGCATTGAATCATTCTAGTGTTACATGTAATCCAATCATTCTAGTTCCAAAGGAAATATTATCAATGAAGAATTCTGTGCAAGTTGCAAAACACTTGTTAAATCAGCCTTGGGCCTGCCAGAGACTGTACGTTTGCTCAGATTGCTTTTCCACATATATTGCAATTCAAGCAATAAAGCATGTCTTCCAAATGCAAGCATAAAAAAAAGATGCCTCATGTGTCATGTCTCTGTTGATGGGTCTTAGTTTGTCACATGTTTTTTTTTTGAGAGAACAGTTTGTCACAGTTGTTAATTTAAGCAACTAAGAAGTTTAGAGCAGGACACTGTTGCTAGGATAAAGATGCATGGACAGTGCTGAGTACAACTAAGAGCTTAAAGACAGGTAATCCAAAAGGAAGTACCATCTTTCATGACAGACTCTTCATGCTGCCGTAGTCTCATAACCAAGGCTTGAGTAACTCTCTGGAAGTGTTCTTCAGTTATTACCAATTTCTTCTTACTGTTATCTGCTGCTTGGTCATTGTCTACATTTTTGACATAAAGAAATAACAAAAATGTTAGAATAAATTAATACAAAAGATAGTCATCTTAAGCTTTTAACATTTGGAACCCACCTGCACCCGGTTGTTGAGGAGCAGCATCTGCGTCAGCTGGCTGTCCAGCATCATTATCAGAAGGTACATTTGTTCCGTCTTCAGCTTCTTGGAAGTCAGAGAGATCAACTTCACTTGATTCAACACTACACAAAATCAATAAGCTTCAGCACTAGCAACATCACTAGCACAAATCCATTTCATAAAAAAGGACAACTCAACAAACTCACCTGATGATGGATGTCTTGAGCAATTTAACTGCCAGTCGGACATGAGCTGGGAGAACCTAAGATTGCAACAACAAATGAAGTTAGTCACACAATCATCACAAAAGACCCCTGTAAGGAGCATGACGACCAAATATAAGTTGGCCATACTGTCCATGATAGTGCAAATGACTACAGTTCATTACATCAGAGCAAATGGAGCAGTGGCAAAGGAAAACATGACCTAGAAAGTGCAAGTGAATTAGTATACTTACAGTTCTTTCTAAGTGGCTTCGAGCAATAGCTTCTGACAGCCTAATCAATGCTTCCAATTGCCTAACTGTCATTCTGTAAGCAACCCTGGTTCCAGGAGTACTGTCACCTCTGCGAAGGGTAACATATGATTCCACCAAAACCTTCTTTGCTTCTGAACTCAGCTGCAATGAAATAAAGGGATAATATAAACTGGCAAGAAGCTAAAGTTCATTTTCCAAGAGCACTAAAGAGGCAAACCTGAGGTTTCAAAGACTTTGCGAATGAGATATAACGCTTCAGTTCTGCAGTGCTAAATGCAGGGGCCAGTGCTTCTTCACGTTTCTGATGGACTCTTACAATGTGATGAGCAATGTGGTAGTCAGTGTTTTCATTTCTTTAGTTTTCACATCATAACATGTTATGCTCAGATATAAACATAAAATTTTTGAAAGAGCGTGAGATGAAATATTCACGCTCTTGATGTACCTTAAGTGGTTTAGACTTGTCATAACGCCCTCCTGTCGGATTTGCTGCAGCTAAAATTGAAGTTCGTGCATTCAAAGTGGCTTGTATTCCTGCTTTTGTTATGCTAATGGTTTGTTGTTCCATTGCTTCATGTATAGCAACCTGAAATGGATGTATGAAACAGGTACTGCTTAAGCTTTCACATCAGCAAGGAAAAAAGGGGGAAAGACAAAAGCATGTATTGGTAAACCTACCTGATCCTTAATGTCCATCTTATCAAATTCATCTATGCAGCAAACTCCATTATCAGCTAACATCAGAGCACCTGCCTGCAAGAAATAACAGGGGGAGCATCAAACAAAACATGTCAGAATCAGCAAGGGCATAAACAATACAATTCCAAGATATAATGTGAAATACACATTTATCTCATGAGAAGTGCCCAATTAAGCATTTCTTACACAAAGTTCATTGTTCAGATGTTTAAACAGAAACTGATTCTCTTAAGTAGAAATGTTGGCATGAAAGGCTAATGACTTAATGAGCATACATTTTAACTTTGTAATTGTTTCCATTGGTTATTGACTCAATTATTACCATCCTCACTAGAATTAGGCAAACTAGCATATGGAGACTTCTCAGCAGCCTGTGCATTGAACAATATTCGTACAGACAAAATGGATAATGTTGCTTAAATTTTGTAGTACCTCAATACAAAATTCACCAGTTTCTGGTTCTTTAGCAACAGTTGCTGTCAGACCAGCAGCAGACGATGACTTCCCTGACGTGTAAACGGATCTTGGAACAATACCAGCAGTATATCTGAGCAGTGGATTGAAAACACACTTTAACATTATGATTAATGAAGGAATGAACTGAACTAAATAATCAAATAGGTCTGGTTCTGTTAAAAAATTGACAACTGGAACAGAGAATACTGAAGATTTAAACATAAAATTGCATATTATTTACCAGGAAATGTTCAAGGACTCAAGAACCAACATATATTCATTAGCACATAGAAACATGTTGAAAAGTAGCATGTTTTGCCACTCCTGTTACCACAAATCCATGCTTATCATTTATGCAACATGTGCTATATTGAAGCAGGATATATATAAAATTCATCGTAGCCCCAGAAAACACCGTTTAAAGATTATGGCAACAACAGCACAAGATAGCAATGCTTACTTTAGGAACTGAGACTTTGCACAGCTTGGGTCGCCAACGATGCAGACATTGATGTCTCCTCTAAGGTTGATCCCTTCATGTGTTACCTTGTGAACACCACCCAAAAGCATAAGAAGGACTGCCCTCTTAATTTCTTGATGACCAAAGGCGGTGGGACATATGCTATCAACTATCTTATTGAAGAAGTCAGGAGTATTCCTCATCCTAACAACCTCATCTTCCTCTTCTTCCTGTCAAAGAGAGATGGTTTAAAACATTAGTATAAAAAACTAGCATGTTAGAAGCTAAAAGGAAATGTTTAGAATACAGCCATGGGAAAGTAAAACAGATAAGAAATTGCGCTGAAGCAATAATTCACATAAAACACAAAATAAGCAGAGGGCACCCAACAGGTCACAGGTTGAAAAGATCTGAAGGACCTTAGTTTGCATACATTTCACAAGTGAAATACAGACAATGCAGTTATGATTAAACCAACCATTGGAACTAGCTATGACATGACATAATAAATAGTTTCAAAAGCACAAGAGAAGTATTTCTGCAATTTCTGTTTTCAGGAAGGACAACCTTCCTGTCTTGTTTGGAAGAGATCAGTAGTTTTCAGATTGCAAATTTAACTTACTGTGAATTTCTGTCTTTCACTGTCATCACCATCTGTGTCCCGATCCCTGATGTCCACTTCTTTCCTGCCATCGCCACCTAATAACATTTAAGATAAAATATAATATTATCACAAAAAATATGAAAATTGCACCAATCGGATAGGACTAGTTCAAAAGAGTTCATACCTGCACTGAATTTGCCACAAAAGCAAGGCGATAAGAGAGATCCCTAACTCCAAGGGACTTCAAGCCCTTTACACCTTCTTGAACACCTCCACTTTTTCGTTGAGGAGCTTCCCGGCGACATTCTGCTCTCTCACCAGGTGAAGTTAGTGCCATTACATCTGGAACTGCGACAACAGTTCCGGTAAATATAACCCTAACAATGCAAAAAACAGAAAAAATCAATTAAACAAAGTCATTCCAAGGAGCGTGAATAAAGTAACACAACAGAAAGAAGCTTCCTTACGTGTCGCCAGCCCTAGCCTTCTCAACAATCTCATGCAAAATGACATCCAGGGAGCGAGGAAGCGAACCAGCAGGTATTTCTTTTGATGTCTCCTGCATTCTCACTCTCTGCCAATCTGTGAATTTGCTCTCCTGGCGGAGAAGGGCCCATTTTGATCGGTTCTGGCATGTCGCATTGACGCATATTATCGGCTATAAACAAACAAGAACCCACTATTAGACACACCTCATTAAAGATAGGACTAAGGAGGGTATGGTGGTCAGAGGTACAACCTCAGTGTACTTGAACTGCTGCTCCACATTCTTCACAACATTCCCACAGTCAAGGCATTTGAAAGTGCCTTGCAATAGTTCAGGCCGCACCTCACTCGTCCGTGTCACAACACCCATTACTGATGTAAGTTTACCAATTTCTGCTGTCCCAAGCTCTCTCAGCCTGCAATAACAGTAAATTGAATCAAGCTCCGGCTGACTAACTTATAATTTAGCACACACATATTCCATGAGTATTGCAGAAGATCTTAAGATGTACATCAACAGAAACAGATTACAGTACAAGTAATTGCTACCCCTGATCTGACCCTTTCATTCACTTGTGTAACATATAACAGTGGCACTTATAAAGATTTTAGTGAATAAACAGATGTCATTAGCCGTACTGAACCACAGGACAATATCATGGTTTTATCTTCATTTTAAAAAAGAAATAAATACATGCTTGGGAATCGCTCAATGAATAAAACATCTCACAGGGCCACAGGCATTACTTTTTCAGCATTGGAATGTTGTAGAAGGCAATGTTAATATCCTTGTTGGGACTATCATCTGAGATGATTGGAGCTCGGTTCTCGCCAACCCGGTGCTCCAACACAAACCTCTTGCACGCATTCCTTAGGTTTGGTTCAAACCTGAAACAATATAATAGGCCATTAAAGCAAAGTTTGACAGGTTACAAACAGCACAGGTTATGGTGTACTAGATTTAGCATAAATTCTAACAAATTATTGTAATGGATTGACAACTAGAGAACAGGACACAATTCATATGAGATACACGAAAGGTTAACAGCAACTAATTACCTATTCCTCCAAAAATCCAATCAAAATATGTTAAATCTAACTGAGAAATTGCAGAAAACTCCTAAAATCTCACCCCTACCCTCCAGCTTGGAGACCATTCAAAACATAAACCGAACCAATTTCACACCCAAATTCAATTAACCGAACCAAAGCTGTCGCCTTTACTTTCCCAGATCCCAAATCTACCAGACCACACCAAAATTGGAAAGAAACTCCAATCCCACCTGAGGTACTCCTCGGCGATGGCCTTCTGGAGGATGTCGTTGAAGCGCATGACGTGCTCGAAGTCGACGTACATGGTGGTGGACTCCCGCGACCGCATCGCCTCCATCTCCGTCTCGTAGAACGGCTCCGGCGCGTCATCCGACTCCTTGAACCTGCAGATCCAAGAATGCGCATCCCAACGCGTCAATCGGACGGCCCCTAAGAGAAGAAGCCCTAGAAATGGCGGCGGCGGCGGCGGCGAGCGACTCACCGCTTGAGGAACTCGAGGAAGATGTTCTCCACCCGCGCCGCCTTCTCGTCCACGAAGAACCCGCCGAACGCCTCCATCGCCGACGGCGGAGCCTTCACTAAGCGTCTGGATCTGGACTAGGACTTGCGGTCAGGGATTGCGTCTCGGCGTGTGGGCGCGCTGGTGAGGGTTTTGGGGTTGGGGAAGAAGAAGGGGCAGGCGGCTCAGGGGAAGCCAGGCGGGTGGGGGTGGTCTTGGCGGGAAGGAGGCGGCGGCTTGGCGCCAAATCTCGCGCCAAAAGGAGCTCAGAGCGCGCGTGGGTCGCGTGCACCGGGTCCGTGGACCGAAGACGGTTGTTGCGGTCACTGGCATGTGGGACCGAAAGTGACAAGCACGAGGAGGAGAGAAACATTCCCGCTGCTGTTGGGTGGGCTGGGCTGGGCGAGCGGTACATACAAGAAATGGGCTGCAAGGCGTGGGCCATATGGTGACGTCAAAAATGTGTGTGTGCATGGGCACAGACAGTGTGTGTCCGCCGCCGAATTGGTCGCAGATTTAGACACATTTTTCTCCATGACCATGAAGCCTCGGCCCACAAGAGATCCTTTGGTTTAATTGCCCCTATTTACAGATGTTAGACTATACATATATATAAGTACACATATATGTCCCTCTCCTATGTCATATGTAGCCATTTTCTGCTGTGTAGCATTGACATATTCTACATTTCTACTATTCTAGTCCCGGTAGCCAGGCTAGCATAGAAGATTGCGGGCCGGGATTGGATGGGATGATTTGTTTCCTAGGACTGGGATGCACGGGGAATGTTGTGACCTCTACACAGAGAACTACAGCCAGTACTTATAAATTTGGATGCATGTGTCCATGTAGATCCACAGGAAAGTTCATCATCGATTTCTCAACACCAGTCACTTGATCGCGTTGATATGTAGGTGGAAAGAAGCACCAGCTAAAGCGAGCACCCATTTTACAACACCAGCATGCTTGTTCGGGTTTGATAGCGAGATCGGCGGCCATGAAGCATGCATGGTCGCATGGAGTCGGTAAGCGTCAAACATTCTTCTACTACTCGTTTTAGATATGCTCAAACGACTGCACTGTCACAAATTAATGGAACAAAAGTGAGGTGTGAAATATACATTTTCTATTTGGGTGCTTTCTTATACATTTTTTTGAACAAACTTTCATCGAGCCCAAATTAATTAATATCTATCTAGGCCTAATTGTAAAAAACTAAGTCAGTGGGTAAAGACCGGTCCGTAGTTTTCATTAAGAGAAGGAAATCTAATCCCAACTTAGAAAATCTCCAAACCCCGCCTTCACCGGTTAGGGGATTTTTTTTAAATGAGTCCCGTAAATTCTCTCCAACGAAGAATCGAATCCGACAAAGTCTCCTGGTTGCGACCATACCTCAGCCCCCTCTAAATCTAGACCTAATTGTTAATATGCACACAAATGAATTCATTTTTGTTGGCAGGTACGGACGATGAAACTTAGTTAAGGCGGGTAATTTTCACCCGCTTTAATTTCTTTCTTGCACCATGTGTCACTCATCACCTTTTTTCACGTGCTAGCAAGTAGGAACCACACACAGGTAACAACTTCAGATAGTTGAATTATTGGTAAATCTCTCGGTGGTTGGTGATTGACACAGCAGCTAGCAGATCAGACTGCTTGAAGTGTCCAGTAGATGGTTTGCATTATTGGTAGCATGATACTTAGTAAGTTTCTCCGTCCAACCACCAAGTACGGTAAGAAATTGAAGGTGCTTGCTAGCCGCTATATAAACCTGTCAACTGGAACGCTGGATGACCAGCCACGACGAGCACATGAGTAGAAGGTGGAAATGGCAGCAGTTGCGGGGCACAAAACCACAAACCCCTTGTTAGTTGCCTCGGAACGGGATGCATGAGGAATGAGGACTGAGCTTTCAGATTGGACATATCAACGTTGTTATGACCCGGCTGTACACTTTTGCCAACCATAGGGCTCCTATGATACCTCGGAGTGACCTCTAGCTGGTTGTGATGCCGCCCCAGCGCAAGGTGGAAGAGAGTATGATAGAGACATCGTCGATTCCATGCTGCTGCTGTATACCTTGAGGCCGCGCAATCCAAGGCGATGAGGCCGTCTTCAGTGGACTCGCAAGCCGTCTCAGATGGCTGCACCTGCCTAACTGCAAATGCTGGAACTCTTCTTGCTGCGTGTGCATGCACACCTCGTCGATGAGCCTTATTGTGTGGTGTGATATCGATCAACAGCACACTGCACACGTTCATGTTGTCGTCGTCACAGATTCACAACACAACGTGCGATGCAGTAGTCTTTCGTTCTTTCATTACATCAGGTTACTATATGATTTTGTGAGTCCAGGTCACCGAAGTCTCTCTTTTTTTTAAGAGATACACCCAAAGGGCATCTCCATCTCATATCTGATTCATATCAAGAAAAACAATCGATAGTACAAATGACGGACAACTTGACACAAAACGAACAACTTGACACAAAACGACACACAGAAAATGGAATTGGGGTTAGTGTGTCTGGGACCGGACCACCGGAGGATTGGGGGCATGCAACTACTGTAAATATAATATTTCCTCAACCCCATCAACTCTACTACTGTATTTAAGTTGACAAATGAACTGTTTGCCAAATTACACTATCCTGAACTATAGTGTTCTCAAAAGTATGTACTCTGCTTTTGGTTTCGTCCTTTTCAAGAAAAAAAATATATTTTGGTTGTCCACAATTTTCAGATAGACATCATTAAGTTGTTCACATAAGTGTTACTTACAATAACGTGTCTAAAAGAATATACTACTACCTAGCTCAGAGAAGCAAACGGTTGTGCAATGTATGACAGGGCTGATAGAATGCAAGTTTATTTCTAATGGAATAATTCTTTACTGTATTCACAATGACATGAATCAAAAGATTATACGTGTGCTCATCAAGTTGTCCTCTTAAGTATTATGAACAATATGTAGCGTGTCCAAAAGAATTGAACTGGCCGCTAAGTCGCTAACGTAGTAACATGAGACTAGAATAAGTGCAATTTTGTTAAACAGAGAGGGAACTTGCTCCTTGGAGTAAATAAAGCAGTGGCGAGATATGTCGAGGGTGTGTGCCTTGTTTCATATGCACAAGATTTCTGGTTATATATTGTCGCGCTCAATTCGGCTTGTTAAATTTTCATTCTCTTACTTCCTAGTACATATAAACATGAACGCTGGTGACCAGGAGGAGCAGATGAGAATGTTGAAATGGTATCAGTTGCATGGCAGGACATTCTGTCTGCTTGGGAACGGGATGCACCGGTAACGAGAGCTGAGATGTTATATTCATTCCAACAACTGAGAAAGGTAGTAGCCCAAAAGTGGAAGGTGCTCACCCAACAGTGCAGATAAGGTCTCCTTCTTCCTTGAGCTCCACCAATATTTATCCATGGCGTCGCATGCAGTAGCCCCCGGCCCTTAGATCCGCCACACGGACTGATAGTATAGAGGATTGCCCAACTAACGTTGTGCTCAATCTCAGAATTCAAACAACTTCAAAACTAAGAAGGTTCAGATTTTCTTATAGATCATAGGGCATGGATCGATCGGAAACACAAGTTGGATCATTAATTGTCGCATGGTCTGAATTAATGAAACAGAGCTGAGGTGTGAAATATATTTTTAAAAAAATTAGTGTTGGCATAGTTCCACATTATATGCTTGAACTTATTGGTTTATGTTCTCACTTTATGCATGTTGTTGAGTAAATTATTTGAAAAAAATTGCCACCTCAACACTTGTGACACTAATATTTGAAGAAGGCGCCTAGGAATGTATCGAACTCAAAATTATTGGGAAAATGGTGTTAGGGCAGTTTTTGTAATTTAGTCATTTTTGTTGAAATTTTACTTGGGTAGTTGGGTATGACCCATTTAAATTAAATTGAACTCTATGGTACGTAATATTTGCATGAGAATAATAATCATACCGGATGAGAAATTATCTAATTAATTTGATAAGTGGTTGGGTGTGTGCTGGGCAAGTGGGCATGCATGCAGCGGCAAATGAGCATACATGCAGCGGCAAACGAAACAGCCGGGTGAGCAGGTACTTATGCCTGCATGCATAACTTCAGCTGGATTTGATGGGCAGGCAATTATGTCTGCATGCATGCATGCAAGTGAACGGCTGATGGCTGATCTCATTGGTACTCTTGATGTGGAGGAGAGGGCAAGGGGAAAAGACAATCGTGGAAAAGATCCTGAGTCCTCTGCTGCCAACATGGTGCAGAAGAGGAATTTTCATGCATCTCGTAATTTCAAGAAGAAGAACAAGAGAAAACAAGATCACAGCCCTAAGCCTAAGCACACCACTGAGTTCAAGAAGAAAAATAACAAGAAAAATAATGAATGATGCTTTGTTTGCGGGAGTGATGAGCACTGGGCTAGTGCATGCCCTGACGGCAAATTTGGCAAGGAGAAGAAATCAGCTAACATGGTGATTAATGAGACTGGAGTTGGAACATCTGGGTACGGTAATTCTTTACCATATGTTCTTTAAATTTGTAATTCACCTGAATGGTGGATGGATAGTGGAGCTAATATCCATGTGTGTGCTGATATCTCTTTGTTTGCATCTTTTCAGGTCGGCAGGATCGAGTCTTGGCCGATGGGGAGCGGATCGGCGGCGCATGTTCATGATGGTGGTTCCGTCAATCTGAAGTTTACTTCGGTAAAGACGGTGCTATTGAAGCACGTACAGCATGTCCCCTCAATAAAGAAAAATCTTGTTAGCGTTTCTTTGATGTGTCGTGATGGCTATAAAGTTGTTTTTTAGTCCAATAAGTGTGTCGTGTCGAGACATGGAACATTTGTTGGTAAGGGTTATGATTGCGGAGGTTTGTTCCGCTTGTCTTTGATGGATGTGTGTAATAATGTTGTGAACTCTGTTAATGTTTGTGATGAGACAGATTTATGGTATTCATGTTTATGTCATGTTAATTATGGATGTTTAACGCAACTAGCAAATATGAGTTTAATCCCGAAATTTAATCATGTCAAAAACTCTAAGTGTCATGCATGTGTGCAATCTAAACAAACTCATAAGCCTCACAAGGCTGCCGAGCCAAGAAATTTGACACCTTTAGAGCTGGTTCATTCTGATCTTTGTGAGATGAATGACGTTTTGACAAAAGGCGGAAAATGATACTTTATGACTTTTATAGATGATTGTACTAGATTCTGCTATGTGTACCTTTTGAAAACAAAAGATGACGCGTTAAATTATTTCAAAGCCTATAAAGCTGAAGTAGAAAACCAACTTGAGAGGAAAATTAAAGGATTGAGGTCTGATAGAGGTGGGGAATATTTCTCCAATGTTTTTGTTGAGTTCTGTGTTGAACATGGGATTGTTCATGAGAGAACACCGCCATACTCACCACAATCCAATGGGATTGCCGAGATTAAATCTTTCTTATTTACGCACTTGGGGTTGTTTAGCTAAAGTGAATGTGCCAATCAATAAGCAGCGCAAACTTGGACCTCAAACCGTTGACCGTGTGTTCCTTGGTTATGCTTTTCACAGTGTGGGATATCGGTTCTTGATTATAACATCTGAGGTACCTGACATGCATGTTGGTACAATAATGGAATCAAGAGACGCTACATTTTTTGAAAATAATTTTCTAATGGAATCAACACATAGTAGTTCTAATCATGAATCTATAAGTTCACATGAGCATGATAATCTCTTTTCAGATGAACAATTTGAGGAAACCCATGTGCAAAATCCAGAGGAGAATGACAGTGTAGTAACTCGAAAGAGTAAGAGACAAAGGGTTGCAAAATCCTTTGGTGATGACTATGTTGACGGCTGTTAAGTACCACTTTCAGCCCTCAATATTCTCACATAAATAGAGGCATATGCATTATTTACTTGCATTTTGGTTTGAATAATGTAGTTCCACTTGTCCTTGGAGATTATTTGTATGTAGGTGAAATACCCCTTAAAAGAGATGGAAATCCACCTTCTATGGAGAAATCATGCCAACTCAGCTGAGAAGGTGGCTGCCACCAAGGAAACACATGACATTCCACATCATTGATCCAAGGGAGGCACTCACCGACGAATCAGAGAGCGCCACATGGACTTCACATGGATCAAAGGGCCCACCTCAGATACCAAATCAAGCTATGCAGGGATGGATCGAGAGGGCCTGCAGGCGATCACCGGAGGAAACACACCTCGAAAGGAGGACCGGAGGGGCCGGCCGATCCTAGGATCGTCCAAATCGCCTCTGCCTCCTTTCATCGTGTCCCTTCAAGTGTCACTTGCTCATTGGTTGCTGGCTGCATCCCGGGGTGTTTTGGAGCACCTTGAGCCTCCGAGCAAGCCTTGTCCCCGCCTATATAAATAGAAGGGAGGAGCTCCCATTTCACACACACCACTCTCTCATTCTCCTCTCACTTTTAGTTTCTAAGGCTAGGGGGTAGGCTAGAGTAGCTCTTCTTCAGGTTCCAAGTCTTCTTTGGAGTCTAGGTATGAGTTCTCTTTTATCTTTATTTCATTGTATGACTTTGATCTACTTGATTATTCGGCTATTTCATATAAAGTCATGGTAGACCATATGCTTGATATGTTCTTGAGTTCATCCTTTGTTCATCATTTAGAGGCTTGTGTTCTTCATGAACACTACCTTCGATCCACTTGAAGGATGATATGTCTAGCCTTAGTTGATCTTGTTAGATGGCATGAGAGTGTTGCATGAGGTTTGTGTTCCTACTGTTGACCGGTCTTGGTGGCTCTCACCCCGGGTCACAATAGCTCGGTAGGGTGAAGTCTAGAACGAGGCATGGTGCACAGGTTGTGTGGCTACATTAGTTATGAGCATACCCTCCGTAACGATAGAGGTAGGCCGCATGAGTGATTGTTGGACCCTTTGGAACCCTCCGGGGTACTTTGGTCAGAGGAGTCTAAAGTCTAGTTTCGAGAGTCTTTGGTCGCCGCGGCTAGCTCCCGTTGTACGCAGGTCTTGAACCTTACCCTCTCATGCAATGCTCATGCCTATCTCTTGCATCTTCTAGCTTTGTATGTTTAGTACATTAGAACCTAGAGCTAACTCGTATGTTCCCCCTAAGCCGTAGTGTACTAGAGTAGAGGTAGATCTGAGTGTGTGTGTCACACTACCCTTTCATATCTTTATCTTACCCCTGCCTTTGAGTTTGTTGTTTCCTATATCTATCTCTTAGTTTACATTCAGTGCAAAAGCATAAGTCTATGATATCCGCCATTGCCTTCCACGGATACGATACCCTTGGAATATTCTCCTTCCTTAGGGAAATGCTACAATGGTTTATCTGTGTGCTTGCGGATTCGTTCATGATCGTTTAGATTAACCTTTGGTAAGTCTTGATGTTCACGCCAACTCGGCGTTGTTAGTTGTGACGTTAAGAAGTGCCTACAAGGCGTTTCTTGGTGTTGCCACTGAGGATGGATTCTAAATCTGTTCTTAAAGTGACGGCGCTTGGAAACGCCAACAGACTATATTGTGTATCTTGTGGACAATACTCCAACAACTATTGAAGAGGCATTTTCCTCTGCGTCTTTGACTTGTGTGGAAGCGAGTTAGGAGTGAATGGAATCAATAATGTCTAATGGAACTTGGGAGATTGTTGATCGTCCGTATGGGTGCAAACCTATTGGATGTAAATTGGTGTTCAAGAAAAAACTTAGGCCTGATGGTACGATCGAGAGGTACAAGACAAGGCTTGTGGCTAAAGGTTACACTCAAAAGGAGGGTGGAGACTTTTTTGATAATTATTCACCTGTTGCTCGATTGACGACCATTTGAACCTTGCTTTCCGTGGCAGCCTCATATGGTCTTATAGTCCATCAAATGGATGTTAAGACCGCTTTCCAAAATGGAGAGTTGGAGGAGGAGATCTATATGGATTAGCCTGATGGTTTCATTATTGCAAATGGTCAAGATAACAAGGTGTGTAAGTTATTGAAGTCGTTATATAGCCTTAAACAAGCCCCTAAGCAATGGCATAAGAAATTCGATAACACATTGACGTCTGCGGCCGGGCTTTATTGTGAATGAAGCTGACAAATGTGTGTACTATCGACATGGTGGGGGTGAAAGTGTCATATTGTGTTTATATGTTGATGACATATTGATCTTCGGATCTAGTCTCAAAGTTGTTGAGGAAGTGAAGCAATTCTTATCAAATAATTTTGAGATGAAAGATTTGAGAGAAGCTGATGTTATTCTTAATATCAAGCTATCAAGAGATGGTGATGGTGGGGTAAATTTGTTACAATCCCACTATGTGGAAAATGTTTTAAGTCGCTTTGGGTATAGTGACTATATTCCTTCACCTACACCTTATGATCCAAGTGTTCATTTGAGTAAGAACCGCAGAATTATAAGGGATCAATTGAAGTACTCCCAGATTATTGGTTCTCTCATGTATCTTGCAAATGCTACACGACCTGATATCTCCTATGCTGTGAGCAAACTGAGTCGGTTTGTGAAAAACCCTGGAGATGCGCATTGGAATGCTCTTGAGAGAGTGATGCGCTACTTAAAGGGTACCATGAGCTATGGTATTCATTATTCAGGACACCCAAAAGTGTTAGAGGCTACAATGATGCCATTGGATCTCGATCTTGATGAGCTTTATGCCTGCGGATATGTGTTTACATTTTGGAGGTGGCACGTCGGAAGTCTTGCAAGCGGACTATCTTAAGTCTACAATGGGCGAGCTCACGCTTGCTTGGACACTACTAGAACTAAGGTCAAGTGGCTTCGTGAACTCCTTTTGGATTTACCGGTGGTTGAAAAGCCAATTCCGGCTATTTCTATGAACTGTGATAATCAAACCGTGATTACAAAGGTTAACAGTTCTAAGGATAACATGAAGTCTTCAATGCATGTTAAGAGACGACTAAAATCTGCCAGGAGGTTGAGAAACTCCGGAGTTATAGCGTTGGACTATGTCCATACGTCGAAAAATCTGGCAGATCAATTTACTAAGGGCTTATCACGTAATGTGATAGAGAGTGCATCGAGAGAGATGGGTATGAGACCCATTTGAATTCTACTTTAGTGGTAACCTGTCCTATGTGATCGGAGATCCCGTGAATTAGGATGGTGAAACAAGCTAGTAGTAGATTGTGAGGAAAGATCCCTTCTGAACTCATCTACGGTGCATATTTTTCCTTTCTTAAGGCGGATGGTTTTACCTTAATGTATTTCAATCGAGATGTTGTCCTACAGAACATATATTGAGAAATACACCTATGTGAGACAGACTGCTGGTCACAGTCTATGAGACTTGGTAATCTCTAAATTCTCATGAAAATGTACAGAAGTGTGACTTATATGCTTCAAATAGAGGGGATGCCTTTTTGCAGCCTAGTACCAGTAAAGGACTTGAATGGACCTCATTTCACGCAAAACTGTGAATTCAAGGCTTAGTCCATTGTATAGTTGTGATTGAGTAAAATTCTAGTTCTAGATGAATGTTCAACTTAACAGTCTTCATCGAAACACTAGTATATCGAAGAGTTGTGTTCTTTTGATATGCTTTACTACTTACCCTAGAGTTTGGTGGGATTGTTGAAATTTTACTTGGGTATGACCCATTTAAATTAAATTCAACTCTATGGTACGTAATATTTGCTTGAGAGTAATAATCATACCGGATGGGAATTTATCTAATTAATTTGATAAGTGGAGAAAGAGCACTTGGGTGTTGCTAAAGAGCACTTGCGTGTGTGCTGGGCAAGTGGGCATGCATGCAGCGGCAAATGAGCATGCATGCAGCGGCAAGGAAACGGCCGGGTGAGCAGGCACTTATGCCTGCATGCATGCGAGTGAATGTGGCAATTATGTCTGCATGCATGCATGCAAGTGAACGGCTGATGGCAATGCTGTTCCATTCCCGTCCTTTCATATTTTGGTGACTCTTGATGTCCGGTCGTAGCTTTTCACTTCCCATGTCTAGCACTATAAAACGTAGAGTTCTCTGCTTTCTCCGGTGAGTGAAAAATACTCTCCAAAACAAAATCACAAACTTTGTTGCTACTCGGGTATCTCTGTCCGGTGCTCCTGCGCGTACGGGATCGCTGGAGGGCAGGTGCCTCCGGAACCGACACCGTTCGTGAACTCTGCTCGGGGTCTACGGCGATTTGGTTTTTGGGGAGCACTCGCGTGACTGCCTGCATCGACGACGACGACACCGGACTGTCTGCGGCGGCTTCTCTGCTACAACGACGACAACACCATGGGTGACAACACCGGGCCGTCTAACGTTTCTGGAAATGCTGGGTATCTATTCCTGTCTCTCATCTTTATTTATGTGTTGTTCTTCCTGTCTTTCTTGTCTGCTTCCTTTTTATATACATGCATAAAAATTGTTCTTTTCATCATGATTAATTATATATATATCATCATATTTAAGCCGTCATTTATCTGGATTAAAATAATGTGAAAATTGCTTAATTTTCTAACAATTTTCCCATCAAAGAAGAATCAGTTTTGACCGTCCTTTGGTGAAAAGGAAGTTTGAGCTGAAGTAAAGGGCTACAGTTGACCACCATATTAAATTACTAATGAAGATTTCAGAAAAGCCTATAAAGGAATACAATGTCCATGCTTCCTGAAAAGCCCATAAAGCCTATAAAAAACCTGTCAACTAGAACACTGGATGATCAGGATGAGCACATGAGAAGGTTGTAATGGGCAGTTCGTTGCACGGCACAAACCCTTTGCTGCCTAGGAATGGGATGCATGAGGAATGAGGGCTGAGCTTCTAGATCATACAGTGCTGAATCTAGCACCGTTATATTCAGCGTGATGCATCATTCAAGTGTGCTAGCAAGTAGGAACAACACGAGTGTAGTAACAACTTCGTCCATAGTTGCGCATTATTAGTAAATATATATATGATCTCTCAATGGTTGGTGATGATGTAGCTGCTAGACTTGAAGTCCTAGGTGGTTTAAATACGTAGCACGATACTATAGTGGGTTTCTTCATCTAATCACTAATGCAATGCAAGTACGGTAAGAAATTATTGAAGGTGCTTGCTGGCTTATATAAAACTGTCAACTGGAATGCTGGGGATGACCGAGAGGAACACATGAGAAAGTGGAAATGGCGGCAGTTGCACGGCACACACGAACACATGTTTCCTAGGAACATGATGCATGGAGAATGAGATCCAGTGGCAAAGCTAGCAGCAGCGCCTAGGGGGGGCTCTTGCTGCCTTCTTCCTCCTCCAGCCCATCTTTCCCTCTTCATCTTCTACCTGCAGCCTAGGGGGGGCTCCATGGACGCGCCGGCGGTTGGGGGGCCTCCAGCCCAACCCGCCCCGCCGGTGGCTTCGCCACTGATGAGATCTGAGCTTCTAGATGTAACAGTGCTGAATCTAGCACCGTTATATTCACTAGCTGTTCCATGCGACTATGTGAGTATGCCCCAGTTCTACACTTTTGTCATCATAGGACTCCTATGATAGCTTGGAGCTAGTATCTAGCTGAAATGACATTTGCAAGGACGACTGTGCTACACGCTTCTAACTTTCACAGCTACAAATGCATGTTTTCAGCGAGAAGGTGTCCGCCCTTGCAAACCATTTGCTGGAGTAGATGAAGGAGTGACATGCTCCTACAAATGCCATTTGCAGTGCAAGAGCGGCACACCTCACCACACCTGACTCTGGTAATCGACTAAAAAAATATAAAAAAGTAGCCAGGCCCGCGTCGCCCACGCCACTGGGGCCGTGTGTGATGTCTCATGGTTAATTTGGCCTCTTGCACAATCTTTTTTTTCTCGAATACGCAGGAGAGCTGCACATCGTTGTATTAAGAAGAATGAAAATTAAAGTTTACAAACATGCACGCACGCATGCTTACCTGATGCTAATTACTCGCAAAATAAACACCCTAACTTACGCACTCCCGCGGCAATCCACAACTCGACTTCTGCTTTGATGTTACTACCGTGACAGTTATAGGTGCTGTGCGGTGCTCGAAGAGCCTAGCATTACGCTCTTTCCAGAGGTACCAAGCCACGATCATGAACAAGGTGGCGGCGCCTTTCTTCCTTTGCGACTGCTGCATGGCGACAAGTTGCTCCCACCAGTCCCGGATGGAGGCTGCATTGCCAAAATTGCAAGCACACCTTGCCCATGAGAACACAAGCCAATAGGCTTCTTTGGCGGCCGGGCAGGTGATGAGTAAGTGATCAACGGTTTCCGGTGCTTGATCGCAGAGCCAGCACTCATCATGTGCTTCGAGGCCCCGCCGACGACGGCGGTCTGCAGTCCAAATCCTGCGGCGGCAGGCGGGCCACATGAAAAGCTTAACTCGGAGGGGAGCTCAGGTTTTCCAAATTAGCTCAGCGCCTTGGAAGTAGCAGCGTCCCTGGTGCAGAAGCTGATATGCTGTGCGTGCGCTGTAGCGGCTGTCGACTGTCCAACGCCATCGCACAACGTCGTCTTGGTCAGCTTGCAGCTGCAGCGCCTCTAGGCGATCCCAAAGGTGCAGGTATTCTATGATTGCCACAACCGACAGGCCAGTAGGATCAGAGTAGGCGCGAGATCAACAAGCGATTCCCCATCTAGTCCGTCCAGAAGTATGTTTGTGATCCGTTTCCGACCTGGACGATGATGGACGCCTCAAAGAGCTGTTGCACTTCCGGCTCCACCTTTATTGGCAGGGCAGCCCATGCTCTATCTGGGTCTGTCCTCTGGAGCCAGAGCCCTCTTGCACAATCTGTAGGACGTACAGTGCAAAGCCATGCATTTTGAATAATCCAAGAGGTAGCGTTTACTGTATGCTACTCCAGTTTAATTATTATGTGTCTTTGGTGGTTATGATTGTACCGAAGTCCTAGATGTTTTGCGTTGGTAGCGTTCATTACTATAGGTTTCTTCATCTATTAATAACCAGTACGTACTGTACCTAAGAAATTGAAATTGCTTGCTACGATAGTACTATATATAAGACGAAACCTGTCAACCAGCTGAACGGTGTATGGATCGATGATCAGGAGTAGCAGATAATGATATGAGAAGGTTCTTCAAATGACAATGGGATCAGTTGCATGGCAGCACACTTTTGTTGTCTAGGAATGGGATGCACGGGGAATTATAGCTGAGCTTTTCAACCTGATAGTGGTGAATCTAGCGCCACCAAGTTTGCCACAAGTTTCATCGGACCGTGTGTGCCTGTGCTACGCTTTTGCCAAGCACATGATTCACATATTGATGGATCCAGACTTGTGCGTTCGCCGGGAGGATCTCGTGTTGTACTGCCACATCTTCAGCAGACGACGAGATGTTTCCAGTCAAGACTGGCATTTGAGGCAGATGCGGTAGTTCTGCCAACAGGTGTAGTTCTTTCTGATCTCATGCTGTGGTTGTTGCTAGAGAGTCCAAGACAGCTTTCATGGGATTGTTTCGGGTGTTGATTTCCTAATTTTTACCAACCACGAGTATGTTTTGCTGGAGACATCAATGGTATTATGCCATTTTTCTAACCCGGCCCTCATCTACTTATTTATTTATTTATAAATTTTAGTTGTAATTAACAAGAGTTATCCATCTAATGAAATCTGACAATGGTAATATCAGGTAGCAGTGTAGCACCAAACAATACCAATAGGGTAGTACCAGAAAATACCATTTTGATAGACCCAACAACTAATTTATTTATTTATTTCATATTAAATTAGCTGGTGAGAAAATCTACAACGTACTACCCTATTCGAAACGGAATCAAGCACATTTTTAGACACGCTGAGGCTTCCATTATCCAATTTAAATTGGCACCCATTCGAAACGGAAGCAACAGATCTTAGACAAGTCCATATATATGATCTCGCACAATATATATATAGCTCAGAGGGTAGTTTTGCAAGTTGAATCTAAACATTTTTTATCTTAAAAAATTGTTGCATAATTTGCACCACATTACTAAGAAATTATAGTGGTCTGTAAATAATTTGTCTCGGTTGGAGAGACCTCCAAGTTGCTATATATACTTCTCTAGTAGAAGTAATATATACTTAGCTTAATAGCTTTTGCAACTGATACCGTATATACTATACGCTTTGCTCAACTCTTTAATTACTTGCCACTTGCCAGGATGGCCAAAATTGAGTGGAACCACGCACCTACAGTGACGACCCAACACCAACGGGCAATATTTTTAATTTGCAGGGAATGGGATGCATTGGGAATCTGAGAAAGATGCTGACCACAGCTCGCCCAGAGCTTTTAGAAAGCCACCAGAAATGGTACGATTTCACAGCTTTCTACCGTGGGCAGTTCAGCGAGAGGCATTGATCCGCCATGCGGTTTTCAGCTGTGTTTCAGTACCCGACTTTGGCTTCTTGCTAGTAGTGGTTCAAGGAATTCGATTAATTTTCCTATTTGCAACACGGATTTTTCCTTGTACCTATCTGCTAGACAAACGAATTGTTTGCTAAAGTATCCTTTCTGAACTAGTGCTATTTAAAAGCACTCTTTTTTTTTGTCTCAGTCTCTTTCAACAAAAATATTTTGATGACCACATTTTGCAGAAAGCCGTGTTCCTCATCAATATTGAGGTATAACCGGCAGATAGAATGCAGGATTTTTAATGGCAAAATACGTGATTACTATAGTCAGATTGTTGGTAAGTATATAAAGAAAGATTATATATTTATGTGCTTTATCCACTTAAATATTATAAAAAAGAACACAGTAATATCAAGTCCACAATACAATGACCAGCAACCACCGAGAGTAATTCCTAACTAGGCAACAACTAGCAGTAACTTTTCATCCAACACAGTACTACTACACAGTACTGTAAAAAAAATGGAGGTCCGATAGTATATATGAACTTGCAATGCATCTGAAACCCTTGGATGACCAGGGGCCAGGGGGCATATGAGAAGTTCATCAGAGGGCAGCATAGCTACACAGCTGCATATCAAAACAAAAGGACGGCATTTTGCCTGGGAACGGGATGCACGGGGGAATGACTGAACGAGAGCTGAGCTATTAGTTTTTTAGCACATCTGAATCTCGCGCCATTAGATTGGCCAGAAGATCAGCTAGGGTTTCTACGATAGGATGGTGCGTCCGGCAGTGCTTGGATTACGAGGAGAGGAGCTGTCGTTAACGCAAGCTGCTGCCGTGGTGCTGTTTCAGGCTGCAGTGTGCGCCAAGGAGGCGGCGCCTTGCTTAGCAGTTCGTGAACAGATACTGTAAGTCTGCAACTTTTTTTTTATCCGTGCCGTGCGTGCACCGGCCGGTCCTTTCGCCACACTGCCGAACGCGCGCGAGTTTCCGGTCAGTAAGTATGAATACGACAATTCAAAATTAAGCACCTAACATGTATGTATAAATACCACAGTTCAAATGTATATTAATTATAGACCGTGTCCAAAGTGATGTTCGATGTGTGCCGAATGCTTTTGTTTGATATGTGTGCTTATATTATCATATTGGAGAGGAAAAAGATAGATAGATATATATTTGTTCAATAGTTATGTTTCTGTAGTATGAATAATCGATCTTGCTTATTGATCAACTTATTTACTTATTCATCTAGCTGTAGAGAACGGAACAATATATATTAATCTATTGGTGGAAAATTGACACAAACCTTTATTAACCAAACTTATTTACTTATTCATTGTGTGATGTCTCATGGTATTTATTTGGCCTCTTGCACAAGCTAGAAAGTTGCAACCACGCATCTAAAAACTTACGCCGCGCCACAATAATTAATTTCTTCTTCTAACCACCAGAACTGTAAGAAATTGGAGTTGCTGCAGGCTACCTGTGTTATGTCATCAGGAACAACTAGGTGTAGATCAGTGAGTCTTCTTTTAACAGTGATGTAAAACATAGGGTTCTGGTGGTTAACCATTTGTGGAGAGAGAGAGAGAGAGAGGGATTCACCGTGGGGATGGGAAGTAGAGGATGAACTCGTCGGAGTAGATGTAGTTCGCCGACGCAGTGCAGTGGCGACCGGCGGTGGAGCGCAGTAATGGCTGGCGATGGGCTTCCCATCGCTTCAGCGCCTCCCTCTCGATCGGACTAGGGTTAGGACGGTGGGGAAATGGCAGCGACGAACCTCATATCGTGTGATGTGGCCCCCACCTCCTATTTATGGCACTGCGTGATACGGGCCCATCAGCCACTATTATTAGGCTGGGCGTCCCCGATCAGGACGCGGTCAAGGGCCCAGTTGGCCTTTGGGCCAACCGGTGGAGATCAACCTAACAACCTGGTGGTATATATAAACCTGTCAACCAGTATGTGATCCGATGATCGAGAGAAGCAGAGAGTTTTCCTTTTTGTAAAAAAAGAGAAGCAAAGGTGAGAGGTTGAATTTTTTTTTGAGCGAAAACCGTGAGGCAAAGCCCCCGGTAACAAAATTAATTAAACAAGATAACAAAGTTTACAAAGGAGTAACTTACACACAACCCAACCAACAGTTGGGAGAGAACTAGAAAGCAAATGCTAAACTAATGCAAAGAAAGCAGAAGGGGGCGAGCAGAGGGGAGAATTACAAGGCATCAAGCCAACTCAGAACAGAATTGTGGTAGCTCTGCTTAATACGAATAAGGTGGCTGGCCACAGAGTCTTTGACAGAGGCTTTCCAGTTTGCGAGACTTGGCGGCTTGTTGTTGAAGATGTAAGCATTTCTTTCCTTCCACAGGCACCAAGCGCCAATCAAGAAAATCTCCATGAAGAACGGTTGTCCAAAGCCATCCTTCGCAATGTAAATCTTCTGGTGAATATTAGAGTGCTCATCCCAAGAAATACTCAGGGTAAACCATCTGCTGGCCGCTGAAGAACACTGGAAGAAGAGATGCTCCAAGGTCTCTTCCACACCATCCTGACACATAACACAATGATAGCCTTCCTGCAGAATTTTCTTTCTTCTTCTCAGCATATTTCTAGTATTAACCTATCCACCAGAAGCAACCAGCAAAACTTAATCTTGGGAACACACTTGGTTTCCTAGATCCAAACAATTGACCTTTCTGGATGCACATTTTGGAACTGGAAGAGATAATAATCATGAGAAGAATATCTCTGCTAACCCCAGATAAATGTCCACAAGTCCTTTTCATCCTCTGAAATATCATCCATAGAATCAAATTCCTCATGTAACTCCAAAAATTCATTGTATGCTTGCCTAGTCATTGGAATTTTGAAGCACTCCAGCAAATTAGAGGTGGATCGCAACTTCCAGAGGGAAGCTTTGGGATCAACAGCAAATTGGAAGAGGTTTGGGAAAACATCAACACAAAATTTTCCATTGATAAGGTCTTCCCAAAATCCAATAGTATCTCCTTTGACTGGTGGCAAATAGCAACTCCTCAACCTAAGAATATCTTTCCACTAGAATGAACCTTTCTCTCTTGCCAGATGGGGAACAGTGGAATTATAGTACTTTTGCCAAAGAGCCGAACCCATTGGACGTCAGCTTTGTTATAGAACTTGTCAAACTGCTTCAGCAAAAGAGCATCATTGTGGAGACTTAGATTAATAACACCAAGCCCTCCTTTGTCTTTTGGCCTTCTAACCAGATCCCAAGCAGCAAGATTATAGCCTTTATTATTAAAATCCCTTCCTCTCCAAAGACAGTTCTTCCTGTACTTATCTATAATCTCAATGCCCCACGGGGCAGCTTGAGGGAGCACATAAAGTAAGTGGGCAGAGAGGATATGACAAAATTTACAAGATGAAGCCTTCCAGCATAGGATAGAAGCTGAAGGTTGAAATACTGGCAGTACTGGGAATGAGATGCACAGGGAATGATACATAGTTGAGCTTTTACATATGATGGTGTTGAATCTCCAGCGGTAGTATGCTGGCCAGGAGATTCACCACTACTGTGTGTTCCGATTCTACGCCTTTGACAAGCTTAGGACTCGGAGGACTTGCAAATAGCCTTGGACTTTGGTGCAGTTGAAGGGACTTTCGTTGATGAATCAATAAGACCGTGCGTGCGCCTGGTGGTACCGCCGATCGGTACTAGAGTGGCGACCCAACACCAATGACGGGCAATATTTTTAATTTGCAGGGAATGGGATGCATAGGGAATCTGAGAAAGATGCTGACCACAGCTCGCCTAGAGCTTTTAGAAAGTCACCAGAAATGGTACGTTTCACAACTTGCTACCATGGGCAGTTCAGCGAGAACCATCGATTCGCCATGCGGTTCTTCAGCAGTGTTTCACCCGACTTCAGTCTTCTTGCTGGTGATTCAAGAATTTGATAAAATTTTCCTATTTACAACATGGTTTTTTCCTTGTACCTATCTACTAGACAAAATTTAAATGAACTGTTTGCTAAAGTATCCTTTCTGAACTACGGAGTAGTGTTCTTAAAAGCACTTTTTTTTTCTGTTCCAGTCTCTTTCAACCAAAATATTTTGATTACCACATTTTGCAGAAAATCGTGTTCCTCAATGTTGAGGTGTACGTAACCGGCAGATAGAATGAAGGATTTTCAATGGCAAAATACTTGACTAACAGATTGTTGATAAGTATATAAAGGTGTGCTTTATCCATTTAAAATTTAAATATTGTAAAAGAATAACGTTAATATCAAGTCTACAATATAATCACCAACCACCGATAGTAGGCAACTAGCAGTAACTTTTTTCATCTAACACGGTACTGTAGAAAATGGACGAAGTCGACATTTGTCTGGCCAGCGTGTATATAAACTTGCATATCAACTGAAACCCTTGGATGGCAAGGAGGGGGCAGGTGAGAAGTTTCAGATGGCAGCATAGCCATAGCACGACATGTTGCCTGGGAACGGGATGCATGGGGAATGAGAGCTGAGATGTTAGTTTTAGCACCTCTGAATCAATCTAGCGCCATTGGATTGGTCAGAAGGTCAGGCATGGCGTGTGTCGGTTCCACACTTCTCCGAGCTTATGATGTAGTCCCATGATAGGCAGATTCCGAGAGGAGCCGTCGTCAACTCACGCTGCTTCCGTTGATGCTGTTTCAGGCTGCCGCGTGTGCCAATGCTTGATTCAGAGAGTACTTGACTGCTGTAACTTTTTGATCGGTGCCGTGCGTGCGCCGCCAGTCATTTTGCTGCTGGAGTACCGCCGTTCGCGCGTGAGTTTCCGATATTAATTATAGACTGTGACCAAAATGTTCGATTATTTTTGTTTGATGATGTGTGTGCTTATTTTTCATATATATTGGAGAGAGAAAAGATAGATATTTCATCAATAGTCATGTTTCTGTACTATAAAGATAGAGAACGGAAATAATCTATCAGTGGAAAAGTGACACAAACCTTTAACAATCAAACTTATTTAACTAATCAACCGTGTGATATGTCTCATTGTCTTTGTTTGGCCTCGTCTTGCACGAGCTAGAAATAAAGTTGGAACCACGCATGCAAAAACTTACGCTAGGTATACATATAGTATATACGGTACGGTGGTGGGCTGGTTGCATTGCATTGGTAGCGTTACTACATCGATGGTTGGTGACTGTAGTAGCTAGATTTTTGAAGTCCCAGAGATGTCTTCCATTGGTAGGGTTACTATAGTAAATTCTTCATCATCTACCCTATAATAACCAGAACGGTGGATGGTCAGGAGAAGAAGACACGAGGAAGTTGAAATGGAGGCATATATAGTTGCATGGCAAGGCTTGTTGCCTGGGAATGGGATGCACGGGGAATGGCAGCCAAGCTTGCATTTCTTACAGCGCTGAACCTAACGCCACTACGCTGGTCAGGAGATTCGCCAATGTGTGTTCCGGTTCTACGCTTTTGGCAAGCCTAGGACTCGTATGATAGATGGAGGAACTCCGTGGTCCCAGCGCAAGTTAACAAGAAGACTCGCAAACAGGCTTGGATAGCACCAAAAGGAACTGTTGTTGATGGAGCGCAAGCCCCTGTGTGCGCCACTTCAATTCTGGCTGATGCAAGGAATGTAATTAATTAATTTCCTTTTTTCAATGACTTTTTTTGTAATAACTGTACTATCTGTTAGACAAATGAACTGTTTGCCAAAGTACATTTTCTCAACTGGTGTTCTCAAAAGCGCTCAACTTTTGGTTGCATTTCCTTTTCAACGAAAATATTTTTGGGCCACATTTTGCAGGAAACTGTGTTCCTCAACAGTGAGGTATAACAGGCAGATGATATGCAGGATTTGTAATGCAAGATACTTCACTATATTAAGAATAATAATATAAGTCCACAAAAAAAATTATATGTGTGCTCATCAGTGTTCCACTTAATTATTATTATAAACGATAACATGTCCAAAAGGAAAGAACTGGCCGTGAAACCAAGATTGCAATTTGTTAATAAACAGAGAGGGAACTTGTTCTTTGACTTGATTCCCATAAATAAAACAGTGGTAAGAAGCATGGTGCGCCTTTGCGGCCTTATTTGGTATTAGCTCCCTAGTTTGATATAAGTCGGTGAATTCAGCTTGTTGCATGTGTGAGACATGACATGTACCAAAGTTCTGACATGAACCATATATATGGTAAAAGATAATTTGTTGAAAGTCACTATTTAAGATCATCCATCCATACATCATGTGGTGCATGCAACCAAACACATCTATATAGTAAATTTTCATCTAACTAGTACCGTAAAAAAATAATGAAGTTGGTACCTATAGCTACCTGGTAGTATATGTATACAAACCTATCAACCAGAACGGTGGACGATCAAATTAAAGATAGAAGAAGAGAGAAGGTTAAAATAGCGGCAGTTGCATGGTTCGTTTCAGGGAATGGGATGCACGGGGAATGAGAGCCGCCCAACTTTGTGGTCCAATAGTTCTGAATCTAGCGCCACTATGTTTGCCAGCAGATGCATACAATGGTGAACGGTGTGTGTTCGGATTCTATGCTTTTGACAAGCATAGGACTCCTATGACAGCTGAATTAGGCCATCATCCATGCCAGGTCTGCTCCCAGCGCAAGTTGCCGAGAGGACTCACAAACAAGGCTTCAGCTTTCATGCACCGTAGGAACTTTTTGTTGATGGATCCAGAGTTCCAGACTGTGCGTGCACCAAGCCTAGTCGTGCCGTCTATTGGTGACACAATAATAAGCCAGCGATGATGTTCCAGACTTCCAGTGAGCAGTGACAAATGAGGCAGATGATGGTAGCTAGCTGTTCTGTCAACAGCCAAAAAGGTTGCTGCCCTGTGCTAGGCATGTGGTCGACATGTAGGAGTCATATGCCTTCCTTACGTTGTCGCACCATCTTTCCATTCAACATTGGTTGATGAAGAGTCCATTGTAAAAATTTATGGGACCAATATATCATGAGTATATGTTTCTTAAGACATCGTCGTTAAAGTTCATGCATGTCAGGTCAGGATTACTACACACAGTGACACAAGTCCTATATATAAGCGTTCCTGGGACCAATATCACGAGTATGAATTCATGTTTTGCGTACAATAATACTGTGATGATGTATGGTTGGTGATTTTATTAGGTGCCAGTTTGAGACATGAAGTCCAATTAAGGTGACTCGCTCCTAACTACTCTAGTAGTAGCAATTATAACTAGTAATTTTCTTCATCTAACGAGCACTGTAAGAAACATTGCAGTAGTCTGGCTACTGGCTAGTATACATAATCTGAACCGGCCTTGTCAATTGGAATGAAGCCAGGCCAGGAGTAGCATATGAGATGGTCAAAATGCAGCAGTTGCATACTTGCATGTCAAATCATGTTATTGCTGAAGGGGAATGAGATGCACGGGGGATAAGAGCTGAGGTTTTCGATCTAACCGTTCGCCACCATGTTGGCCCGGATATCCACCACGCATCAAGGTCCCGACTGTCGTCAGAATGGAGAGCAAGCTAGGCGCTTCGACTGGTGAAAGTGGTGTGCGGTGGGCCATCCAGGGAGTGGTGGTCATCGCTATCACTGGAAGATCGAGGTGGGCTGCAGGTCCTCGATGGATGATGGCGGCGTTGGCGTCATTCCCTGCTTGGAGGCATCGTTTTGCGTGGCATTCTCGTCCGTCTTCTGCTGCAGCTAGTTGTGGGTCGGCCGGTGATGTGCTTGCTCTCGTGTTGTTCCTCTTCCCTGCAGGTCCTCAGCGTTGTAGATTGTGTTGTTGGTCGGGGTGTTCGGTCGTTTAGTGGCTGTTGTCTTCCTTGTTTCTCCGCGCCTTGGGGGCTCTCCCTTGGTTGCTTAGTTGTAACTCTCTTCTGCTTAATAAAATAAGTGTTATGCACGTTCTTTAAAAGGTGGGCTGCAGGCAGCTGTTGTGGAGAATCGTCTGCTCTTCGATGGTAGCTAGCTCGTGTCAGACGCGGCCTGAGGTGGCGACAGTTTCGGTGTAGTGAGAGTACAAAGCAGTTGTTCCCAGGAGCCACTTGTTATGCCAGAATGACGTGAGCTTCCCGTTTCCTAACTGAACTGATGTCCGGCGCGATACCGAGCCTTCCGAGGCAGGGGAGATATGGATCTATCGTGCAGCTTGTGGATCGGACAAACTTCAGCATTAGGCTTACTGGTAGTTCGTTCATGTCTCATTTATTTTCATGTCTGATCTCCATGTTGTATCCCGCATTGTGTGTGCATTCTTTTTACATAGAAAGAAATAATGTCCGTATATTTACCTAGAAAATGGCTTCGTCTTTTTTTTACATATAGTGAAAGAAAATAAAAGGAATAAAACAACATTGCTGGTCAGCAATTTATGGTTGTTAAGTAGACTATATATATACACAAGCTGCCTCCATACCCAAACTCCATTTCATAAATAGCTAGCTAATTAATTAGTGTTCCTATATACTAGTATGATCTCTGATCAGTGGTTGGTGAAATAATTACAACTTGCTAGACTTCAAGTCCTAGAGGACTGCATTGGTACACATCTATAACAATAAGTACTATGAAATTGAAGTTGCTGCTATCAAGTGGGAACGTTGGATGACCAGATGGAAGGAGAATATGAGAAGGTTGAAATGGAAGCAACTGCATGGCAAAGACATTTTTCCTGGGAACGGGATTCATAGGGAATGAGAGCCGAGTTTTCAAATCCACCAGTACTGAATGTAGCACCACTATGCTGACTAGTTGATCCATTAGCGTGTGCTGGTTCTACACTCTTGCCAATCATAGCTGACCTATGATAGGAGTCAGTGCACGCCGGTGCTAGGCGTCATCTTAGAGCAAGTTTCTAGGTGGCAGAGCCATCGATGCACGCTGCTGTTGTGGTGAGAAGCTTCAGGCTGCGGCATGCCCCAAGTCGAAGATGGCATCTTCATCGAAGGAATCGCTTGCAGACTCGATCATGCATGCATACTCCAGCGTTGGCGGTCAACAGCACACGCGCTCCTACCAGGTTGGCACTCACCTGGTGGATCGCGCGCGTGTCTTACACACAACACCAATGCACATCCTATCTTCTACTTAGCTTCAACTTGTTTTCTTTAAGAACATGGAAGGTTGAGTATAAGATTTCTATACGCTTTAATATTCATTCATGTTAGCTCCTGAAGAATTCTTTTCAGGAAGAAAAAAAGAGCAAATAAGAATATATGATGAAACCAAACAGAAGATATTGTTACACTTAGAAGTGCTGTGAGCGTAAATCACGAAATAATTTTAAAGAATATTCAAAATAGCGAGTTCATCTAGCGCAAATAAGAATATATGGTGGCCCAACCGGAGGCTTATTAACGAAAAAGATGGCACGTCTCTCCCCGTACGTGACCCCGCCGGCGACGTGTCGTGAGGTGGGAGCGCCACCGCAGCCGCCATGGCCGCCAACAGGGGGCCCCCGCGAACCAGTGGAGCACGATGGACCGCGCGCAGGAGAGGGTGCCCCGCATGAGCATCTGGAGGATGGACCCGGGAGGTCAGCAGTGAGACTCCTCACTTTCTCATCCCCTCCATTCTCTCCAGAGCCGCATCGTTCGACCTGCCACACATCCACCCCGCCGTCACCGCCGCCGCCTCCCCCACCACCACCACCACCACCGCCCCCTCCGCCAAATCCCCTTCCAGATCCACAACCGTCTGGCAGTGGTGAACCTCCCTCAACCCCCTTCCACCCACATCATGACCTAGATCCGACACAGCCAAACCCTAGGTCACCGAGAAAAAGTCCGACGAAAGAGGATCAGGGGGGAAGGGTGGACTTCGGAGATCTCAACAGGAACCTCGAGCACATCTGGAGGAGAGCCTCATCGGTGGGAAGGTGCCAAGAGGTACGTATTCGACAGGAAACATCTAGAGAGCCCGGTCGCCACCAGGAGTCTGCTCCCCTCCGTGGTGCAGCCCCATCCTGGTCGACCCTTGGGGGTGACACTAGATCATTTGCGCAAGTTTTGAGGAACAAGCCAAGCAGGAACAGATCAATGGAGGACAAAGGGGCTTATGGACCTCCAAGACAGTACAGAGGAGGCAGAACAGGAAGAGGAAGAGGTGGATTTTGGAGAGAAGAAATGCACCAGACAGACCGCCGCTACCAGGGAGGAGGAGATGATAGAAGAGGCAACCTGCAAGAGGGAAGAAATGCAAATCAGCAATGGAGGCAGAGGGATTATGGAGGCAGCCAAAACAGAAACAACAACAGAGAGCAGCAGTTTGATCTCAGGGATAACTTGAACCAAGGAAGAGAGCAAGCTAATCCTGACAAGAAGCGTGATGATAGCAGGGCAAGGGATGAACCCATTAGAGATACTGGCAAGACTCAAGTCAATACTGACAATAAAGCAACTGAGGCTCAGATGGGGAAATTAGAAGAGGAAGTGAAGACCAACCCTGGCATCTGTAGGAGGTGTGGAAAAATTAGCCACAAATCTGAAGAATGCTTCAAACCGCTGTTATGTCCAAGATGCAAGAAAGAAGGGCACATTGCCAGAGCATGCTCCGAGATACTTCCTTGGGAGTGCATAGCTCCTTTCTGTGGGCTAGCTGCACCAGAGCTTGGGTTTCATATAATTCAGGATGATGAGTATGGAGAATCTCAAAAAGACATGGCAACCACTGCCATAATCACCATCAAAGAAGGGGTGGTGACTGCCAGACAAGTGGAGGGAGAATTCAAAGCTCAAGTTGGGCCATCTTCTACTTGGAGATGGTTTGCTAAGAAAATAGCTGACAACAAATTTCAGATGAAATTCCCCACAGCACAAAAAGTGGAGGAACTTTCCTTCTTTACTGGGATGGAGATGAGGACAGTTCCTGGCATTAAGTTTAAGGTTGAAAAATGGAACCCCTTTGTGGGAGCAAAAGGTAAAATTGAGACAAAGATGGTTCAGAATTTTGGGTTGCTCGAAAAGAGAGAACTGAAAAAAGGGTAGCATATGTGGCTTCTTTAGTGGGGATACCCTTAGAGGTGGACAAGAACAATCTGAGAAGATGGGAGTATGTGAGGGTGAAGATAGGCTGTAGAGATATATCCAAGGTCCCAGCAACAGTTGAGGGTTTGCTTGACCTACACTTTTTTGACTTCAACTTCCAGAGAGAAGTGGTGATGGGAGGGTCAACCTCAGCTTGGAACACCTGGACCAGGAACGCTGACAGGCCAAATGAGGACAACCCTTCTCCCAAAAAAGTCAGGAAATGGGAAGGAGAAAACTATCAACAAGGAAGCACTAGTGGGGCAGCTGGACAAAAAAGCAATACACAACAGCAGCATGGAGGTTATAAAGAAAAAAGTGGTCTGAGCTCTGGGTCAAAGGACCAAGACAGGGAAAAGGAGAAACAAATGCAAGATGGAAAAGGGCCATGTGGAGAGGAAAAACTGGAGAAAGAGGTTGAAACTAAAACTGGTGATGCAACCAAAGACATTAGTGAAGATGGTAGTGAAGACTCAGGTCCATATTTTGAGGAGTTATTGTCCCCTGGGGGAGAACATTTACAATTTGGGACCTGAAAACCAACAGACATACAGAAAATTGCAAGGATGCAAGTGAATGAGGAGAAATCTGTGGCTTTCAATGAATATGGCTCAAACCTGATCAAATACAAGTTTGACCCTCTAACTGTAATTGAAGCAAAATTTGCAATGGCTCATGAAAAGGATTGCTCAGTGGGGGATACACAAACTAACTGCATACAAATGACATTGACAGAAGAGGAGAGGGGTGCTGGGCTAGAAAATAATGACTTGCTCAGCCACCCTAGCCCTGGAACAGGAACTCAAGAAGCCCCTGGAATTGACCTGTCTAGTCAAGAAGAGATGGAGGAGAAAGAAGAGAAGACTCCTGAGGGTAAGACAACAAAAGATGGATCTGGAGACACTCAAATGTCTCCCTACTGGGAAGACCTGGAAGAGGAAAATGATAAAGAAGAAGAGGAGGAAATTCAAGAGAAAGAAAATGTGTGTGTGAATGAGAAGATGGAGACTCATGACTCTGATCCAGCTCTGGGTAAGATACTACAGCCCAGCAACATCTCCTCAAACACAAAACAGGGACAAAAAAGACAAAGCCAGAGGATCAAAGAACAAGGATGGGAAGGGATGAAGATGGTGGACAAAGCAACCTGGGCAACACAGAAAAAAAACCTGGAAGGTAATCAATTGAACTTCAAGAACTCCTTTGCAGTTCTAAACAATAATGAATTGGTAACTAGATCAAGAAAAATGGGAATTGACACAAATAATTTAGATTTAGAAAACTTTGACATGCTCAAAGACTTAGAGAAAGCTAGAGCTAATCTGAAAGATAGACTAGAGAATGTGGGGGAATCTCAAGACAAAGAAAACAATGAACCTCTCCCTTTAGAGGAGATGAAGTATATAGAATGGAAATCTGATTCCTCAGAAGAGGAAGGTTTCAAAGTGGTGTCGAGGAAGAAAAGTAGGAAAAGAGGAAGGAAATCCAGAGAACAAAATAAGGAAAGTACCAAAGGAAAGATATCTCTTCCTATTGAAGAGACTTCTCCCTTTGAAGGAGGAAAAATTAGAGGTAACTCTAATTACAACCTCAGGAAAGGGGCTGCCTGGAATAAAATACCACAATGATAGGTGTTATATGGAATTGTAGAGGAGTTGTCAAGAAAGGAAGAGGGAATTGCATTAAAGATTTACTGGTAGACTTTAAGGCAGATTTTATTGGGCTACAGGAAACCATGAAACGAAACTACAATGAAAAGTTCTTTAGAACTATTGATCCCAATCAGATCTATGCCTGGCACTGGTTGCCCTCTAAAGGCAAGTCTGGAGGGATCCTATGTGGAGTCAAAATAGAGAGATTTGAGATAAACAAAGTGACAGAATATGATTTTGCTCTTGAAGCAGTAATCACTGATAAAAAAACTAAAGAAAAAGTTAAATTGGTGACAGTTTATGGGCCAGCCCATGATGACAAGAAAGATCAGTTCCTCTCTGAACTGTCAAATATATGTGCAAAGGATGACATCCCCCTATTATTGGGAGGGGATTTCAATATATTGAGATATAGTGATGAAAAAAATAAAGCCTTTTGTGGAAATAGATATTGTGACTTGTTCAATTGGATCATTAATTCTTATGAGTTGAGGGAAATTGAAATGAATGGTGGGAAATATACATGGAGCAATAATCATTCTGAACCAACATTGGAGAAATTAGATAGAGTTCTAGTGAACAGCAAATGGGAATCTATCTTCCCCTTATCAACTCTGAGAAAGATCCCAAGATTTGTATCAGATCACAACCCTCTGTTGTTGTGTACTGAAACAGAAAAAATCAAGAAAACCAAAACATTCTGTTTTGAAACCTCTTGGATAAAACATCCTGACTTCCTCCCTAAAATGGAGGAAATTTGGAGTGATACAGTGATTGCAGAGAGTGCAGTGAGCAAGTGGTGCATTAAAATAAACAGAGTCAAGAAATTTCTGAAAAGATGGGGGTTGAACCTGAAAGGGCAGACAAGAAGATATAGGATGGTTTTACAAAAAGAACTAAGTATCTTAGAAAGAAAAGAAGAAGATGGTGTGCTAACCTCAGCATCCCTGGACAGGAAAACTTTTATACAAACTGAGCTTCTAAGAATGGCTGAGGAGGAAGAGTTATATTGGCATAAGAGATCTAATGAAAACTGGCTGTTGCAAGGGGATAATAACAGATTACTTTCACAAAAAAGCAAATGGAAAAAAACGAAAAAACATCATTTTCAATCTTGAGAAGAATGGTGAGAACCTAAATACAGATGAGGAAATCCTCAAACATGCCACTGAGTTTTACAAAGATTTGTTTGGGCCCTCAGATAGCCCAACCTTCAATCTAAACCATGAATGCTGGGAGCAACATGAGAGGGTGACTAAAGAAGAAAATAATCTCCTGACCAGATCTTTTTCAGAAGAAGAAGTTAAGAGTGTGGTAATGAATATGAAGAGAAACACAGCCCCAGGCCCTGATCACATGCCTATTGAATTCTATCAAGCTTGCTGGGAGTTCATTAAGGAGGATATGATGGGTCTCTTCCAAGAATTTTGGACACATGACCTAGATGTGGACAGACTAAACTATGGGGTGATAACCCTAATACCTAAAACAAAGGAAGTCAAAATTCAGCAATTAGACCTATCTATCACTCCGAATGTCATATACAAAATTATAACTAAAGCTTTGATGCTACGCTTTGAGGACTGTATGAGTAGAATTATCAATAGAAGTCAAAATGCTTTCATCAAGGGGAGGAATATTATGGATGGGGTGCTCAGTCTACATGAAATCCTGCATGACACTAGAATGAAGAAAAAAGATGGTATTGTGCTGAAGTTGGAATTTGAAAAAGCATATGACAAGATTAGCTGGAGCTTCCTTTTTGAAGCTATGAAGCAGAGAGGTTTCAATGAAACTTGGTGTAGTTGGTTAAAAAAGGTTGTGTGTGGAGGGACACTCAGTGTCAAAGTGAATGGGAGCATGGGTAGTTACTTGAGCGGAAGGAGTGAGACAAGGGGACCCCCTATCTCCTCTCCTCTTCAATCTGGCTGCCGACTGCCTAGCCAAAATGGTACAAACAGCACAACAAAACGGGATAATTAGAGGGCTGGTTCCGGAGTATATACCAAAAGGGGTAGCTATATTACAATACGCAGATGATACAATTCTATGTATGGAAGATGATGAGGATACGGCACAAAATATGAAACTCTTGCTATACATCTATGAAAAAGTGTCCGGCCTTAAGATAAACTTCGAGAAAAGCAAAGTCCTCATGATTTCGTCTGACAGTGAAAAAACTATCAAATATTCTGATATGTACAATTGTGCAGTGGGGCAATGGCCCATAAAATACTTAGGAGTTCCAGTTGCAGGATCCAGGCTGCACATAAAGGATTGGATGAAATTGGTGGAGAGAGTCCTTAAAAAACTTGCTGGCTGGCAATGTTCCTCGCTGTCTTCAGGAGGAAAACTGATTTTACTAGATGCATGCCTGAGCAATATTCCAATATATGCAATGTCTATGTATCTACTCCCCAAAACAGTAGTTAAAAAGATTGATGGGACAAGGAAAAGATTTTTCTGGCAAGTAGGAGGTGTCAAAAAGAAGTACCATCTAGTTAAATGGTGCCTGATTGCAAGGCCCAAGAAGAAGGGGGGTCTGGGAGTAAAAGACCTGAGGAAAATGAACCTGAGTCTCCTTTGCAAATGGTGGTGGAAATTGGAGAATGGGGAAGGACTATGGCAAGAAATAGTGAAAAAGAAATACAAAATCAAAGGAGGCATAGCCAGGTTAAGACACAGCCCCAAAAATTCCCCTGTGTGGAATGATCTGATCAAAGTCAAGGAATGTTATCTGGCTGGGAGAAACATAAAGATTGGTGATGGGCATGATACAGATTTCTAGAGAGACCCATGGTGTGGTCCCGTAGCTTTAAAGGAAAAATTCAGTTGCTTGTATGATATCTGCAATGAGCAGACTGGGAGTGTTGCGGAGCTAGCTGCTAAAGGCTGGAGGCTTACCTTTAGAAGGTGGCTGGATGAGCACGCTCAAATGCAACTTAGGCAAATGAGGGACATCTTGACCTCTTGTGCACTGGGGGCTGACAAAGATAGGCCCATGTGGGTATGGGGAAATAAAAAGACTTTCTTGGTTAAAACCATGTATGACCATATGTGTAGAACAGAGGTCGAGAATCATAACAAAAAGATCTGGAAAGCCAAAATGTCGCTAAAGATCAAAATCTTTATGTGGATGGTGTAACTTAATGCGATTCTAACAAGGGACAATCTGACAAGAAAGAAGTGGCAAGGCGACAAAAGATGTAGTTTCTGCAATCATGATGAAAGTGTGCAGCATTTATTTTTTGAATGCTCTCTAGCTAAATACGTCTGGAGCTTGGTAGCTATGGTAATTGGAGCAGAGTGTAGGCCAACCAACATGGAACAATTTTGGTTCTGGTGTGATAAATATCTATCAACCTGCAAAAACATCCACATGGCCTGCTTCTCAGCGATTTGCTGGGCATTGTGGAAGAGTCGTAACGCAGTCTACTTTGATAAAAAGATCATCAGATCTCCTACTGAGATCATATGCTTAGCCTCCTCGTTTATGTCATATTGGGCAGGTCTTCAGAAGGGGAGCGACAAGGAGACTCTGGAGTCGGGCACCGAAGCTCTCAAGGAGGCGGCTCTGGCCTTCCACCCACAAGATGAAGCGCATGAAGAGCTTGAAGCAGGAGCTGTGCTGCTGCAGTGACTGCAAGAAAGGAGGCCGAACCCCACTGAAGACCGACGGGATCCAAATGACAAAGATGAAGACAAATGAAGAAGGAAAGGGACTTTGGAATCTATCAAGGCCCAGCTGGAACTTTTGTTTTGGAAGTTTAGACTTGATAACTTGTTTCCTTGTTTAAGTCGGTCTGTAAACTTTGCTACTTGTGAGCAGTGTTTCTTTCCCCCCCTAGTTGCGAAGGCCCTCTGTGCCGTGAACAACTGGGGGGGGGGGACTGCGTTCGGTGTTTGGTCAGTCTGTGAGGTGGTCAAGATATGTTCTGTAACTCCAACTCTGTGATTTCGTTATCATGATAATGAAATCCGGGCCTAGCCCCTTGATGAAAAAAAATCTAACGCACTACGGCACTAGCCATTCTAGAGGAACGAAGATGCTGAAACCAAAGTCGCTGGTAGCAGTAACTGTAACACTGTATTAAGTTTCTTCATCTAACAAAATATGTCAACAGAGCAAAATATGTCAACAGGAACAGCCGGGCCGGTGACCAGGAGGAGCAGACAATTAATCGAGAGAAAGAGAATAATTGAAATGGCGGCAGTAGCATGACCTGCTGTTTCCTGAGGATGTGATGCATGGGGAACGAGAGCTGAACTTTCTGAGTGAGCAGTACTGAATCTAGTGCTATTCTCAAAAAAAAAAAGAATCTAGTGCTATTATGTTGGCAGAGGATCCAAATCAGCGTGTGCCTGTTGCCCTGTTCTACGCTCTTGCCAACCATATCATAGCACATCTATGATGAGATTAAGCTCTGCCAGGTGCAAGGAGCCATCGTAGCGCAAGTTCATGGAGGCCGAGCCGTCGATGGAAGCTGCTACGCTGGTGAAGCTTCAGGCCGCAAAATGCCTCGTCCCTCAATTCTTCAGTGTGCAAATCGCTAGACTGGATCATACCGTGATGGTCATGGTCAGTGCCCATACGAGTGCGACGAGCCTCTATTGCGAGACCACAACGCGCGATGCAGTTTACCTAGCTATTTCGTTCTTTCAGTACATCAGAAGACATTAGGCACGCTTTGCACGCACTATCATGACAATATAAATGACTATATTTAATTATTATTCGAAAACATAATGCATCTGAAATCTTGCTCAAACTATGTACCGAGTATTCCTAATTTAGCGTGAACATTTGGAAAATAAGACTCTAATGAACCGTGTGGCTCTTTTACTTTTTCAATTATTAGGAGTTAATTCATTTAAGTTATTTTGAATAGCATTTGGTGAAAATATTATCATGACACGTCACTATAGGGCACTCCCAATGGTGCATTAATGATAGTTTTTATTTCTCTTAAATAGTTTATCAATTAATTAAAATGGTGATGTGACAGCCTAATTAATAAGGAAAGAGATGGAGAATCATAGAAATGGTTTCTTCATGAAGAAACAAGTCTTCTCTTGAACCAATGCACCAAGAAATTATGAAACTATCATTAGGAAGAAACTACTAGTTTCTAGAGGACTCATGCACTCTCTCATTGGAGGAAGAAGTTAGAGTTGAAAGAGAGAAAGAGAACACAATTATGACTCGAAGACACTACTACTGTGGAAGATAATTTCTATAAATAATTTTTTGTGCTATGGAAACCGTGCTAATTTCTTCTATTGAGACTGTCCTTAAGTCATCTAATTTACAACCGTACAAGTTGCCAATTCCATTTCATAAATAGTACCATATATAGTACTATCTTTCGGTTATTGGTGATGATGGTAACTGCTGGACTTGAAATTCAAGATTGATTGTGCATTATATATATTAGTATAGTAATTATTATAGCAAGTTTCTTGATCTAACCTGCAGGGTACGAAAATGAAGTTGTTGCCTACTAGTAGTATATAAACTTGTCAACCGGAACACGGGATGATCAAAGAGGAGCAGATGATGAGAGGTAGAAATGGCAGCACAGCTGCACAATAATAATGACTATTGCTTGGGAACGAGATGCATGGAGAATGAGAGCTAAGCTTTTAGTTCTACCAGTGTTGAATCTAGCACCACTACGGTGGACAAGAGATCCATGCGAGCATGCAGAAGTTCTACATTTTGGCCCATCGACTCCTATGATACCACCGGGTGGTCACCTGCAAGGCTGCAAGTACTAGGAGCCAGCTCACCGCAACTTATAAAGAAGAAGCCAGAGCCGTGGATGCATTATGTTACCGTCAGGGGCCAAGGCGATGCTACCATCTTCTCTGGGCTCGCAAGCTGACTCAGACAGCTGCAGGGAATCTACAACATGCTGCTCTTGTATATATTGAAGTGTACAACTGTACAAGCATAAGGTGTTGTTATGTGCAGTAAGTCGACACACATATTTATGGTTGCACTAGTAGCAGTTACTGGAGAAAAGTAACGTCGTCGTTCTAGTGGTTTGCATTGGTAACTCCCATTACTACAATACTCCTAAGGGCATGTAAACACGTCGGTTGAGCACCCATTTTGCAAAAAAACTCCCGCGTCTGGCCATCGACGACCTCTGCGTCGCCTCGCCAGGGGACGCATGATCACCCCGTTACCCAAGGCCAAACCGACGGACTCCGACGTGTTGTACAACTTGTCTTCTCCTATCGCCCGCCGCCCTGGATCCCCTGCGCCCCGCCTCAAATCCTCCAGCGGCCCGCGGGCGGGAGTTCCCCTACCATTTTTTCAACCGCCAACAACTCGCCGCGGCCTGGAGCTCTGCCGCAGCTGGCACACGAGCTGGAGCCCCGCCCCCGGCCGGGGGAGAAAGAGGGCCGGGACCGATGCTGGAGGAGAGGGAGGTAGCGCCGCACCACTGCCCGGACACCGTCGTCGTCGCCGTCCACGGCCCACGGGCTCCACACTGCCGTGACCGATCCGCTGCCGCCGGCCCAGGCACAGGCCCGCCCGCGCCCGCCGCCCCTATGTGCCCCTGCACCGGTAGGAGAGGAGCCGCCGACCACCGCGGAGCACGGCCACGACAGAGGAGCAGAAGATGAGAGAAGGTAGAAATGGCAGCACAGTTGCACAACAATGCTTATTGCTTGGGAATGGGATGTACGGGGAATGAGAGCTAAGCTTTTAGATCTAACAGTGTTGAATCTAGTACCACTACGGTGGCCGAGAGATTCATGCAAGCACGCACTGTTTGTACTCTTTGGTCCTTCAGCTCTCATGATAGCACAAGGTCTTCGCAAGCAGCTATCGGGCGATGCGCTCTGGCTCTAGTGCAAGTTCGAAAGAGGCCGACAGAGCCGTCGATGCATGCCGACGCTCATTTTTCTTGTATGACAACTTCATGTCGTTGGATCACATATCTCATCTCTTTGTGCGCATTTTCGTGTGTCTAGCATTCATGATGTTTAAAACAAACCAACTTAATTTGTTGTCGGTGTATAGGTTCAGATGATCATGTGCTCCGTCCAAGTGTAAGTGCAATGTTTAAAAGCACTTTTTTTTTGTTTCAGTCTCTTAATTTCAACGAAAGTATTTTGAGGACCACATTTTGCAGAAAACCGTGTTACTCAATATTGAGGTATAACTATATAGTCAAAGTACTTTACTATATAGTCAGATTGTTGATAATAAGTATATAAAGAAATATTATATATATGTGCTTTATCCACTTAAATATTATAAAAAATAACACAGTAATTTCAAATGAGTCTACAATACAATCACGAACCACCAAGAGTAATTCCTAACTATGCAGCAGTAACTTTCTTCATCTAACACAATAGTGTAGAAAATGTCAGTGGACAGTTATCTGGCCAGTACATATAAACTTGCATGTCAACTGAAATGCTTGGATGGCCAGGAGGGGGCATATATACGAGAAGTTCATCAGATAGCGGCATAGCTATATATAGTTGCATGGCAAAAAAAAGACGGCATTTCGCCTGGGAACGGGATGCACGGGGAATGACTGAACGAGAGCTGAGCTATTAGTTTTAGCACATCCGAATCTAGGGCCATTTAGATTGGCTAGAAGATCAGCTATGGCGTATGCTGGATCTACACTTTTACCGACAGTAGGATTCCTACGATAGGATGGTGCGCCCGTCGTTGCCTGGATTACGAGAGGAGCTGTCGTTAACGCACGCTGCTTCCGTGGTGCTATTTCAGGCTGCCGTGTGCGCAAGGCGGGGGCGCCTTGCTTAGCAGTTCGTGAACAGATTCATACTGCTTAGTCTGATCCGTGCCGTGCGTGCGTCGATCCTTGCCATACCGCCGAGCGCGCACGAGTTTCCGGTCAATAAGTATAAATAATACCACAATAATTCAAAATTAAGCACATGTAAGTATAAATACCACAATTCAACTGCATATTAATTGTAGACTGTGTCCAAAGTGTTCGATTGCTTTTGTTTGATGTTTCTGAGCTTATTTTCATATTGGAGAGAAAAAAGATAGATATTTCCTCAATATATATATAGTCATGTTTTTGTACTATAAATAATTGAGCTTGATTATTGATCAACTTATTTACTTAATCAGCTGTAGAGAACGGAAACAATCTATTGGTGGAAAAGTGACACAGACCTTTATTAACCAAACTTATTCGTTGTGTGATGTCTCATGGTACGTATTTATTTGGCCGCTCTAGAAAAACTTGCAACCACGCATCTAAAAACTTACGCGCTAGAGGTACATACAGTGGTTGCTTTGGCAGCGCTACTATAGTATATATGTCTCTCGGTGGCTGGTGATTAGCTGCTAGACTTGAAGTCCTATAGATATTTTTCCTTTGGCAGCGCCACTGCAGTAAATTTCTCTTCATCTAACCACCATCAGTACTAAGAAATTGGAGTTGCTGGAGGCTACCTGGTAGCTAGTATATATATAAACCTGTCAACCAGTACGTCCGATGATCAAGAGAACGAAGCAGATATTTCTCTCTTTTTTTTAAAAAAAAAGAGAAGCAAAGATGAGAAGGCTGAAATGGCGGCAGTTGCATATGGTGAAGGCTTGTTGCAGAGTACTGGGAATGGGATGCATGGGGAATGATAGCTGTGCCATTGCATGTGATGGTTCTGAATCTAGCGCCAGTAGGTTACCAGTGGCGTAGCCAGAATTTTACTATAGGGTATGCCCAGATAAAGTTTTCATATACAATTCGGTTCAATCAATTTATAAAATGGTACAATGCATATATATTTAGGTATGATATTTTAAAAATTATGGAAATGTCATAACAAGTCTTAAGTTCGCACTTGAGTGCATAAAATGAAACAGGCACGGCGGCCTTCTTTGTTGCCACATATTTTTGAAGAAGAGTTGCAATGTCCCCATTAATCTTCATATAATAATTCTACACATAAAATAAATGTATAATCAATACTTAAATTTCAAGAATGAATGGAGACCGGCATGGCTCCTGGGACGCCCTACGCGTCATAGCATTGCTGCGATGGTCAGGCCGCTCGGCGCTCGATGATGCCCTCTGAGCGCCTGGGCAGTGGGCAGGCGGCCGGCGGTGGACGGAAGGAGGCTGGAGGCCCAAGCGCGTGGTCTTGCGAAGACTGCCGCAACAAAACGTCGCGAGACAGGCGGCGTCGGTGTCTCAACAACGCAAGGGTTTGCAACTTTTTTCTTGTGCGCTGACCGGCTGTATATAATGTTTACTGGGCCAAAATACAGGGTATGCCGCGGCATACCGGGCATACCCTGTAGCTACGCCCCTGTAGGTTACCTAGGAGATCCACCAGTGTGTGTTCCGATTCTATGCTTTTGACAAGCTTAGAACTCGATCCATATGATAGATGAAGGCGATCAACGGTGCCTCCCATGGTCCCAACGCAAGTTGCAGCGAGAGGACCGGCAAACATGCTTGGATCGACTTCCTTGTGCACCTCAAGGAACTTTTGCTGATGAATAAAGACCGCACGTGCGCCGGGTGTCGTCGACTCGTCGTACCGCCGATCCATGTCGCCAACAACCAACACGTGGATGTAGATTTCTGGTGAACAATGGCACATGATGCAGATGATGGTTTAGCAGTTTTAGAGCAAGTTTAATAATATCGCCCGCAGTCGGCTGCGACGCTGGTGAGGTGGCGCACTTTAGTGGTGGGTCCCGCCAGAATTTATTGCGTTGCAGCTTCATTCAGCGAATAAGAGCAGCCCTCGCGCGTCAGCGCCGGCGTTGAGCGGGCGAGTGGTGGGGCGCCCGCGACGTTCTCTCTCTTCATTTCTCTCACCTCCACATCAGACACCGCCGGCTTACAGCCCTTTACTATACTTGCTCTTATTAACCAGCTGTAGAGAATAGAAATAATCTATTTGTGGAAAAGTGACACGGACCTTTATTAACCAAACTTATTCGTTGTGTGATGTCTCAGGGTACATATTTATTTGGCCTCTCTAGAAATTAACTTGCAACCACACATCTAAAAACTTATGCGCTAGAGGTACATATGGTGGTTGCTTTAGCAACGCTACTATCACTACCGGAAAATGAACGTTTGCCGTGCGATAAAATCTTTGCCGTGCGTAAAATATCGGGCGCACGGCAAAGAGTTTCTTTGCCGTGCGTTTTATACAGAGCGCACGACAAAGAAAAAACGCACGGCAAACTCGAGTTTTCTGTGCACTTTTTTAAGACGCACGACAAACAAATGAGTTTGCCGTGCTTTTTTTATCACGCACGATAAACTATTTTTTCCGGCCGCATTGAGGGGAAATGATTTTTTTTGTTCTTTGTCGTGCGTCTTTGGTGCGGCACACGGTAAAGTATGTGTTTGCCATGCGCCGAGGACCCCTGGCGCACGACAAAGTTTTTTCTTAATATATATGTCCTCCTAAGTCCCAAATTCAATTGCCCCTCAAAAAAATTTCTCCGCACCTTGAAATTTTTTCTACTATATACATACAACATTTCATACTTCATGGTAAAATTTGGATGATTTTATATTGATTTGCTATATTTAACTAATTAATTTCATTTCCAGCAATTTTTGAAAAAAGTTAAATTTCGACTACAAGTGATTCAAATAATAGAATAAAATAAGTGAAAAAAATGATATTCATGTTATTTAGCCCAATTTAAGACCTCTTTCATGAAATCAAAAGAAATTTTGAACATCTTGACTAGGAAACACGACCATGATCGTGTGTCTAAATGATTTAAAAATTCTAAAAAATGCAAATTGAGTCTGAAAATTATAAGATTGGTCAATATCTCATGATATCATACGTGGATGCTGTAATAAAAATTTGAACATTTTGGCATGTACGATGCTTACAAATCAAAACATCTCCGAAGAAGATTCAGAGAGTTGAGAAGTGGATGGTTAGATTTGAATTAAAAGCAATGATCAAATTTGAATTTGAATTCAAAATTTTTCTGTAGGCAATAGACGTGAGAGACATGGGTACACCCATGGGTCCCCACCGGTCAGGACCCCAGAGGCCCATGACAAGTGGACCCGACCTCCCAGAAGACTCGCCGACCTTACAAGTGGGCCCAGCGACCTAATCAAGCTCCCGTAAGACCCGCGAAGCCTTGGCATGCAAGACAATATACGGCGACCTGACGCGCCGCCGCCTGTAGACTCCGAGTATCACGGGATACTCCTTGCTGTAATCCGGGAGATAAACTTCCCACAGTTCTCAATGTCAACAATGAATTTCTCAAACTCATGAGCATATTCCAAATTGTTAGACAAAATAGGAGCAACAGGCTTATCCTCACGTAATGCATAATCAAATTCAAGAATCATGAGAACGTCTTGCACATCTCTTCCGTGCATGAACATTATTGCCATTTAGAGGAATGATAGCTCTTAAGATGTAATATCTTCAATCGAAAATTATAATAACTTAATATTTCAGTAATAGCACAATAAGATGCACATAAAAGCATGAAATTAACCCTACGATGGTCTGATTAAGATCATGCAATAAGTTTCAATTTGCATCACCGATGGGGAAAACAAACGAAACTTATCATTAACTCATAATTAAAACAACGATGGTTAGAATTAATTACAAGTGTACTCTAACTGAACTTCTCGATGGTTCCATTCAATTAGAGAGCATCTTAATGGTACTTGGTGGGAAATATAATTTTCATCTCAAATATAACAAAAATACAATATTTAACATAATGGAAACAATAGACTTAAATAACTTATTCTGAATTTATACTTAAACTTAAATATGATGGAAACAAGCCAGCATAGCACAAAATATTAAAAAATGCACTATAAATTAAAGACTTTCATAAAACTTAAACTTATGAACAGTACAAAAACATTAAATTGTACTGAAAATAATAAGGCTCAAAACTTATAGCCAAAACTTCTTAATTGAAAATTTCTCAAAATTTATTTCTAAATATTCCAAACATTATGGGAAATATCACTACTCATAATGAGAAAATCTACTATTAATAGCAATAAACTTATTTGCACATGTAAATAGTAGATTACTCATATTTGTATTAAATAACATAATACTTAATAGCTTAAGGGAAATTAAATAAGCATAAAACATAAAGGCAAGACTATGAACGGGTCTAAAGCTTTAAAGAAGTCCGTAAAACAATTTAGTCCATAGTAGCCCGTCACTTATGCGCAGTTCAATCCTTTTATTTTCACTTGCAACCCAGCTAACGGCTTGGTTTGGCCCAGCTAACAGCCCAACAGTGGCCCAGCCCATTAGTGCCGCTGGTGTCTTGCGGGGCGATCTGAGCCGTCTCACTGCGCATCGATGGACGACGCGATCGGTGTGCAGATCAAAAACCGAGCGAAGCCTAATTCTGCGTAAGCCTAATTCCATACAAAGGAGATGTAAAGGCGCATTGACTTGCATATGATTTGATCTGCATCATTATCACTAATTGCTCATGTTCAAGCATAGCCCAGAATGCATGTACTAATTGCACATGAGGCCTTAACCAAATTGAACTGCATATCACTAATTGTGCGCAGCACTTGGTGTGCTGTCAAGACTAAATTGCACATGAATACTTGATCTTACTGCAGCACGTGCATATTGGTCTAATTTCACACATAATTTAATCTGCATGGTACTAATTGCACATAAAACAATAACTAATCTTAGGGCTAATTGCTTTTATCCGTCATGATTGGATCTAATAATCACTTAATGAACATCAAGCGTGAATGATCAAGTACAACATATAATTTTTTATGAACACCAAAAACTAATGCGCTGACTCACTTAGATGTGCATGAAACATAACCGATCGACTAATGAGACATCAAACTTAATAGCTCTGGATTAGGATCATGTCAGAACTAAGGAGGCTCTTGATACCGATTGTTAGAATTAACTTAATCTAACTATTGACTTAAATAGGATCTTAACTTAGTCTAATCATGATCACTAATTAAACTTAATGCGGAAACTTAGATTAGACTAACCAGCAGAGCTTGTAGATGCCATCTCCTGACGAACTCGAAGTAGATGCAGTTCACCTCTCAAGAACAGAGGTTCTTGATAGGTGAGGTCAGGATCTCGATCTTCCAACCCCTTCAGCACTCTAATTAATCGGTATTTAGGCTAATTTCGAGATTAGAGGATTGTCATAACGTGAAGCACCTCTCTAACTCATATATGTAGTGCTGCAGGGTCAGAGTCGAGTCCTAGTTGAATACAACTTAGGTGTGCTTGCCGATCACAGCACAAGAGTCCTATTCACATAAGGATGTGGAGTCCTTCCATGTATGGAGTCGTTCTCTCAGTTGTTATGCTGAGATCACAAATATCTAACACTCACTTCCATGAAGTGACATATAGATATAATCAGCGACAATCCAAATAATTTCTCTTTTAACATTGAGTTGTCGTCTTGTGATTATGATGTGAGCATTTAGTAGGAAACATCTGAGATTGTGTTGCAGTGCGCCAGTGCTTAATTTATTTTCTCATTTTCAACTACTCATATAATCATATAAATTTACACACTGAATATCTGTATTCCCTCATAACATAGACCCAATTCTCAATAAGTGCTCCGTTGACTGTTTACCATTTGAGCTTCTAGCATTTTCCCAATCATTTCCCCCATCGTTTTCTGGTGAGCTTTTTGTTACGGTCCCGCTAATCTTCTTGCTGGAATCACTAGATAATCTGAAGAATGGGATAGATGATTCGAGGTAGAAGAAAGGGGAACGATGAAGAACACGAACAGAGGAGAGAAACGGATTCAATACATTCTGTTCAATGATCATTACAGACTCCGTCGGGGATTTATAGGCCATCCCCTGAGAGGCCCAAACGGCCGAACACAATCCGCCAACACTCTGGGCTTGGCCCACTAACAACTCATTTGGGCTAGGCCCACATACGACTCATTACAGCAACCCCGCGCCTGTATTGTGCTAAAGAGGGACATGACACTTCTACACTTATATTGAATTTTTGTATAATATACTATAGTCTATAGAGTTAGGCGTAAGGCACGAATCCGAGTTAAGTCTAGCAGCTACTACAAGTCTATAATAGAATCACCAGCAACCACCGAGAGTAATTTTTAATAACTAGGCTACTAGCAGTAACTTACTTCATCTAAAACAGTATACTGTAGAAAATGTCAGTCGACATTTTGTCTGGGCATTATATATAAACTTGCATATATCACCTAAAACTTCTGATGACCAGGAGGGGGCAGATAGAGAATTAAGGCCTTGTTTAGTTCGTGAGAAAATTTGTCTTTTCAACGTTTTGAACTCCTGCAGCACACTGTATCACTTTCGTTTGTTTGTGGTAAATATTATCCTACCATGGCCTAACTAGGCTCAAAAGATTCGTGTCGCGAAGTACATTAAAACTGTATAATTAGTTATTTTTTTACCTATATTTAATACTCCGAACTTATGTCTTTTGGTGTATTTAATGTGATGTGATGAAGAGAGAGTGGAGAAAACGTTAGAATTTTTAGCAAACTAAACAAGGCCTAAGGTTCGGTTAATTAGCACGGCATAGCCATAGTTGCATGTCAAGACAGCATTTTGCATGGGAACGGGATGCACGAGGAATGAGAGCTGAGCATCTCGGTTGAACCGTTGAAGGCCGCTGAATCTAGGATTCCGAGAGGAGCCGTCGCCAACCCACGTTGCTGCCGTCGAGCTGTTTCAGGCCGCCGCGTGCGCCAAGGATGCGGCGCCTTATTCAGCAGTTCACGAACAGATCGATTCGATCACACCGCTTAGCTACTGTAAGTCTTTTGATGCGTGCCGTGCGTGTGCGCTGGCCGGTCCTCGTCATACCGCCGAGCGGTGACACCAATTGACCAATAACACACACGCGCGAGTTTCTCCTGTACAGCATGCATATGTATAGAACACCACCATTCAATTGTATATTGGGTTCGATTGCATTTGTTTGATGTGCAAACCTATTTTCATATTGGAGAGAAAAAAGAGATAGATTTCTTCATTACTCATGTTTCTGTACTAAATCGAGCTTAGCTTTGCTTATTGATCAAACTTATTTACTTATTCAACTGCAGAGAACGGAAATCATCTATTGGTGGAAAAGTAACACACAAACCTTTACTAATCCGTTTGGTAGCGTTACTAGAGTAAATTTCTTCATCTAACCAGTAACAAGTACACAGTTAAAAATTGAAGTTGTTGGCTACCTGCTGGCAGTATATATATAAACCTGTCGAAACTTCAACGGTGGATGGTCAAGAGCAGCAGAGTGAGGAGAAGTTGAAATGCCGGCATATATATATAGTTGCATGGCAAGGCGTGTTGCCTGGGAATGGGATGCACGGGGAATGGCAGCCAAGCTTGAATTTCTTAGGCCTCCTCTAAAGGATCTCCTAGAGTTGGCTCTTAAGTTTTTATATTGCGTGAATAGTGCAGAAATGGGGAGCCTGGCGTGGAGGCAAGAGCTAGCTCGGAAGCATTCTCCTCTCACACGCACGCAAACCTAGACACTGTATTGATATTGTGCTATTCTGTTTTGCTGTGATAAGAGCTACTACAGTTGACTTACTGCTGGAGAGGGTCTTACAGTGCTGAACCTAGCGCCACTACGCTAGTTAGGTCAGTCTCAATGGAAGGGTCATAGACATTAAATAAAGTGTCACATATGCAAAAAAAAGATGACATGACATGATATTTAATAGGAGAGAGAGGAAACTAGGGTCATGACCCCGTCGGCGCGAAGTTATAGGAATGACACCCTTATGACCCTCGCACTGAGACAAGTGACACAATTTGTATAGCACAATTGACCAACCAACATGCAATAATTAATATTTACTGGAACTTATGAAACTATGCATTGAGAGAGGCTGTGTCATCCCGCAAACAGTAAAGATAATGCGTCACTTTTGGAAACTCCCCGTGATCCATTCCACTGAGACTGACCTTAAAGAGATTTGCCAGCGTGTGTTTCAGTCTACGCTCTTGACAAGCGTAGGACTTGTATGATAGATGGATGCCAATCCATGATCCCAGCGCAAGTTGCCGAGAGGACTCGCAAACTGGCTTGGATACCACTTTGACCGAACTTTTGTCGATGGATCGCAAGACCGTGTGTGCGCCACTTCAGTTCTGGCTGATGCAATGAATGTAATTTTCCTTTATTCAGCAGCATGGACTTTTTTTGTAATAATTACTATCTGTCAGGCAAATGAACTGTTTACCAAAGTACCTTTTCTAAACTGGTGTTCTCAAAAGCGCTCAAATTTTGGTTGCATTCCAAAAACACGAAAACTTTTTTGGGCCACGTTTCGCAGGAAACTGTGTTCCTCAATAGTGAGGTATAAGACTGACTACAGCAGATGCCTTATCGTGTTCTGCATCTGCAAAATGTGAGAAATCACGGTATTGTAGCAGCTCCGGCGGTTGCCGCACCCGTCGCTGCATTTTGCGATTCCAGCCGTTGCAATCTGCATTCCTGCGATTCTCTCTCTTCACTACATCCCGTCTCAAACGTCGGCCAACGGCATCGTGCTCTCTCGCACCATCACAAGGAAGGAGGAGAGAGGGACACAGAGCGCCGGATGTGAGAAGGGCGCCGACGAGGAGGGAGCCCACCCCGGTGGAGGCCGAGCTGTGAGTGCCGGTGGAGCTCGCCCAGCCCGGCGGAGCTCGCGAGGCGCAGCACTGCAGCAGCCGGAGGCGGGAGGGTGGAGGTGGGCATGCTCCGCAACCGCGACTTGAAGAAGGAATGGGACCTCGCCGTCGGGCAGAAGGTCGGGCCCGGATCTCGCCTCGGCGTGCCTCCAGTAGCTGCTGCATCCCGATCTGTATTTTGCGGTCACAGCTCTTTCCACACTCATATTCGGAGTTCTCTCTTCTATCCTCATCCCAACCACCTGCCTCCTTCTCCACCCCGCCGCCGCCTCCTCCACGACCCCGCCGCCTCCTTCCCCGACCGGCCTCCTCCACCACCACCCCGCCGCCGCCTCCTTCCCCGACCGACCTCCACCACCACCTCGCCGCCACCTCCTTCCCCGTCCGCCTCTTTCCCCAGCCCGGCCTCCTCCACCACCACTGCCGCCTTCTTTCCTCGGTCGACCTCTTCCTCAACCGCCAACCAAGGCGAGGTAGGGCCCGCGGTGGTCGGATCCGACGTCGGCCGGTGAGACTCTACCTGGGAGGCTTGAGCTCCGCGCCAACCATATCACGTAGCTGCCGCACCACCGACGGAGTCTGGACCTCCACCCCACCAAATCGAGCTCGTGGACGACAAATCGATGGCAGATGTCTTGGAATCAAGACGGAGGACACGAATCGATTCGCGGCCTCCTCCTTCTTCCCGGGTCGCCCACCATCCGCCAAATCGAGCTCGTGCGGTGGCGCGCGCGGCAGCGCTGGCCCGCAGTGGCGCCCTTGGCTCTCGGTGCAGCCGCGCAGGCATGAGAAGGTTCCAGGCCTGCGAGGCGGCTGTGGCACGCTGAGCAACTGACGCAGGAGTGTGCGACGGGATGCGCATGCTGCTGGAGGCTTCACATTTTTGCGAGATGGATTTCTTCTCTTTCTTATGTGCATAAGGGTTGTTTGAGGATGCAGATGAGCACCATTGCTGGGGTTAGTCTAACAGGCATATGGAATACCAGATTTTAGTGGTAAGTTACTTTACTATACTAAGAAGAATGACGAGTCCACAAAAATATTATGTGTGCTCATCAAGTGTTCCACTTAGTTATTATAATAAACGATAACATGCTCGAAAGAAAAGAACTAGCCTTGAAACTAAGATTGCAATTTTGTTAATAAACAGAGAGGAAACTTGTTTTTGACTTGATTCCTTTAAATAAAACAGTGGTAAAACTAAAAGCTTGGTGCGTCTTTGCGTGCCTTGCTTGGTATTAGCTCCCTAGTTTTATATAAGTCGGTTAATTCAGCTTGTTGCATGTGTGAGACAGGACATGTACCAAAGTTCTGACATGAACCATATATGGTAAAAGAAAATTTGTTGAACCACACTATTTAAGATCATCCATACATATATCATGTGGTGCATGCAACCAAACACACCTGTATAGTAAATTTTTTCATCTAACTAGTACCGTAAAAAATTATTGAAGTTGCTAGCTATAGCTACCTGGTAGTATATATATACAAACCTATCAACAAGAACGGTGGACGATCAAATTAAAGAGAGAAGCAAAGATGAGAGGGTTAAAATGGCGGCAGTTGCATGGTTTGTTTTTAGGGAATGGGATGCACAGGGAATGAAAGGTCAACTTTGAGGTCTAATCGTTCTGAATCCAGCGCCACTATGTTTACCAGCAGATGCACACAACGATGTGTGTTCGGATTCTATGCTTTTGACAAGCATAAGACTCCTATGATAGCTGAAGGCCATCATCGGTGCCAGGCCTGCTCCCTGCGCAAGTTGCCGAGAGGACTCACAACAAGGCTTCAGCTTTCATGCACCTGTAGGAACTATTGTTGATGGATCCATGAACTTTCGTGCACCGAGTCTAGTCATGCCGCCGATATATCGTTGCCACACAATCAGCCAGCGATGTTTCAGTGAATAATTAATGCCAAATTAATTAGGCAGATGCTGATAGCTAGTTCTAACCATGCATAGATCGTCTTCCCACGCCAGCATGCATGCATCTTGACTTAAACAACAAATACCCTTTGGTAATAATATTTTGCTGACACCTCATTTAAACATTGTGAAATTGATTCAAAGTAGTATAGCGTAGATGATTGCCGTTCCAACTAACATTTGGCTGCAATATCACAATTTGGAACAACTTTATCCATGTGTTTGGTTGTGAGATCAATGAGTTGGGTTGGATCCAACCCTTATTTTGGGGACGGAATCAACCCAACTAGTGTTTGGTTGCATATCTGATTTTGAGAATGGAGCCAACCCACCTCGTGTTTGGTTGAAGGAAATAGGAATACAGGTTGGATGACAAGATAACACCGTTAGTGAGGGTCCCACTTGTCATAAATGGACCCCACCTGTTAAGCTCTCACTTTTCTTTTTCTCTACCTTATCTTCTTCCTTCATCCGTCACGAGCAGAGCACTTCATCCGTCACACGAGCATAGCAGAGGGGCCGCGCAAGCTGCGCCGGTCGGGCGAGCTCGCGAGCTCGCATGAGCTCCGCCCGGCCGCCGAGCTTTGCCGGCCGCGAGCTCCGCCACCAGCCCGCCGGCCCGCCGAGCGCTCAGGTCGGGTCTCGAGGCTTCTGCCCGCCCACCGGCACCCGCCGCGGCCTCCTGTACGGCAAGAGAGAGCCACGGGAGAGAGACGACACAGGGTCGGGGACAGGCGCGATGGACGACGAGGATGCCCGCGCGAGCTCCGTGCCGGACGACAGTGACCGGGCGAGCTCCTCCTCCGTTTCCCCTTCGTTCCTCCTCGACGGAACTCGCGCGGGTCGGCTCTGTCCACCAAATTTGGGTGGACAGAGCGAACCCGCATCTTCACCGAATATTCCCCTTCTGGGTTTGCTCCATCCCCTTTTGCTTCCATCCAAACACTTCAAAAATGGGTCGGACCCGTCCGGGTTGGACTCGTTCTCCCAACCAAACACACGCTATGTGCACCTACCTATAAAGGTTCAGGACTTCAGATTTTCTTCTTGATTCTGAAGCATGGCATGAATGATGGAAATTTAACACACCCATTAGGTCATTTTTGCATGGTCTCAATGTGGCCTCAGATCCAGATTGCCTCTTTTGCAGCAACGCTGTGCAGATGATGGATTCATGGATCACTTACTGTTATTGTATATGTACCCGCACATATAAACAGTTTTCTGCATTTCTGACCGCTTATTCACCAATATGTAATTCACCAACACGGTGTAGGATTTCTGCGGCTCGATCTCAGCTTTATGTTCCACTCCACTTCGGTTCTAGCTGATGCAAATGAATTTATTTTTCCTATACACAAATGAACTGTTTTTGCCAAAGTACCTTTTGGTTGCATTCCTTTTCAAGGAAAATAGTTTTGGGCCACATTTCGCAAGAAACTGTGTTCACTACGAGAAAAACAGCCATTGGTAACGGGTGCGGATGGCCATTGGTAATGGGCAAAACGCCCGTTACCGATCAAGCGTTACAAATAAGCCAACAAAGGTAACGGGCCGATGCCCGTTACCGATGACACGTAATTGTAATGGACGTCGAACAAAGACCGTTACCACAACTACTTACCGGTCACCTGAAATGGCTGTTTCTCCGGGCCCACCGGAGCCTTTGTAACGGTGCGAGATCGAGCCCGTTACTCATAAGCTATTAGTAACGGGTGTCTAACAAAGACCGTTACCGAAACTAGTTAACGGTCACCTGAAATGTCTGTTTCTCTGGGCCCACATGGACCTTTGGTAACAGGCATAGAAACCGAGCCCGTTACATGAACTCAACATCGAAGACACGGAAAATACTTCCATGACGTGTCTCCTCTGTCTTGACGAAAGGAGACGCGTCGTGTAAGTGTGCGTCTCCTCCGTCTGGACGAAAGAAGACGCGTCTTGTCAGTGCGCGTCTCCTCTGTCTGGACGAAAGGAGACGCGTCTTGTCAGTGCGCGTCTCCTATATCTCGACGAAAGGAGACGTCTGCTGTGAACCCGCGTCTCCCTCTGTCTCGACTAAAGGAGACGCATCTTGTTGGAACGCGTCTCCTCTGTCTGGACCAAAGGAGACGTGTACTATGTACGTGCGTCTCCTCTATCTGGACCAAAGGAGACGCCTACTGTGTAGGTGCGTCTCCTCTAATCGACCAAAGGAGACGCGTACTGTGAACTTGCGTCTCCTCTAATCGACCAAAGGAGACGCGTACTGTGAACTTGCGTCTCCTCTATCTCGACTAACGGAGACGCGTTGTCTACTTTCACAAAAATTAGGTCTAGCATCCACATTCACAAAACTCCACAAACTGAATAGAAATCCACAAGATTCACATGCATAATCTGACAAAATTCAGGCATTCAGCATCCTCTTCTAACAAGCTAAGTAAGGTTCACAACAATATCATCACTGGCTTAACCATGAGGATTGGTATCAAATACAATGCTAGCCATCATAGCATCATTAATGTGAAATTTTCCTGAGGGTGTGATCACCTGGTCCATGAGGAATGAGGCAGTTATTTCCCTAATGTGGAGCAGCGTGTCTCGGTACAGCTGACAAGTAGGTATGTGAAATGCCTGAATATAACAATGTCGTGATCGGCACGGTGGTTACCAAACATGTGCAGTGCTAATAAGCAAGAACTATGCTCAGTTGCAGGTGTTACAATTGCAGATCCCAAGAAAGTACCTCAGGGTCCTTCAATTTATTTTTCGTAAGCATGTGATAGGCACAATAGAAGCCGCAGACTCTGGATTTGTAAGGTTGTTGGTGGCACTGCGATAAATATACATAGACAAACAGTGGTGAGAAGAAATAAATTCAAGCTTTAGTACTAGCTTCCATAGGCAGGAAATACTAAGTAATACGTACATCAAAAGCCTTCTCATGGTTCAAGGCGCAGCGGGGCAACTTGTTGTCATCACAGTAACTATTCCAAGCACTACAACAAAACATGCAACAATGGTTAGGACACCATTAATAAACTCTGCAGAGTTTGTTGAGGAAGTTTGTAGGTTAAGAAAGAAAAAGAACTTACTCATCAATGGCAAGTACCAACTCGGAGAAATTAGTGCCTAGGATCCTATATGAATCAAGATACAAGACCGTCTTCTGCTTTGGAAAGATCGCCACTGCAATCCAGTGCTCTCTAGTGTTATAGCAGGAAATGATGACTCTCTTTTTAGTATATGACTGGTAGGCACGCTTCGTATAGGACACAAAAAAATCCAAGTTATTTTGTATATTTGACTTGCTAAAGCATTCAGGATCAAGGAAGGCAACAGGTTCCTTCTTCTGCCGTACTTCTACAGTCATATTCCTAATATTAAGAAAAAACAAAGTGTAAGGAGGCAAAATACATAGCAAAGATGAACTGAGGCAGAAAGCACATTTAGATAGAAAATGATTAGTGAGAAGCAGATTCAATTTTCAAGTAACTTACAGGATGAAACAGCGGAGAAGTCCCATATCCAAAGCATCCAAGTTGAAGAGATCGTACAAGTCGTTGATGAACACAGCCAACAGCTCGTATTTTTCATCTTCTCTCATAGACCACCAGCCGTGCTTGGGCCATACTATGTCCTGAATCAGAGACTCATCCTTGTCCTTAAAACGTCCCATGTAGAAATTGTGGAGATTAGTGACAGAAGGAGCAGTATCCGGATGCTTGAGTTCAGCAGGACTGAACATTTCATTTCCAAATTTGTAGTGTGGGTTAATATGAGTCATAGCAACATTGGCCGCCTTCTTCTTGGCGTTTCTCTCATATGGCTTTCTGGCAGGCTTCTTTTCCTCCTGCTTTGAGATGGTTGAAGAAGGCTTTGTGGTAGGCTTCTGAGACCATTTATTTTCAGCAATTTTCTGCTGCTGCTGCTTTGAGATGGCTGAAGAAGGTTTCTCAGATCGCTTTCTGGTGGACCTTTTATTTTCAGCCAGTTTTTTTTCTGCTGCTTTGAGATGGCTAAAGAAGGTTTCTCAGGTGGTGTCTGACCAGTAGCTATTATAGAGATATTGGGCCCAGATGTACCTGCAGCTTTCTTCGAATCTGTCATCAAGATTTCTCGGACTCGGATAAGCGCAGCACACACGACACTTTCCTAATTTCTCACTAGGGATTAGCGGAGGTGAGCGGAGGCGGCGCCGGCGAGGTGAGCGGAGGTGGGGAGACGACGATAAGCGCCGGCGAGGGGCCAAGCAGCGGACGACCCCGCGCACCGTGGATCGAGGAGGAGAAGCCGAACGCGATGCGGTGTCGCAACTGGATCCTCGCGCGTGCCGGCAAGATTGCGGCGAAGACGGAGACGACGATGACCATCGGAGAGGGGCCAAGCGGCGCTGCAGCAAACCCAAAGCCGGAGATGAGCATCATCGACTGGATCCTCTCAGGTTCCAACAAGGGGCCAAGCAACGGCAGGGAGGAGCGTGCCGGCGAGGGGGTAGCAAAGAGGGCAAGGTGTCTGCCTCACGTCTGCGACATCAAATGTCTTGCAACGACGGAGAGGGGTCGAGGGAGCAGCGCAGGTGTAGAGGACCTCATATCCGATGCTGGCAACTACCACGACGACGGCGAGGCAAGTTTCTCTGAATCACAGTGCCTTTTACTTGTTCTGTAAATGGAGCAGCTTGAGCTTGAGCTTGATCAACTTGTTCCTATGAAATGGCTTGTTCCATAGAGATTTTGTAGGATTTCTAACATGATCAATGTAGCAATGTAGTAACTTGTTCCTATGAAATGGCTTGTTCCTTTGTCTATCTCTATCTTCTCATTCCTATGGTTCATCCAAATGATCAATGTAGCAACTTTCCTATATTTTTCATTCCATAGGAATCAAAATGACATGACACTTTCTGGGAATATGTGAAACCTGAGGTTCATAATATTATGAAAGAAATGCACATCCTCCTTAAAAAGGCTGCATTCATGAGGTGGTACAAGTTTGTGGCTGAACAAAATCTGCAGCCCATGGAAGATGCGCTCGATGTGTTTCAAGATACCTTAGTTGCATTTGAAGAGGCTGCAAAAAAAACAAACCTTAGTTGAAGATACCATGCTTTTGTTGATGTTGAAGGGGCATGCTTTTGTTGATGTGCATGGTCAGATAGCATGACCATTGTAAAAATGTGACAGGCAAGTTAAGGCCTAGCTAGATGGACAAGTTAACTGTTTGTAATAATTATGTATATCTGTGTGGATCTTTGTGGACAAGTAATCTTTATCTATATATGTGGACAAGTTATTTTTATCTATATTATGTCTGTTTTGTCTCAAAAGATTTTTTGTTGATTATGCCTGTATGTCGAAAAGGGAGCCCTGAGAGATCGGGCTGACCTCCAATCAAGACAGACACAAAGGAGAGTACGCGAGATGGTTATTCCGCGTCGCATTTGCCCCTCCAAGCCGACGAGGAAGAGCCGGCCCCATGTGCCGCCCCCGTGCATTGGAGACGCGGTTTGGCTTATCCACGTATCCTTTGTTCACAATGTTTGACCAAAAGCCACTCTCCCCTGCCACTCTGCCATTCTTCTCAAACCTTCTGCTTTCCTCGTCGCCGTCACCTTCTCTCCCCTTCTCCTTCCTCGTCTCCATCGCAGAGATGGCCGGGCAGGTTGTTCCGCAACTCAAGAGGGAGGTTCTGCGGAGGAGGATGTTGACGATTGAAATTCACCATTTCCAACCCTCAATATTCTCAAATAAATGGAGGCATATGCATTATTTACTAGCATTTAGGTTTGAATAATGTAGTTCCACTTGTCATTGGAGATTATTTGTATGTAGTACCCCTTAAAAGAGATGGAAACTCACCTTCTATGAAGAAACCATGCCAACTTTGCAGGAGTGAGGTGGCTGCCAAGGAAACATGTGTGTCATCCGTCGCCATCGATCACTCACCTGTCGAGGGATGCCACATGGACTTCACATGGATCAAAGGGCCCACCTCGGATACCAAATCAAGCCATGCAAGTCTAAGATATCGCCAGGCAGCCAACGGAGGAAGGCCACCTGGGGCCACCCTCCTTCCTAGGATCGTGCTACAATAGTAATGTTGGAAAGAATCTCAAGACAAAAGGTGATAGTAAACCTCTGACAAAAGCGAATGTATTCTATCGAAAAACTATCCCTTTACACGAGGCGCCTTTTATAGCTAAGGGTCACTTTTACATTCAAACTACCCTTTGTACGAATGCATGAAATGCCAAACATAAGTCCGGCATCTTCCGATCCTTTTACAAATTACAATCATTTACTATGTTTCAAGCTTCCTTCCTCTTACGTAGCCAAGCTTCTCACATCTTCTTGAATCTTCCTTGTTACGCCTTTGACTTGGTCTTCTCTTTGGAATCTTGATGAAACTTGAAATCTTCCTTGGTACGCTTGACTCAATCTTCGGAAATCCTCTTTAAGCAGCTTCGGGCAAGTACTCCTCTGCAGCAGTGTTCCTTTATTCTTTCCCGGCTCTCCGTCACGCGAGGAAGTGAACTTCTTCCTGAACATTACAAATCACAGAAGATAGAAAGGTGTCGCATTTTCCTGGGAACTCCAAGGGTCAGTAATATATTTATCCAGGAAATATTATCTTATCCATCCACTGAGTTCTCTAGAAGATCTTCTTATAATACAAGAAAACGACCTTTTCATGCCCATTTGAGGATCCGAAAATCTTAGGAACTTTCGGAAAATCCGAATGTTTCCTTGGATGATGTTTTAACCGATTAACCTGATGGTTCCATAGCCAAATGAGGCAGCCCTCTATTGGTCCATTACCTCACTCCGGGTGTTTAGGGGCACTTTGGGCATAGCAAGCTTGTCCTTGCCTATAAATAGAAGGGAGGCTCCCATTTCTCACACACCACTCTCTCATTCTCCTCTCACTTTTAGTTTCCAAGGCTAGGGGGTTGGCTAGAGTACCTCTTATTCAGGTTCCAAGTCCCCTTGGAAGTCTAGGTATGAGTTCTCTTTTATCTTTATTTCTTTGTATGACTTTGATCTACTTCATTAATCAGCTATTTCATATAAAGTCATGGTAGATCATATTCTTGATATGTTCTTGAGTTCATCCTCTGTTCATCATTTAGAGGCTTGTGTTCTTCATGAACACTACCTTTTGATCCACTTGAAGGGTGATAAACTCCTTCCTTATGTGTTTGTTCATAAGTTAGAGGCTCGTGTTCTTCATGAACACGACCCTTTGATCTTATTGATTAGACATAAGAGAGTTCATATCTGTTTGTATGTCTAGCCTTAGTTGATCTTGTTAGATGGCATGAGAGTGTTGCATGAGGTCTGTGTTCAAGCTACGGTACTCGGTCTAGTTGACCGATCTTACGTGGCTCTCACCACAGGTCACAATAGCTTGGGCCGGGTGAGTCTAGCAGCAACGAGGCATGGTGCACAGGTTTTCGGCTATGATAGTTATGAGCATACCCCCCGTAATGATAGAGGTCGGTCCTCAGGTGGTGACAGCCCTGTTGGATCCTTGGGCAACCTCCGCACTGGGGTACCTGCTGTAGGAGTCTAAAGTTTAGTTTCAGAGTGTCGGTCGTGGCTAGCTCCCCATTTGTACCGAACCTTATCTCTCATGCAATACTCATGCCCATCTCTTGTATCTTCTAGCTTTGTATGTTTAGTACATTAGAACCTAGAGCTAACTCAGTATGTTCCCCTAAGTAGTAGTGTGCTAGAGTAGAGGTAGATCCGAGTGTGTGTGTCACACTACCCTATATCTTTTATCTTACCCCTGTTTTGAGTGTGTTGTTCCTATATCTATCTCTTGGTTTACATTGAGCAAAAGCATAAGTCTAAGATATCCGCTATTACCTTCCACGGATACGATACCCTTGGAATACTCTCTTCCTTGGGGAAATGCTACAATGGTTTATCCGTGCGCTTGTGGATTCGTTCATGATCGCTTTAGATTAACCTCCGCAAGTCTCGATGTTCACGCTAACTGGTGCCAATAGTTGTGACATTGAGAGCTCGCTAAAGGCATTTCTAACCGACACTAAGGATGGATTCCAAATCATTAAGTATGATCGACATTATGAAATGCCAACAAGCATTTCGGCACCATTGTGCCGGGAAAGGATTATCATGACTATGCTTTGCATCCGCTTATAAACTCGAGGTTGACAACTCTCAATGCAAAGCTAACCTTGATTGTCTTCTTTTATCTTTGGATGATGAAGACATGTAGTGTATGATTGGTTTCGACCTACCGGAAATTTCTTGAAGATCCCGAGTCACTTGTGAGGAAAGCTTGAATTCATTTCGGCTCACCTCGTCGTACTCGTCCGGAGGGTGAACCAGCTTCCTTTGTACCATCCACGTCCAACGCTATGGCCCAGAACACACTTCGTGAGTACTCAGCTCCTTCCGCTGACCAGGTGCTGCAAGGCCCTGAGGTGGCAATGGGGACTGAAAATTTTGAGATCAAGACAGGTCTAATCACGATGGTACAGGCTAGCCCATTCTGTGGCAAGCCAAATGAGGATGACAATGCTCATCTGCAGCAATTCCTAGAGCTATGCATCACTTTCGTCATCAGGGGTGCAAATATGGATGCTTGGCTCTATTTCCATTCTCCCTCCTGGGGAAAGCTAAGCAATGGTTCTATGCGAATCATGAAGCTATTAACACTTGGACTAAGTGTTCAGAGGCATTTCTCAAGAAGTTCTTCCCATTGGGAAAAACCAATGCTCTTCGTGGAAGGATTTCTGGTTTTAAGCAAGTAGCAAGTGAATTTATTCCAGAGGCTTGGGAAAGGCTTGAGAGTATGTCTGGCTGTCCTCACCATGGGATGGAGGATTGGCTTATTCTTCAAAGCTTCTATAATGGGTTGACTCTGACAGCCCGAGGTCATATTGATGCTGCTGCTCAAGGAGTATTCTTCTCACTCACTGTTGATGATGCTAAATTACTCATTGAGAAGATGGTTTCCAACCAAGGGTGGAGTGATGAAAGACTCCAACCACGACCGAGGGGTACTCATACTGTCAAGGAAGCAGACATGATTACTGCCAAGATGGATCTTCTCATAAAGAGATTGGATGACTACACCAGCGAGAAGGCTGCCATGGCCACCACTACTCTGCCTGTGGACTCTCACAGGACTTGTGAAGTCCGTGGTAACACTGGGCACTCAGGCAACTATTGTCCGGAGACTCAGGAGGAAGTGATGTACATGAACGGCAACAACAATAGTTATCGTCCACCTCAACAAGGAGGCCAATCGTGGAATCAACAACGCCCTTATTATCAAGGAGGTAACCAAGGTAATTCTTACAATCCCAACCAACCTTCCTTGAGAGATCTCGTTTTTGGGCAAGCTAAGATTAATGAAGGTATTAACAAGAAGCTAGCTGCCCTTGATAAAACTGTGGAAAGCCTCAACATTAAGCTTGATAGTTTTTCTTCTGCTCGGAAGAGTCAGCTAAGTTTCAATAAAATGTTAGAAACCCAGCTGGCTGCTTTGGTTCCATCTCCTCGATAACGGAGGATCCCGGCAACCGTATCCTCTTGTGAAAATGTTAGTGTAGTGTCAACCAGGTGGGGGTAAGCCACCTAGGAAGACATATGCTTCTAACTATGCAGGAAAGCCTATACAACAAATTCTTGATCCATGGGAGGAATCGGTGGTGCACAAGAAAGATCCGAGCTACTTGCTATCACTTGCACAATCTATTACAAGAAGATCGTGCATGCCCTTTGTGACCTTGGTGCAAGTGTTAATCTCATGTCCAAGGCCATGTTCGAAGAGCAACTAGGATATCCAGCTCTCTCCTACACGGACTATCCAACTCGCCGATTCAACGATACGATATCCAGAAGGAATTGTTGAGAGCATGTTGGTCAAGATCAAGAGCTCTTATGTCTTCGTGGATTTCGTGGTCCTTGATATGGATGACGAGGGAGGAATGCCGCTCATCCTTGGGTGACCATTTCTCAGTGGTGTCCGAGCTAAGATCAATGTGGGGTCCGTAATCATCCGTTTCCGCATTAGGAAGAGGAACTTGAAGTTCAAGTTTCAGGACAAAGAAGAGCAATGTTATTTGGTGCAAGATAGTGTTGAGCAGCATGGGGGAAGGACGGAGCCTTTACCCCCGAGGAAGAAATCTCCGTCAAAGAGGGAAAGAATGGCAGAAGATTGAGATGGCACCAACCTCTACTTCTCAGGAGTGGGGTGCTGAATTGAATTGATCGTTGAGGAGAGTCCAACTCGTCAGACTAAAAATATGATGGGTCCTTTCTACCAAAAAGGTTAAAAATGGTACTTATCTCATATTTCCCTTTCCAAAATTTCATTTCCAAAATTGCATATTTAATTTTCCAAAAACTACAGATCTCGCATGCTAGATTCATCTAGCCCTTTTCCCTTTTCCAAATAAAATTTCTGAAAATAATTTCTAAGTTTGAAAACCATAGAAAATTCATTTGGGCAATTTCTAGAATAAACTTTGGCCGGTGCACCTTGGCATATCTTCATATAGCCGTTGGTGGTACACCTGCCAAAGGGGCCAAGACTGCCCACCAGAACCGAGTGGTTCTACCAACCTGGTAACGGTCATGTGGGCCCAGCGTTGCCCAACGGCTATCCCGCGGTGTGCTGCCCCTTTGCTCTATAAATTGGACCCGAGAGGGGGTGTTCTTCACCCATTCAACTCATTTCATTCACACTCCCCTCTCTACTCCTTGCTCTCTTGGTTTTCTTGGATTTCTTGCTCGAGATTGGATCATCAAGTGTTCCCTCTATTGTGTTGCTGAAATTATTGTTATTGGTGGAGCAAGCTCGGTAAGAACTTCATTCGATTTCACTAACCCATCACCGAGTTGCTCTTGTTGTTCCTTGTTGTTGTGCTAGCATGAATTGGGCGGCGAACACTCTCCGGAGGGTGACACGCTCACGCTCCCGTTCGCGGGCAAGCACGAGTGCATCCACCCCCGCCGAGCCAATGCCGAGCCCATCGACGATGGATTATGAAGAAGAGCAAGAAGAGCTAGCCGAGCCACAAGCCGCGGAGGAGGTCGTCGACGACACCCCCTACCTCAGCTTGCGGGGCGCTCGAGAGGAGCAAGCCTATGCTCTCCTGAAGGACCGAGTCTTCGACCCGGCTCTCATGGAGAAAACAGGTATGAATCTCGAGTTCGCTTCCATTTGGCATGCTCTTGGTTGGGAGGAGTTTGCACCGGTTATAGAGCTTGGCTCTCGGCCTCTCACCATCCAGTTTCTTTGCTCTCTTACCGAGATTCAGGATGGCATTCAGTTTCGTCTTTTTGGGACCGATTATCGTGTTTCTTGGAAGGAACTTAGTCGTCTTCTTGGGTTTAGTCCTCGTTGTGTTGTTTCTCTGAAGAAGGCTTGTGATGGTTTTGTTCGAGAATCTTTCTGGTCAGACATCTCTGGTCTTGTTTACAGTGGCAAGTTTGTACATCGGTGTAACGATATTGTGCATCCCACTCTCCGTCTGTGGCACAAGTGGCTCGCCATTACTCTCTTTCCACGAGAGGATGTTCGGCCCGTCTTGGCGATGAGATGATGCTATTATATGCCGCTGTTAACCGGATCAAGGTCTCTCCCGTTAAAGCTATGATTCGACAATGGTTGATGAATTTTAAGATGATAGGTCCTACTGAGTGTACATCTTTGGTGACTCGTATTGCTCTCAGACTCGGGGTTCTTAGCAGGAATCCCGTACCCTTCATCGGGATGCCCCGAGTTCTCATTGATGAAGCATACTTGATCCAAGGGCATATACTCAAGAGGGGCCCAAATGATTCTTTCACTTTCTTCTTTCTGGGCTATGCAAACCAAATCTCGTTACCTAACCTGGGGTTTGGATTGTATAACTCGGAGTCACTAACCATTCCCTTTGTTACACAAGAGAAAAGCCGTCGTGCTAGTGTCTCAGGCAGGTCCACCAGAAGCACAGCGAAGAGAGCACACATGCAGCAGCAGCAGGCACAGCCACCACCGCCACCACAGCCACAGCCTGCTACGACACCGGTGGCATGAGGGGCCCCTGCGAGGTATATGTTCGGGGTTACCCCTGGGTATACACCTGGCTGGGATCAGCCCACCTACCAGCCGAGTGCGAGTGGCACAGCTTGGCGGGTGCGAGCAGTACTCAGTGGGCTACACCTGCTAGTTCCAGCTCCGGTGGTCCACCTCCGTCTTCGTCCTTCCGGCGACACTCCTCAGCCTCTGCACGCGATGCTCAGCTCGCGCAGCAGATGGGAGAGCTCACCGTCCAGGTTACGGGATTGGAGGAGACGCTGAACACCCACGTCGAGTCTACCTCAGCGTGGCAGCGTCAGGCTGGTGAGCGGATAGCAGCCATGCAGCAGGATTAGCAGCGATACATAGAGGCGCAGAGGGCTTACCACGTGAGTCAGGGTTTCTTCTACCCTCCTCGCGGTGAGCACGAAGCTAGCAGGGAGGACCCCCATCTGAGGTAACTTGTATCTTCCATTATTTTCAGAATACCTTATAAATGAAAACCGAAAAAAATCTGCAAAAATAAAAAGACCAAAAATATTTATTTGCTTTCATCATCATCGTTTGCTTAGTTTGCTTTGATATGCTTAGTAAGAATGCTTTGCCTCTATGGTTGAAATGATGAATAGTTGCTCTGTTTATTCTCCTCGTATGTCTTGCTTACAACTTTGTATCCTACCTAAGTTTTGAGTTTGTTGGCTTGTATGTTCAAACCTTAGCTTGAAAACTGTGGGTAGCAAAAAGCATGATCCTTGCCTAAGTTGTTGTGAGACATGATATGGTAGAATAGAGTGCTATGATCTTGTGCTTAGTGATGCTTGACATCCGGAGTTTTTCTTTTTGAAAAAAAAATCAAAACATGATGAGTTCCTCAATGATGAGAATTTCCCATCCAAGGCCATATGTAGATTCTAGTTCTTAGCCTCCACATATGCAGCTTGTTCTCTCATTGAGCTTTGTCAAATTGTTGTGACCCTTGTTAGAACTCATACTCCCACGATCAAGATCACGTACGTTCATACTAAAACTTCTACCTGGAAGTTAGCATTCATCATTTGCTCCATATTGCTTATGCATCCTTCCATAAATAAAACTCTATGTATCTTTGCATAATTCATCCCTCTCCAAATATCTCCAATAGAGATAAAGGGCTAGCTAAAAAAAAGAAGAAGAAAAGCATGCTCAAAAGCTGGCAAAAATAAATAAAGAGAGCTAGCCCAAGTCTCGAAAATTTCAAAAGGAGAAAAAGGGATTGATATGTGCAAGAGAAAGAGTTCCACCATATAGATGGTAATAACTAGTACCTACTCGGGGCTAGTGTCACCTTACCATCAATCCCTCATTCCTCATATAAAACATGGCAATATCTAGCATCCATTTCTGGGCCTAGTATCCACCTTGCCATGCTCATATCCATCACACACATATGCACATCTTGATCAGGATGTATGTTTGTTTCTTCCAAGGATCCGGTCTTTGACTTAGCAAAACATGAGAGACAAGTATGCCACATCTTCCCTACCTACAGCTCACATACCCTATTAGGAGTAGGATGTGAAGAAGGCAACATTGATGCCTTGGTGAGGAACCATACACTTTTGAGCGATCCAAGAGTATCATTTGAGGAACTCTGATTTTCTTTTGAAAAATTTGCAAAACCTCCAGATTGATAAGCTGATCAAGGTATGAGTGATTATGCACATGCTATATAACCATTCTGTCTCTCAACCGCCCAAGGCAGGTGAAGCTATATGCCCCACGTATCAGGTGAAAGGTAAGAACTTTGCCAACTTGTTCAACTCTTGGTAGAATACTTTGCTCTATGTTTGCCATAAGTTGAGAATACAACATTGTAGCAACTCCTGATCAACCAACCTAAGTCTCTAATGTCTTGCTTCGAGACGAGCAAGAGGTTAGCTTGGGGGAGTTTGTTGACGGTTGAAATTCACCATTTCCAACCCTCAATATTCTCACATAAATGGAGGCATATGCATTATTTACTAGCATTTAGGTTTGAATAATGTAGTTCCACTTGTCCTTGGAGATTATTTGTATGTAGGTGATTTACCCTTAAAGAGATGGAAACTCACCTTCTATGAAGAAACCATGCCAACTCACCGAGGAGGTGGCGCCACCAAGGAAACATGGCAATCCACGTCATCGATCCAGGGGAGGCACTCACCGACGAATCAGAGGATGCCACATGGACTTCACATGGATCAAAGGGCCCACCTCGGATACCAAATCAAGCCATGCAGAATGGATCGAGGGCCCAGGCAGCCAACCGGAGGAAGGCCACCGGTGGGGCCACCCTAGGGGCCGATCCAAGGATCTACCGAACCGCCTAGGGGTTCCATCACAGCCCTCCACGTGGCAGCCCTCTATTGGTCCATTGCCTCACTCCCGGGTGTTTAGGGGCACTTTGGGCGTCCGAGCAAGCCTTGTCCTTGCCTATAAATAGAAGGGGAAGGGCTCCCATTTCTCACACCACTCTCTCATTCTCCTCTCACTTTTAGTTTCCAAGGCTAGGGGGTAGGCTAGAGTAGCTCTTATTCAGGTTCCAAGTCCTCTTGGAAGTCTAGGTATGAGTTCTCTTTTATCTTTATTTCTTTGTATGACTTTGATCTACTTCAGTTATTCAGCTATTTCATATAAAGTCATGGTAGATCATATTCTTGATATGTTCTTGAGTTCATCCTCTGTTCATAATTTAGAGGCTTGTGTTCTTCGTGAACACTACCTTTTGATCCACTTGAAGGGTGATAAACTCCTTCCTTATGTGTTTGTTCATAAGTTAGAGGCTCGTGTTCTTCACGAACACGACCCTTTGATCTTATTGATTAGACATAAGAGAGTTCATATATGTTTGTATGTCTAGCCTTAGTTGATCTTGTTAGATGGCATGAGAGTGTTGCATGAGGTCTGTGTTCAAGCTACGGTACTCGGTCTAGTTGACCAGTCTTCTGGTGGCTCTCACCCTGGGTCACAATAGCCCGGGCCGGGTGGAGTCTAGCACCAAGGTAGGCATGGTACCTGGGTTGTTTGGCTACGATAGTTATGAGCATACCCCCCGTAACGATAGAGGTCGGTCCTCGGGTGGTGACAGCCCCGTTGGATCCTTGGGCAACCTCCGCTGGGTACTGTAGGAATCTAAAGTCTAGTTTTGCAGAGTGCTGGTCGTCATGGGCTAGCTCCCCGTTTGTACATGGGTGCTGAACCTTATCTCTCTCATGCAATACTCATGCCCATCTCTTGTATCTTCTAGCTTTGTATGTTTAGTACATTAGAACCTAGAGCTAACTCGTATGTTCCTCCTAAGCCGTAGTGTGCTAGAGAGTAGAGTTAGATCCGAGTGTGTGTCACACTACCCATATCTTTTATCTTACCCTGTTTTGGTGTGTTGTTCCTATATCTATCTCTTGGTTTACATTCGAGCAAAAGCATAAGTCTAAGATATCTGCCATTGCCTTCCACGGATACGATACCCTTGGAATACTCTCCTTCCTTGGGGAAATGCTACAATGGTTTATAGCGCTTGGATTCGTTCATGATCGCTAGATTAACCTCCGGCAAGTCTCATGTTCACGCTAACCCGGTGCCATTAGTTGTGACATTGAGAGCTGCCTAAAGGCATTTCTAACGCTGACGCTAAGGATGGATTCCAAATTTGTTCTTAAGTGATCGACGTTATGAAATGCAACAGAGGAGAAGGCCTCGCACGCTGCCCCCGCCAAGAGAGTAAGGTTCCGCGGTGAGGAGGAGAAGGCCCCGCCTGCCGCCCCCGCCAAGAGAGTGAGGTTCCGCAGCGAAGAGGTCGGTTCTTCGTCGGCCAGGGGGAGGAGGCCGTACATGAGCGCATGCGCCAAGGGGTGCACTCGGCGCCCGAGCAGTGCAGGCCGAGCCTTCCTCGAGTTTGGTATGCTTGAAGTTAGGTTTATGCTTGAAATTGAATTCCTGGTACTCATCATATGATGCTCACAAAAATGTTGAACTCATTCAGAGCATCGCTTCAATTTCTGAATCTTCATGCTCAGCGACTTTTATTAACTGAACATCCTGTGCCTTCACTGATCAATGGTTCCAATGCATCAATTTTCTATTGTTTTAGGAAGTTGTTGTACCGGACATGACATTGTCGGGATCTCTGACAAATCGCGTGCTCAAGAAAACCTTAGACTACATCTGCACATTCCTAAACAGGATGGAAAGAATGAAGAAGAATGACATTGGTAAGGAGAAGCAGCAGGCAAGTTCTGAACCTAGTTACTAAACAACTTTCGCTTGACCGTTACAACTTTATGATATTAAACTTGGCAATCTAATTGTGAAGCTTGCTTCAATTTGCCTTTCTTTTAGAAATGTGTTGTTACTCGGGAGGAAAATTATTAACCTTTCGAGTAGAAATTTTGTTATGCTTGAAATTTAATGCATGCTACTCATCATATGCTGCTCACAAAATTGTTGAACTTATTCTATATACTACTTCAATTTCTGAATCTCTATGCTACATCGACTTTTATTAACTGAACATCCAGTGCCTTTGTTTTAGGGAGGTGTTGTAGCTTGGGAGGACATTGACATGATCTGAAAACAAATCCACAGGATCAACCAAGCTCTGAACTCAGTTACAGCTAAACAACTTTCTTGTTTGACCAATTACATCTTTCATGATATTAAACTTGGCAATCTAATTATGAAACTTGCATCAATTTGCCTTTGTCGTAGAAATGTGTTGTTACTCGGGAGGATCTTGACTGCATCTGGAAAGTACTCGACAAGGTGGATAGAAGGATGGATGACAAGGCTGTGAACGACATAAGTCTCCTAGCAAATGGTCATAAAATACTAGAATCTGAGGTGGAGAAGATTAAAGCGCCATGAAGATGAAGGATATTGAACTTGCCGGCTGCAAAGAAGAATCGAGCAGAAAGACTTGTAAAAGCACTAGAGGCAAAGATATGAACTTGAGGTCAGCACAAAAGAAGCCATCTAACTAGTGCCCCTGCTGATGCACGTCAGATGTGATCATGTGAATATGTTTGTTCTGAACATTATGCATGTCATATGTGAACATGTGATGCTAGCTATATATGCATCTTAAATATGTAGAATATGCTCTTATGACTACTATCTATATGTGCACGTGTGGTTTTGCATCTTATTAAGAGACATGATTATATGTTTGTGTGATATCCAATATTTGCTATATATGATGACATAGTCAAATATTTGACGGCAGTGAGAGTGCTAATGGACTTCAATTATTGAGCTCGAGTCTAGTAACGAGCGTCAAATTGTCATCAGTAACGGACTTAAAGAGCCTGTTACCGATATGGCAGTGATCGGTAACGGACTTTAAGAGCCCGTTACCGATAGGGCAGTGATCGGTAACAGACTCAAAGGGCCCGTTACCGATAGGTTTAACTTTCTTAACGGCCGCATTTTAACGTCCGTTACAAAGAATAACTGTAACGGGCGTTTAAGAAGCCCGTTACTGGAAGTCCTAATTGGTAACGGGCGGTGTGTTGGCCACGTCGGGGTCAAGCCTGCCACGCTTATGCGTAACGGGCGCCAAACAACAACCGTTACAGATGCGGTCCATGTAACGGATGTTAAGAGCCCGTTACAAATGCTGCGTGACCTATTTGAGGTTTTCACGTAGTGGTTCCTCAATAGTGAGGTATAACAGGCAGATGGGATGTAGGATTTTTAGTGGCAAGATACTTTACTATATTAAGAAGAATGATAGTCCACAAAAATATTATATGCGTGCTCATCAAGTGTTCCACTTAATTATTATTATTATTATAAACGAACTTAATTGTTATTATAAAGGATGACATGTCTAAAAGAAAAGAACTGGCCGTGAAACCAAGATTGCAATTTTGTTAAACAGAGAGGAAATTGTTCTTTGAGTTGATTCCCATAAATTAAACACTGGTAAGAAGGGTGGTGCGCATTTGCGTGCCTCGTTTGGTATTAGCTCCCTAGCTAGTTCGATACGAGTCGGTGTATTCAGCTTGTTGCATGTGTGAGACAGGACATGTATCAATTTTTTCTTTTTGAGAAACATGTACCAAAGTTCTGACAGGAATCATATGGTAAAGAAATTGGTTGAACCACACTATCTAGACTCATCCATATATACATCATTTGGTGCATGCAACCAAACACCATATCCTTTTCATCTAACTAGCTAGTACCATAAAAAAACTATTGAAGTTGTTAGCTAGCTATACCTGGTAGTATATATATATACAAACCTATCAACCAGAATGGTGGATGATCAAAGAGACAAGCAGAGATGGGAATATTGAAATGGTAGCAGTTGTATGTTTGTAGTCAGGAAATGGGATGCACGGGGAATAGGAGCTGAGCTTTTAGATCCAATAGTTCTGAATCCGGTGCCACTGTGTTTGTCAGAAGATACATATACACCGGTGTGTGTTCGATCGGATTTTGTGCTTTTGACAAGCATAGGACTTGCTTTGATGATAGATGAAGGCCATCTTCGGTATCGTCGGTGCCAGGCATGCTCCGATCCCAGCGCAAGTTGCCGAGAGGACTCACAAACAAGCTTCAGGGCGCTTTTCAGGCACCTGCAGATGCTAGTAGCTACTTCTTTTTTTTTAACGAACCTAGTAGCTAGTTCTGTGAACACAGCCAAAACGGTTGCCCCTGCTAGGCATATATGGTCGGCACGTAGAAATCATGCCTTCCTTACATTTCGCCGTCGTCTTTCCGTTCAGTGCTGGTGCCTATGAAGAGTCCAAGTAAAAATTCTTGGGACCAACATATCACGAGTACTACATATGTTTCTTGAGACATTGTTAGGGAATTTATTAGTGCGCCCCTCAAGTATATTGCATTCTATGGAGTTTAGTGCGGTTCTGACTTTGGATCGACCACCTTAACAACTGACGCCCATGCTCCAGTAGGCATGCTGCCACATGCATATTTACTTAATTCTTGCACGTAGAAAGCGTATATTTACCTAGCAAACAGCTTTGTCTTTTTTACATAGAAAGAAAATAAAATGAATAAAACAACATTGCTGTGGTCAGCAGTTTATGGTTGTTAATTAGCTATATGTACTCCATATCCAAACTCCATGTCACAAATAGCTAGCTAATTAATTAGTGTTCCTATAGTATGATCTCTGACCAGTGGTTGGTGAAATTATAACTTGCTAGACCTAAAGTTCTAGAGGACGTACCGCATTGTTGTTGGTAGGTATCTAATAACAAGTAGGGAACATATCTAGTGGAAACCAATTTTTTGTGAAAACTCGTGCAAATCACAGCAAAAAGTCGTCTAAATTCAAAAAAAATCACACATGAAGATGATATGATGATACACAATCTTGCAAAATATCTTGTCTAAACTCGACTTCGTTTGTAAGATATAAAAATAACAAATTAATTTCTAACAAATCATCTGGACTTCTCAAAAGTTTTCCTAACTACTCTTCATTGTTGGGTTTAGTCTCACATTGAAATTGATGGTGCGGGAGCACAACATATAGGTGGGGGCAGTCCTCGGGGGCTCCTATATATCTACCGGAAGGTAGATAATTGTTGAAACTTCATGCCCACCAAAGCCCACCTAAGATTGCTAGCTAATAGTCCAGCCCACCAAAATTCATAACTATTAGATAAAAAATATTGAAATAAATTTCAATATTTTCAAAAATGTTACAATATTTTTTTCTTCAATATTTTAGTCATTTTTCGTCAATATTTTACAAAATGTTGCAACATTTTTTGAAAATGTTGAAACATTTTTAGCACCAAAACCAACATTTTTTAGACCGTCTTCTCCGTGGTGCGGCGGGCGCGCCGCCGGTCAGCGACGGCGACCCGGCCAGACAGCGGTGGCCACAACGACGGCAGTGGCAGCGGTGGCGGCGGCCTGCCATGGCGGCCCACACGGAGCTCGGGTGGCCGTGGTGGCGCGGCTGAGGCCGGGGTAGCTAGGGTTGGAATTGATGGGCTGTGTGGGCTACTATTGGACTTCTATTGGGTTATAGTTTCGTAAGAAACTTTCTTTCGGAAGATATATAGGATTCCCGGTAGTCCTCACCTATCAGGCAGTCTTTTGGGTTGAGTTAGGCCCAAAGTCTTATTGTTGTGGGCTCCGGTGAACCTAGGCCTGATGGGGTGCCAACTCGTGGATATAGCGGTCCGGGCCGGATTCCGCTGTGCCACTCTAACAGTCACATTTAATTTTGGACACTAATTAGTAGTATTAAACGTGGATTCGTGACGAAACCCATTCCATAACCTCTAAAATCGTCAGATGAATCTAACGAGCCTAATTATGTCATGATTAGACAACGTAGTGCTACATTAAACAATTTTGTAATGAAAAATTAATTAAGCTTAATGATTCGTCTAGCGATTTTCTATCCATTTGCATAATTAGTTTTGTAATTAGTACTACCTCCGTCCTTAAATATATGACGTTTAGGATAAGAAAATTAGTTCATTTTGAACTAGTTTTCTTATCCTAAACGTCATATATTTAAGAACGAAGGGAGTATATGTTTAGTCCTTCTAATATACCTTAAAAGGGGCCTTAAAAAAGTTTTCTCAAAAAATTTCTCCAACTGAACGGGACCCAAATGTGGTTGCAGTGCATTGGTAGCGTTGCTGCTATATATTGTACATGATCTCCCGGTGGTTGGTGTGATTGTTAGTGCTAGATTAATTTGAAATCGTCCTAGATGGTTTTTGTATTTGGTAGCGTGATACTATATAAATTAATAAGATTCTTCATCTAATATATATAACCACCCAGTAATTAATTTAAGGAAAAAAGAAGAAGTTTCTAGCTGTATATATAAGCATGGCATCTGGAATGCCGGCCGGGTGACTAGGATAGGAGGAGCAGATCATAACTGATCGAACGAGATGAGCAAGAGATCTGTTGTACGTTGCCTTGGGGATGGGATGCACGAGGAATGAGAGCCGAGTTTTCAAATCCATCAGTGCTGAATGTAGCGCCACTACGCTGGCCAGGAGGGAAGAAAGGAGAACGCTGTTGACCCGTGGGGCACCGAGGGTCGAACCGGACGCGGGATTGATTTTGTTTAACGCTAGTGCAGCGGAGATAGCTCCGTAGCTAGCTGCAGTGTTTTCAAATCGTCCGGTTTATCGTGATAAATCGTCCTTATCGCTCAGCGCATACCGATTAGGACCAGCGACCCGAGTTGAGCAATAAGAAATTAAATCGTCTGATTAATCGTCCAATAAGTCGTCCGATATGACTAGGGACAATAAGTTTTAAGGGACTTTAAATGTGTTGTACTGCTAACTGTTGGTTAGCTGGACACCCAGGTTTTGATGTATAAGACATTTAGACTTCATGTTGTCATGATTTGAGACCTTGTTTAATTATGTGATTGCTTCCTGTTATGGTTGGCTAGTTGCTCAACCTTCTTTTCCTCTACTGTTGCTTCCTATTATACTTTCTTGTTTATGTTTGTTCAAAATTATATTGATCATATACTATATGGTATGTATATTAGTCCTATACTCCATAGGGCGATTATACTACCGATAAGGTCGATTAGCCTCGATTAATTAAGCTTATCGACGACTTATCACGATTTATCGTCTTATCAGTACCCTTATGATAAGATTCGATTTTACGATTTGAAAACATTACGTAGCTGTGGAATCGGCAAGGAAGCTAGGTCCGAGAAGGCGAGAAGCTAGTTGGACAAATGGCAAGCTCGATTGGGGTCAACCTCGCACGCCGGCGAGCTCGATCTGGTAGGCGGTGAGCCCGGTGAAGGTGTACAAGCCCATGAACACCGGCAGCCCCACCTGGCCGAGCACCTGGTACGCCTAGCTCCGGGCGTACCGCGCGAAGTCCGGGATGTTGACGACATCATCGCCGAGACGCTCACGTTCGCGGTGAGCAACGGGAAGAAAGGGCTTCTAGAAATCGCCGCTGGTCAGCGTCTCGGCTTTTGTGTGAGGAAGCGCCTGAAGTCGCCGGCCCCCGTGTAGGCCCAGGCCAGCAGCGCGGAGGTGAGCACGATGAGCAACCGGGCGGCGGGCGCGGCGAACTTCTCGAGCAGTCGAGCTTGCGGATCCCCTCGCCGCCCATAATGATGGTGATTTGCGCGGCCGAGAAGGCGAGGAGGCATGCAGCTCGGCGGGAGCACCGGGAACGGCAGCCTGTGCGTGACCGCCGGGGCGGCCGTGAGGACGAGGGTGACGACGATGACGTGGTTGGCGAAGGTCATGGTGACGATGTCCTGGAGCGCGGACGGAAATGTTCTGCTAACCAGCTTATTATCTACCACCTCATAAACCAGCCGTGGATATGCGCGTCAAGATTCGTGCTACCGCCTAGGTCCACGAGGGAGCGCGGACATGCCAAGGTCCACGAGGCTGCCTGCGAGGTAGTAGGCCGGCACGCCGACGATGAGCCCGGCCCAGAGGCCGGCAAGTTCCAAGGCCGCCATGGGTTGGAAGGGTAAAATCGGGAGGAGAGCGAGGTGTGAGGCGGCGAAGAGCTGCGAACTGAAGCCGACGGCGCTGTGAGGTTCGACCCTAGGGGCGATTGGGTTTGACAGGAGTAACGAACCTGTTGCTCCTGTTCTGATTGGGGTTGGTCCGCTTCGACTTGTCTCTTAATTTGAGGGTCGGAGCGAGTTGAGAAGTGGATCGACCCGCTCCGTTTGCAGACCTAAAGAGATCCATTGTAGCAATCATAGCTCACCTATATGCAGTGGCGAAGCCAGGAATTAAGTTTAGGGGGGCTCACTGTGACATAGCCACAAAGATGTGCCTCTATGACGAAAGCCAACATTTATGCGTATAAATCAATTCATACAATTTCTATTGTAGCAAAAGTTTACTATACTTATATATGCAACAAATAACTATATGATACTCCATTTGTGCGCTGAGATGTCTATCACCATCATCTGGTTTTTCAACAGCAAATGCATGGTTTGGGGTTCAATTTCTGCCATTTACCAATTCAATCCTTTTCTGCCATTTACAGCATAAAAACGGCCAAACGGTGCTAATTCAGAAATCAGGATGAGACTGATTGAATGGTAAAACTAGCAATCTGCCGTGGACAAGTAAAATGTGCATACAAATGATCAAAAGGGGCTAATTAAATGAGACTAGCCTCTATCAAAATATTGTAGTTAAAGAAATCAACATAACACTTTTATGTTTTTACCAAGCACTAGCAGAGTAGCAGTCGTGACGTTGCCCATTGGCTTCTGGCTCCCGCGCGCTGGCCCCTGCCCCCTGGCGCTCGCGCGGGCTCGGCCGCACCCTCCTGCTGGCCTCCCCCCGTTGGCCGCCGCCGCGCCGCGGTCTCGAGCGGCCGCGCATTCTGGCGCGGTGGTGCCTGCCTGCGCCGCCCGCCCGCCCACCCCTGCCCTGCTGTCCGCAGCGCCGCGCCGTGTGCCCGTGCGCCGCCGTGCGCATGTGCGCTCGCGGCCGCGCCTGACTCGCCGCCCGCCGCCTCGCTGTCGCTGTGTGCCCTTGTGGGCGCCTGTGTGCGGATGGGTGGAACCAGGGAAGGGGAGAAGAATGGTCTGTTGGGATGCTAGATGGACTGGCCTGCCTGTCTGATTTGGACTTTTGGGGTGGGGAAATAAGGCTCGGCCGCATGGGCCATTTTTTTGGGCCACAGAGGAAAGCCCAGCATACTCGCAAGTCTCTAGCCTGCTGGCCCACGTCGCGAGTCGTCTTCAACCTCCAGTCTTCAGACGCCTGCAGCCCCTCCTTCCCTTTGCATCCATGGCAGTCAGCTGATTTTTGTAGGGGAGGCTAAAGGAGGGGCTCCATGGGTTCGACGGCGGTAGGAGGGGCTCGAGCCCCTCCCGCCCCACCGGTAGATTCGCCACTGCCTATATGATAGGCGGTTGTTTGACAAGATTTTGTGCATTATATATAGAAGTACTATTTAAATGTGCTCATGCATATGTATTATGGGAGAAGCAATCGACGTTCATGTACAAAGTCTTAGGGTACGTGTATACACTCCCATACTCTTGTCGCCAAATACGTACCCTGCGCCACGCATGACACGAGAAGAAAATGCCTCGCACGGCCGGCACGAGGACGCGCTCCGGTTCGGCACCTCAATTAAGTCGAAGATATATTGGGCTGATTAGTGGAGGATTAGCACAACAACCATTTATTATTAATATGGGCTCCTATTGATGGCCTGCATGGCCCATGCAATTACAGCCACGCACTACGTGACTATGGCTAAGAAGCTAGCAGTGTGTGTACGAAGTCCAGTACGTACGCACACGTATTGCAGACGAGAATGGTGAAGGCCCAGCCGGCCCAGCTTCCGGAAGCTTCTCGACGCACCGACGTGACCCAGCAGCGTACGCGGATAAGAATGAATTCAAATTTTGAACTTCGCCAGCCGCGCGGTGCGACGACGCCCGGACGCTTCGCTCGCTCGCCAACTGACTGGAGGCGGCGCTCGGCACCAGCTCCTCCCTACCGCTGCCTATAAAAAGAAGCTCTACCCCGTCGGGGAGAGGGACCAGCCACAAGCCAACACACCATACCACACCACCGCACCGCCCGTTCAACGCATCAGCTCGCCGACGTCGCGCTCTGGCCGGCGGCATCATCCCGGAGCGCCCGTTGATCACCGGCGCGGAGGTCCGCGGCCGTCGATCGAACTCCGGTGCCGGCGGCCCGCGGAACTGCACGGCGCCGACGCCAAGCACCTCGGCGGCGTCGTCGACATGGCCTCTGCCCTTCCCGTTGGGAACCCAGGTTGATACATCTACGAATTTCTTTTTCCTTCTTTCCTTTTGCATGTTCGTTTCAGATTGTACACAGAACATCTACGCGTTCATGTCATCACCAACGCCATGAGAGGAGATGCTGAGCCCGTTGCAAGAGATGTCGCCGTCGTCGTCGATGCACTCCACCAACAATACTACTACTACTACAACACTTGCCGTTCGCGACCGACGAGGCCGAATGGCACGGGCGGACGCCGTCGACACTTCGATTGCGTTCCAGCCGGCCCATGGACCGACGAGGCCATGATAATGCCGACGCCCGACATTTATCTATACCATCTCATCATGCACGGAGACCACAAGGCGAAGATTGAACAAGACGACCACTGCAGCTTAATCGGAGGTATTCTGCGAGTTCATCTCGCGGATGTAATTAACTAGGAGCCTTCCGAGGCCCTAGGAACCAGGAGAACACATCGCCCGTTTCGGATCTGCCCAACGGCAGGCAATGGAGCACGCATATATATTGGGAGCATGTATTTGTATTGTCGGAAAATATGAATAAAAGATTGTTCCCTACTTTGTTCTTTGTCTACTTATTTTTGTGTATTTATTTATCTTGACGCGCACTATATTTTCCCCCGCGTGTAGAGAAATCCCCCTTTGGTATTTTTCTCCCCAAACAAATTGGCACGCCCAGTGGGACCCGGTTCTCCTCCCATCTTTGCTGCGCAAGTGGTCGTCGGATTCGTCTTCGCCGTTCATCTAACCTACATGACATGCTGCATGATGATGATAAAAAAAAATTGGGGCTGTTTTAATGAAGATCTCCATCTTGCAGGTGGACTCTTGGATGCTGCTAACACCCAGGCGCCATGGCTGATCCAGTTCGGGTCGCTCCCTCTTGTGGCAGTCTTCCAGCATGGCAACAAGGTCTACTCACATCATACTCAAGATCCCGCTCAGTTCCTGAATGTCGAGTCCAAGAAAGCTCAAAAGAGAGCTTCGGCTAAGGCCAAGAAGGAGCGTTGGAACCTCATGATTGAAGCCCGCACCCTCTTGAAGGAGTCCACCGTGGCGGAAATCAAGGGCAATGTTCAGGCTGCGCAACAACTGCGCGCTAAAGCAGCCAACCGACGGGCGAGCATCGCCACTCTCCGTTTCCCTGCATCGGTCTCCGCTCCGGATGGACCTGCTCCAACGGTGCAGCACACGGAGGTTGAGTTACTTGAGGCGTTAGATGCCGTCTCTGCTAATTTGCGTCGGCACATGGCCAACGCTCGCCATTCTTCTAGTCCTCATCCACTCCGTAATTACAGGAGGAAGTACCGGAAGGTGCAACATTTGCAGGGATTAATTAGCTCTCGCATAGCCCAGAGCTCAGTACCTGAGGAAGATTGGTCTCTAGATACTAGGGACCTTGCAGATAAGGTGTTCAACTATCCTAGCCAGCTGGAGCCGCCGTATGATTTGTTTCCCGATGAATGGGCAAACGAACCTACCAAGATCAAGGAACTGGTGAGGCGTACTATCATGAAGGAGTATTGGAAGAGGCGCCGCTCCAATAAGCAGCCTCATCTCCCAGGCTCAACCATGGCCTTCAGCCGTGACTATGGTATCACCACACGTCCAAGCAATTGGGCACCTTGCTTCCACACATCTATAGTTGGTGATGCACCTCTGGACACTAGCAATAAATTCGCTGCCCTACGGTCGGAGGCACCGGCACCCGGAAGTGATGATGTGCGGCGTGAGCTTCGTCAACTTCAAGATCAGGTGAGCCGGCTAGGAAGGAGGCTTCAAGACTATGAAGCTCCAAGACCTACATCAACACGCACTGGGGGTAGAAGAGATCATCATACTCCAAGCTATCGTCCCCAACACCAGCATCAGACCTTAGCGCCTCGTCGTAGGTCTCCACCACCTCATGCTTTCCAAGGGAGAACAACCATGTTTCCCCCTCGCTGGAACCAATGGTCGAGACGTCAAGACCACTCCACATCTTCTCGGCCAACCCAAGTATGGCGCGTTCGGGGCTCCATACAAGAACCTAGGCCAGCCCAAGCCTCGTCTCCTCCTAGGCGAGATGTTCACATGCAAAGGCGACAAGAAGAAGGCCTTCCTACTATGGCTGCACGACAGGATGCGCCAGGGATCCTACCTACTCCACCAATTCCCCCAAGAGCTCAACATCCGCCAACGGATAACCAATGCAAGAGAGAGAGGCGTCGGAGGAATCGTTATGCACTATACCAAGAACTCGAGGATTTGGTGCTGAAACATACACAAGTACGCGTTCGAGGTGACAGGGAAGTCCACCAAGAGAATGACAAGATCACATTCCGCATCTCCTCGAACTTAGAGAGGGATGAGAGGTATAATTACCTTCTCAATCGCTTGACCCCAAAACCACGGAAGTCACATGCAGGTTCAACTTCCGGGAAGGAGGAAGTACCCAGTCAACAACCTCCCATAACCATCCTTCGTCGAGGTGATGGTCAAGCCAAGGAAACCCCAAGTACATCTTCACCAAGAAGTCAGCCGGAGCTAGCTGAGTCGCCCACACCCATGGAGGGAGTTGAACAAGAAGCAATTGGATCAAGTGACAATGCGCGTCTTCAAGCACAAGAAGATGCCACAGTTGTGCAAAAGGAGGAAGTTCCACAAGAGAAGATTATCACCTCTCCAAGTGAACACAAGGTTGACTGCCCTTCGCATGAAGATAAAGTAGATGCGATGGAAGCACAATGTGAAGTTGTCACGTGCACTATGTCGGCAACACACTCAGCTCCTGAATCTGAAGCAAAGTGGGTACCTCCTCCAGTCACCCAGGAGTTTGGATATCCATCTGATGAAGAGATTGTGCCCAACCCAAAGGTTGTATTGGGAGCATGTATTTGTATTGTTGGAAAATATGAATAAAAGATTGTTCCCTACTTTGTTCTTTGTCTACTTATTTTTGTGTATTTATTTACACTGGCACGCCCGCACTATATTTTCCGCCGCGTGTAGAGAAATCCCCCTTTGGTATTTTTCTCCCCAAACAAATTGGCACTGCTCGCCGGTGCTAGTCGTCATCACAGATAAGTTGCTAGGAGGCAGAGTCGTCGATACACGCTGCTGTTGTGGTGAGAAGCTATCAAGCCGCAAGCGCCAAAGTGTCGGTGATGGCATCTTCATCCAAGGAATCGCACACAGATCCACTACCGGAAACGGCCTCGCTGCCGTGAGCAATATCTTCACCGTGAGCCGAATATCGGGCTCACGGCAAACAACCTTGTTTGCCGTGAGCATCCGAGCTGGCTCACGACAACTATAACACACACGATGCACAGGATGTTTGCCGTGAGCCGGCTCACGGAACTCACGGCAACATTATAACACACGGTGTACATCAATGTTTGCTGTGAGCCTCTTAACCAGGCTCACGTCACAAGAAACGCCACACAGTGACGTTTCTCACCGTGACGGCCGGTGGCCTGGACCGTTACCTTTGCCGTGAGCCTGACGGCTAGCTCACGCCACAAAAGTCCACACACGGCCACGTTGGTTCTGTGCCGTGAGCTGGACGCGCGGCTCATGGCAAACGTGTAGCAGCCGCGTGGCACACACCATTTTGCCGTGAGCCAGGAGAGACTCATGGCAACGTGTCTTGTTGCCGTGTGTCTCTCGGCTTTGCCGTGAGCTTCCTTCCTTGCTCACGGCAAAGTTTAGAAAAAAAATTACCCCTCCCACTTCAAACTTTTTCCTCCCATGAAACACATCTCTACAAACAACATATTCAAACTTGGGACAATTATAGCTCAGTTTGCTATATTTAACAATTTTATTTCTTTCTATGTGTTTTTCTCGTATACGTCCGATTTGAACTGGAAGTGCATAAAATCATAGACTAAAGTTAGTGTTTTAATGATATTTCATGTTCTTCATTCATTTCTCATACATATACCATGAAATGAGACTATATTTCAACCATTTGGTTCTGGACACATGATTATGAAGGCTTCGTCCAATAGTGTTTTAATTGTATAAAATCCATACAAATTTAAAACATCATGAAATTGGTATGGACTTCATGATATCATGTATGGAGGTTGTGGTGAAGAGTTGAGATGGTTTCGAATTACTCGACACGTATATCTTTGTGTAGAAACCAAGCATCTCACCTTTGGAAGTTTCTGAGAGGTTGACTCATGTGACTAGAGTTTGTGGTCTTCGTGAAGTTTAGATTCAAATTTGACCTTGGAACTTTGCCTATGATCATTACACAACTTAGAGTGTCTTATGTTGGTTCTTGGCATAATTTTGATGTAGTTTTATAATTTTGATCATGGACCACATGAAATGATAGAGTTAGAGTTGAAAGTACAATGAAACTAATGTCTTTAATTCATCAAAGTGTAAATTTGACATTGCATAGTGAGCTTAGCAATTAACTATCATAATGTACTCAAAAAAAGTTTAAAGAAAATAACTAAAAAAACTAGAGAAAAATTAACAAAATCTGTAAAATGCACTTTGCCGTGTGTAGCTCACGGGAAACAACGTACACACGGCAACAAGGCCTCATTGCCGTGAGCAAGGAGTTGCTCACGGCAAAGCTGCACCCGGGCCACGTGGCGCACAGGGCCACACGGAAGCGGCTATGAGCAGCTATTTGCCGTGAGCACTAGATCCGGCTCACGGCAAGAGCTTGTGTTTGCCGTGAGCTCTAGATCCGGCTCACGGCAAACAAACCCTCAGGGAACCCTAGGGCGGTGCGGCCGTGGCTGCTCTCCGTGCTGGGCCGGGCTCACGGAAGGGGCTCACTGGCCCACCGGTCGCCACACCACGCCTCCCACTCTTCTCACACACACACACACGCACACACACCACCCACACACACACACCGCCCTCACACCCCACTGCCGCCCGCCGCCGCCGCCCACTGTAGTGCCGTCCCTCCCCGCCGTGCCGTCGCCTTCGCAGCCGCCGGTCCTCGTCCTCCCAGCCTGCCGCCTCGTCCGTCGTGGCCTCCGTCGCCCCGCTGCGGCCGCACCCGTCGGGGAGCGGCCTCGAGGCTGGCCTGCCCGCCCATTCTCTGTTCCATAGCCGCGAGAAGGGAGAAGTGAGAAGAGGGGGAGAAGGGAGGAGGAAGAAGAAGGGGGAGGCGTGTCGCCGGCCATCCGAGCCGATTCCCCAAGACCGGCGCCGCCCGAGTAGAGGAAGAGCCCATCCGTGTCGAGCCACCGCCGGAGCAGAGCAAGACTGCCGCCGTGAACATCACCGCCGCTACACCAACGCGCTCATCACGACCACGTCTTCACCTCCGCCCCAACATGAGCCTCTCCACGTCCTTGCTCTCTCTCCTTCACCTTGGTCTGCCTGAGTTGATGCGTTGGCCTTCGAGCCGTGCCTGCTGGGTTGAATCACCTTTGGATTTAGCATGATTTAACTTCTCCTATGCCGATGATGATATGAATTTTACCTAGTGTTCTTATTGGGTAACATATGGTGACCTTGAGCTTGTGTTGGACCTGTTATATGCTTCTCATGGTTGTCATCAAACCATGAGAGACGTCCATTCCCAAGCAACAACTTGGTTGGGATGGACGTCTCTCACGGTTCCATGGCTGTCATGAACCCTCTTTTTACCACTTTTGATGATCTATGGTCTAAGTTCAAGGTCAATGCAAGAAAAAATATTTGAGGCAAATTACTATTTTGGACTGTGTGGTTGTCGGCCATCGTGCCTTTGTTTTGTTGCAGGTTTTGAAAACCTTTCCGTGTAGGGGAGGTGCTGTCAAATTTTGTTTTATTTTGCATGATCTGAAACTTAATTTCTCCTATGCCGATGATGATATGAATTTTACCTAGTGTTCTTGCTGGGTAACATATGGTGACCTTGAGCTTATGGTTTTATGCTTCTCATGGTTGTCATCAAACCGTGAGAGACGTCCATTCCCAAGCAACAACTTGGTTGGGATGGACATCACTCATGATTTACAAGGCCCGTGTGGGCACCGTTGTCTTCTACTTCGCCAAGCACAAGGGCTTGAAAATCACCAAAGAGCAGACAAGAAACGAGAAGAATGGTTGAGGGTAAGATCTCGCATATCATTGCAATATTGACCTTGGAATCGTTCATGTATGGTCAATTTGATGTACATGTATGACATGCACTTGATGACCGCAGTGCCTCCGTGGTGGTGTAGCAAAGAATCGGCGGGCTTTTCGAGGCCGGTGGACAGTGGCTTGACCGGAGTGACGCTGAGCAGGAGCGTTTGAAGATGCCAGTCCGCACACTATCAAGGCAACCTAAACCTAAGCCGATTTGCGGCTAGATGGGTACGTGGATTTATTTCTTTATTGCAAGCGCCTACGCTTTTGCATTTTTGTGATAATCTTGTTGTTTGTTGCATTGTTGCAGTCTCGGGTCCCATGGTGGTTGCTCCCAGCCGAGGCATATGCTTTTTCTCACAAGGGCAAGGCGATGTCGGACATCACCTACAACGAGGCGCACCGCCCGAGGCGTATACAAACCCGACGATCCAGCCCGCATCGTCCGGGTACAGACGGCAAGGGAGGTCCATGGGCCATAGTTCGATCCGAGGACGCTGCTTGATGGAGAAGTGATAATGAGGATCGGGCAAGCATGGTCGACACTTTGTTGGCGACAGCATCCTCGACCGGCCCCGTTCCCTCTCTCCGGTGGTGAAAGCTCGAGCACGAGCTCACCCCCTCTGACGACCACACCAGACCTTGCCGGAGATTGTAATTTGATCGGTCGCTCATTGACCATGCTTCTTATATGTTTGCTTTGCCTTCTAATGTTGGGGTCAAAATTGCAGGCCAAGCTGGAAGAAGAAGGGCCAGAACGGGAAGAGGAAGCCAGCGGCATCAGCCAAGGCCAATAATCAGATGCAGGTGCTTTAGTACATCCAAGGTCTTTCTTCGCGATTGCTGCATCTCAACCACAAGTGCGTAACTCCCTTCTCCACCAGCGATCTTCCTTCCTCCTAGGCCCTCTACTCAGGTGAGTGTGTTTCCCACTTCTTTTTCCATTTCTTAGTGACTTAGAGCTAATAATGACTTAGAAACCTAGAATCATAGAGAATGTAGTTTCATTCTCATAGTGACATAGAACTTTCATTGTCATATATAGAACATAATACTTCCATGTTTTTGACTTGCAATTTTGTGTAGATTATGTGCATCAAGTTATTATATAAAACTGCAACCACCAAGACAGCAGATGATCAGAAGGTTGAAATGCTTACATTAGTTGCAATGTTGCATGGCAGGACATTTTGTCTCTACGCATGGGAATGAGATGCACGGGAATGAATGGGCAGAGCTTCCAGATGGAAAGTGCCACTATGTTGGCTGGTTGATTTGCAACTGCCGGTTCTACGCTCTTGCCAATCCTTGGACACCCACGAGGAGAGAGTAGTGCCCACTGCCGTGGTGCCATCCCAGCGTAGGTTCCCGGGAGGAAGAGCCGTCGAATCACTTTGCTGCTCACACCTTCAGGCCGCATGCGCCTTCGGCTTGATGTCGCTACTAGACACCTGCACGCCAGCTCTGTCTTCCGGTCTCAGTCTCAGCACTCAGCAGACATGTACATCACGCTATGCTATCATACTAATTACTTTGCAAACCTGATTATTCTAATGTAAACCAATTTTCATTCCCAAGAAGAATCACACAAATTAAACTCTTTTACTTGCTGTGATCAAGGACATTGAGCGGAACCACCAGAGTGGTGGCCTATCACCAACAGGCCAGGTGATACTTGTCTACTTTTAATTTCAGGAAAGGATGCATACAAAATTTGAGAAAATGTTGTAGCGACATGGTGCCAGGCCAGGGGTTAATATTAGTTCAGCCAAGTTCATCTGCAATGAACTTTTCAAATCTGTTACAGCCTACTGAAGTTCCTGCTGATGCAAGGAATTTGATCGTCCATTGATTTGCAACACGTATTTGATTTTCCCTTGTACCTATGTACATTTTTTTTTCTCAAATGTACTCTGTTTTTGTTTTCCTTTTAACTAAATGTTTTGGTTGCCACATTTTCTTGCAGAAATTGTGCTCCTTAATTGTTTTACAATCACGTCGTCACCTATATAGTTTTAACTTTCAAGACAATTTGTGGTAAAGCTCAAATGCTACTAGTACACGACCAAAGAAGCAGACCCTTGTGCAATATTGAGGTAGAACAGGTAGATAGAATGCAGGATTTTAATAGCTGAATACTTTACTCTCACAATAACAAGTCCAAAGAAAAAGAACTGGCAGCTAACGTGAAAGTTGCATTTTTCTTGAAAACAGGAGGAGGAACTTGCTCCTTAATTGTTAGACTTAATTAATCCATGAATAAAACAGTGGTAAGATATGCCACAGGTCTATTTCATTTCTCGGTGGTTCTTGAGTCTGATGACCACCGCACGTATCTGCTTGACTTGAAGCCCTATAGATGGTTTACATTGGTAGCTAGTGTACTCTAGCAGTAATAGTAATTTTCTTCATTCATCTAACTCTCTCTATACACACACACACACGGTAAGAAATATTGAAGTTGTTGGCCAGTATATAAACCTATCAACTATCAAGCCAGATAGAAAGCTGATCACCAGAAGCAGCAGATAATGCCTAGGTTCTGCCTGGCATGCACTTGCATGGAATGAGACCTGTTTGCCTCGGAATGGGATGCACAGGTATGAGTCAAGGCTATCTTGCATTGCTGTTGTATAGACGGGTTCAATATGCACGCTGTGCTGTGCACATTCTGTCGCTTACAAGCAGATCTTGGTTTCTTGGGGTCATATTGTTTAATTTCTATTATTTTTCTTCTCATTACTAGCTGTTTGGAAACTCATTACTATATAATTAATGACTCCGTATTAATCCTATGTTAGAAAAAGAGATACATAGATCCTAAGCAACAAAATCAGAAACATTTGATCATCACTCTGGTAACTTGCCCTGGCATTACGAAACAAATAATAATTTGGGACAGAGTGATTGTGTATGATCTTAATATACTTCCTCTGTCATATATTTAGAACAGATGGAATACCTCAGAGTTCAAGTCTAGGTATGTAGCAGCTATCACCAACCACTGAGAGTCATTCCTAACTCTGCAGTAAATTTCTTCATCTAACTAGTAGCGTACGTAATTGAATTCCCAGTAGTCTTGGCTAGTATATATATAAGTTATAAACTTGTCAACAGAACTCTTGGATGACCAGTTGGAATAGATCGATGGATGAGAGAAACTTGGAATGGTGGCTGTTGCATGGCAAGAGATCGACATCACGCCTGCTTAATTGGGAACGGGATGCAGTGGGAATGAGAGCTGAGCTATCAGATCTTGCATTGCTGAGTCTAGCGCCAATACGTCGGCCAACAGATCCGTGTGTGCGCTGGTTCTTCGCTTTTGCACGAGACTCGTATGCAGCGACGAGATTCTTGCATTGTTTGTGCGAAGATGCGATGAGAAGCCGCCGACACGCGCGCTGCTGCCACGGCGAAGCTCCAAGCCTACGGCCCAAGGCCTGCGGCGCCGTGTTCGGTGGCTCGCAGACAGACTCGATCGGCGTGCTGTTTTGGCCGTGGGAACTCTTGTGCAGCCTCGTCGTGCCGCCGGGCGGTGACGCCAGCAGCACGCGCGCGTTTCCCGGCCGGCGACAGCGGTCGAGGCAACTGGGTTCTGCAGGTTGATCATGTCCAGTACTCCAGTCCCGTGCGTGCAGCGTGCGTTTGTTTTCTGCCTTTCAGGTGTGGGTGGCATTATTGCAAGGCACGTTAAGATCCGAATAGACGCACTGAAACTTACTGGAGGGAGTAGTTACTAGTTAGCGTATTGTTTTTGGTTTGCGGTTAAGGTCTGAATTACTCATATAAATAGTGCACATGTAAATAAAAAGTCATGTGGGATATCTTGATAAAAATTACAGATTTGTATGTAACGGATGGAGAAGAAAAAACAATAAAACATGTATGTAATGAATAAAATATGTGGACAAATTAGTTGATGAAAATGAAGCAAGGTATTAAAGATGAGGTCTTTTTCGGTACACAATACTACCATGTACCACCATTTTAAAAGGACTTATATGTAATAGAAAAGAATCTATTTGTAAGGATCGGACGGTTGAGATTAATTACATTACCACCAGTTTTTTGTGTGGTAACGGTGGTATTCATAGGTGGTATTGGTAGCATATGTGTATTATTGGAAATGGAAAATATTTTTGTTGTAATATATGAAATTGGATATATGAAACGATTTAGGTATTGTACGCGGTATGCTTTTATTGTACTCGTCGGCGGTATGTTTTTTCCGAATGATATTCATTCACCAAATTACCATTTTACCCATTAGCAAAAACCGACGATACCACCGTATTCTACCAAAGAGTGGTATTGTGTGCCGAAAAGAGCTCATTAAAGATACTATCAATGGCAGCATTAACTAAATGTTGCTAAACTACGAAAGACAATGTATAGGTACAATGAGATTAAAAGTTGACATGTTATATTATTCGTGTCCACTTGGGTTATGTGGGCCCCACTAATAGAGAAAACAAAAAGAAATAGCTCACATATCCTTATCTTCAAGACCTCAGCCGAATTTCCTCATCCTCTCGCGAGATTCCCCATGAACCGAGATGAGTGCGCGGTGGTCGTGGCCCCTTCGACGCCACCAGGCCCCTCCGGCCCTCCTGCGGGCATTAGCGCCTGAGCTCCGGCCACCATTAGCGCTGGGCCTAAACCTAAGCCGATTTGCGGCTAGATGGGCATGTGGATTTATTTCTTTTTATTGCAACGCTCAGTTTTGCATTTTTTGTGATAATCTTGTTGTTTGTTGCATTGTTGCAGTCTCGGTCCCATGGTGGCCAGCATTGCTCCCAGCTCGAGGCATATGCTTTTTCTCACAAGGGCAAGGCGATGTCGGACATCACCTACAACGAGGCAGACCCGCCCGAGGCGTACACAAACCCGACGATCCAGCTCCGCATCGTCCGGTACAACACGACGGCAAGGGAGGTCCATGGGCCAGAGTTCGATCCGAGGACGGCGCTGCTTGATGGAGAAGTGATAATGAGGATCGGACACGGCAAGCAGCATGGTCGACACTTTGTTGGCGACAGCATCCTCGACCCGGCTCGTGTTCCCTCTCTCCCGATGGTGAAAGCTCGGAGCACGAGCTCACCCCCGTCTGACGACGACCACCACTACCGAGACCTTTGGCCGGAGACAGTCTGTAATTTGATCTCTTATATCCGTCGTTCATTGACCATGCTTCTTATATGTTTGCTTTGCCTTCTAATGTTGGGGTCAAAAATTGCAGGCCAAGCTGGAAGAAGAGAAGGCCGAACGGCAGAGCGAGCAGGCGGCCAGCCAGCAGGTGCTGCAGCAGTATGTCAAGGCCAATAATCAGCAGATGCAACAGGTGCTTTAGTACATCCAAGGTCTTTCTTCGGCGATTGCTGCATCTCAACCACAAGTGCAACTCCCTTCTCCACCAGCGATCTTCCTTCCTCCTAGGCCGACTCAGAGTACTCCGGTGAGTGTGTTTCCCACTTCTTTTTCCATTTCTGTTAGTGACTTAGAGCTAATAATGACTTAGAAACCTAGAATGACTTAGAGCTAAGAATGTAGTTTCATTCTCATAGTGACATAGAACTTTCATTGTCATAGTGATATAGAACATAGAATGTTGTACTTCCATGTTTTTGACTTGCAATTTTGTGCAGATTATGTCATGCATCAAGTCATTATATATAAACCTGCCAACCACAGCACAGCAGATGATCAGAAGGTTGAAATGCTTACATTAGTTGCAATGTTGCATGGCAGGACATTTTGTCTCTACATGGGAATGAGATGCACGGGAATGATGGCAGAGCTTCCAGATGGAACAGTCTAGTGCCACTATGTTGGCTGGTTGATTTGCAACGGCGTGTGCCGGTTCTACGCTCTTGCCAATCCTTGGACACCCACGATAGGAGAGAGTAGTGCCCACTGGTGCCAGGTGCCATCCCGCGTAGGTTCCCGGAGGAAAGAGCCGTCGAATCACTTTGCTGCTCACACCTTCAGGCCGCATGCGCTCTTCAGGCTTGATGTCGTTACCTAGACACCAAAACAAGCGTACGCGCGCGTACCTTCCGGTCTAGTCAGCACTCAGCAGACATGTACATCACGCTATGCTATCATACTAATTACTTTGCAAACCTGATTATTCTAATGTAAACCAATTTTCATTCCCAAGAAGAATCACACAAATTAAACTCTTTTACTTGCTGCTTGCAACGGTGATCAAGGACATTGAGCGGAACCACCAGAGTGGTGGCCTATCACCAACAGGCCAGGTGATACTTGTCTACTTTTAATTTCCAGGGAAAGGGATGCATACAAAATTTGAGAAAATGTTGTAGCGACATGGTGCCAGGCCAGGGGGTTAATATTAGTTCAGCCAAGTTCATCTGCAATGAACTTTTCAAATCTGTTACAGCCTACTGAAGTTCCTGCTGATGCAAGGAATTTGATCGTCCATTGATTTGCAACACGTATTTGATTTTCCCCCCTTGTACCTATCTACATTTTTTTTCTCAAATGTACTCTGTTTTTGTTTTCCTTTTTAACTAAATGTTTTGGTTGCCACATTTTCTTGCAGAAATTGTGCTCCTTAATTGTTTTACAATCACGTCGTCACCTATATAGTTTTAACTTTCAAGACAATTTGTGGTAAAGCTCAAATGCTCACTACTAGTACACGACCAAAGAAGCAGACCCTTGTGCAATATTGAGGTAGAACAGGTAGATAGAATGCAGGATTTTAATAGCTGAATACTTTACTTAAACATACTCTCACAATAACAAGTCCAAAGAAAAAGAACTGGCAGCTAACGTGAAACCGCGAAGTTGCATTTTTCTTGAAAACAGGAGGGGAGGAACTTGCTCCTTAATTGTTAGACTTAATTAATCCCATGAATAAAACAGTGGTAAGATATGCCACAGGTCTATTTCATTTCTCGGTGGTTCTTGAGTCTGATGACCACCGTACGTATCTGCTTGACTTGAAGCCCTATAGATGGTTTACATTGGTAGCTAGTGTACTCTAGCAGTAATAGTAATTTTCTTCATTCATCTAACTCTCTCTATACACACACACACGGTAAGAAATATTGAAGTTGTTGGCCAGTATATATAAACCTATCAACTAGAAAGCCGGATCACCTGCAGAAGCAGCAGATAATACAGAAGCTAGGTTGCCATGGTGGCAGTTGCATACTTGCATGGCAAGACCTGTTGTTGCCTCGGAATGGGATGCACGGGGAATGAGAGTCAAGGTTTCAGTAGATCTAGTAGTGCTGAATTTATCGTCATTGTATTGGCTGGTTGCTTTGTATAGACGTGTGGCGGTTCTACGCTTATGCTCGATGCACGCTGCTGCTGTGCTACACATTCTGGTCGCATATGCGCCAGGTCGACGATGCTGGATTCGTCGTTGGGGTCACGAGCAGACTCGATATTGTTTTCCACGTGCAGCCTGTCACATCTTTCCCACGTGCAGCCAAGAACACCATATTGTTTAATTTCTATTATTTTTCTTCTCATTACTAGCTGTTTGGAAACTCATTACTATATAATTAATGACTCCGTATTAATCCTATGTTAGAAAAAGAGATACATAGATCCTAAGCAACAAAAATCAGAAACATTTGATCATCACTCTGGTAACTTGCCCCTGGCATTACGAAACAAATAATAATTTGGGACAGAGTGATTGTGTATGATCTTAATATACTTCCTCTGTCATATATTTAAGAACAGATGGAATACTCAGAGTTCAAGTCTAGGTATGTAGCAGCTATCACCAACCACTGAGAGTCATTCCTAACTCTGCAGTAAATTTCTTCATCTAACTAGTAGCGTACGTAATTGAATTCCCAGTAGTCTTGGCTAGTATATATATAAGTTATAAACTTGTCAACTAGAACTCTTGGATGACCAGTTGGAATAGATCGATGGATGAGAGAAACTTGAATGGTGGCTGTTGCATGGCAAGAGATCGACATCACGCCTGCTTAATTGGGAACGGGATGCAGTGGGAATGAGAGCTGAGCTATCAGATCTTGCATTGCTGAGTCTAGCGCCAATACGTCGGCCAACAGATCCGTGTGTGCGCTGGTTCTTCGCTTTGCACGAGACTCGTATGCAGCGACGAGATTCTTGCATTGTTTGTGCGAAGATGCGATGAGAAGCCGCCGACACGCGCGCTGCTGCCACGGCGAAGCTCCAAGCCTACGGGCCCAAGGCTGCGGCGCCGTGTTCGGTGGCTCGCAGACAGACTCGATCGGCGTGCTGTTTTGGCCGTGGGAACTCTTGTGCAGCCTCGTCGTGCCGCCGGGCGGTGACGCCAGCAGCACGCGCGCGTTTCCCGGCCGGCGACAGCGGTCGAGGCAACTGGGTTCTGCAGGTTGATCATGTCCAGTACTCCAGTCCCGTGCGTGCAGCGTGCGTTTGTTTTCTGCCTTTCAGGTGTGTGGGTGGCATTATTGCAAGGCACGTTAAGATCCGAATAGACGCACTGAAACTTACTGGAGGGAGTAGTTACTAGTTAGCGTATTGTTTTGGTTTGCGGTTAAGGTCTGAATTACTCATATAAATAGTGCACATGTAAATAAAAAGTCATGTGGGATATCTTGATAAAAATTACAGATTTGTATGTAACGGATGGAGAAGAAAAAACAATAAAACATGTATGTAATGAATAAAATATGTGGACAAATTAGTTGATGAAAATGAAGCAAGGTATTAAAGATGAGGTCTTTTCGTACAATACTACCATGTACCACCATTTTAAAAGGACTTATATGTAATAGAAAAGAATCTATTTGTAAGGATCGGACGGTTGAGATTAATTCTGTACCACCAGTTTTTTTTGTGTGGTACGTGTGGTATTCATAGGTGGTATTGGTAGCATATGTGTATTATTGGAAATGGAAAATATTTTTGTTGTAATATATGAAATTGGATATATGAAACGATTTAGGTATTGTACGCGGTATGCTTTTATTGTACTCGTCGGCGGTATGTTTTTTCCGAATGATATTCATTCACCAAATTACCATTTTACCCACAGCAAAAACCGACGATACCACCGTACTACCAAAGAGTGGTATTGTGTACCGAAAAAGAGCTCATTAAAGATACTATCAATGGCAGCATTAACTAAATGTTGCTAAACTACGAAAGACAATGTATAGGTACAATGAGATTAAAAGTTGACATGTTATATTATTCGTGTCCACTTGGGTTATGTGGGCCCCACGGTTAATAGAGAAAACAAAAAGAAATAGCTCACATATCCTTATCTTCAAGACCTCAGCCGAATTTCCTCATCCTCTCGCGAGATTCCCCATGAACCGAGATGAGTGCGCGGTGGTCGTGGCCCCTTCGACGCCACCAGGCCCCTCCGCCCTCTGCGTGGCATTAGCGCTGGGCTCCGGCCACCATTAGCGCTGGGCTCCCTAAACCTAAGCCGATTTGCGGCTAGATGGGTACGTGGATTTATTTCTTTATTGCAACGCTCACAGTTTTGCATTTTTTGTGATAATCTTGTTGTTTGTTGCATTGTTGCAGTCTCGGTCCCATGGTGGCCAGCATTGCTCCCAGCTCGAGGCATATGCTTTTTCTCACAAGGGCAAGGCGATGTCGGACATCACCTACAACGAGGCAGACCCGCCCGAGGCGTACACAAACCCGACGATCCAGCTCCGCATCGTCCGGTACAACACGACGGCAAGGGAGGTCCATGGGCCAGAGTTCGATCCGAGGACGGCGCCGCTTGATGGAGAAGTGATAATGAGGATCGGACACGGCAAGCAGCATGGTCGACACTTTGTTGGCGACAGCATCCTCGACCCGGCCCTGGTTCCCTCTCTCCCGGTGGTGAAAGCTCGGAGCACGAGCTCAGCCCCGCCCGTACAGCGACGACCGACCACTACCGAGACCTTGCTGGAGACAGTCCAGGTAATTTGATCTCTTATATCTGTCGTTCATTGACCATGCTTCTTATATGTTTGCTTTGCCTTCTAATGTTGGGGTCAAAATTGCAGGCCAAGCTGGAAGAAGAGAAGGCCGAACGGCAGAGGGAGCAGGCGGCCAGCCAGCAGGTGCTGCAGCAGTATGTCGAGGCCAATAATCAGCAGATGCAGCAGGTGCTTTAGTACATCCAAGGTCTTTCTTCGGCGATTGCTGCATCTCAACCACAAGTGCAACTCCCTTCTCCACCAGCGATCTTCCTTCCTCCTAGGCCGACTCAGAGTACTCCGGTGAGTGTGTTTCCCACTTCTCTTTCCATTTCTGGTAGTGACTTAGAGCTAATAATGACTTAGAAACCTAGAATGACTTAGAGCTAAGAATGTAGTTTCATTCTCATAGTGACATAGAACTTTCATTGTCATAGTGATATAGAACATAGAATGTTGTACTTCCATGTTTTTGACTTGCAATTTTGTGCAGATTATGTCGGCGGCATCGAAGTCATTATATATAAACCTGCCAACCACAGCACAGATGATCAAGGTTGAAATGCTTACATTAGTTGCAATGTTGCATGGCAGGACATTTTGTCTCTACATGGGAATGAGATGCACGGGAATGATGGCAGAGCTTCCAGATGGAACAGTCTAGTGCCACTATGTTGGCTGGTTGATTTGCAACGGCGTGTGCCGGTTCTACGCTCTTGCCAATCCTTGGACACCCACGATAGGAGAGAGTAGTGCCCACTGGTGCCAGGTGCCATCCCAGCGTAGGTTCCCGGGAGGAAAGAGCCGTCGAATCACTTTGCTGCTCACACCTTCAGGCCGCATGCGCTCTTCAGGCTTGATGTCGTTACCTAGACACCAAAACAAGCGTACGCGCGCGTACCTTCCGGTCTAGTCAGCACTCAGCAGACATGTACATCACGCTATGCTATCATACTAATTACTTTGCAAACCTGATTATTCTAATGTAAACCAATTTTTCATTCCCAAGAAGAATCACACAAATTAAACTCTTTTACTTGCTGCTTGCAACGGTGATCAAGGACATTGAGCGGAACCACCAGAGTGGTGGCCTATCACCAACAGGCCAGGTGATACTTGTCTACTTTTAATTTCCAGGGAAAGGGATGCATACAAAATTTGAGAAAATGTTGTAGCGACATGGTGCCAGGCCAGGGGGTTAATATTAGTTCAGCCAAGTTCATCTGCAATGAACTTTTCAAATCTGTTACAGCCTACTGAAGTTCCTGCTGATGCAAGGAATTTGATCGTCCATTGATTTGCAACACGTATTTGATTTTCCCCCCTTGTACCTATCTACATTTTTTTCTCAAATGTACTCTGTTTTGTGTTTTCCTTTTTAACTAAATGTTTTGGTTGCCACATTTTCTTGCAGAAATTGTGCTCCTTAATTGTTTTACAATCACGTCGTCACCTATATAGTTTTAACTTTCAAGACAATTTGTGGTAAAGCTCAAATGCTCACTACTAGTACACGACCAAAGAAGCAGACCCTTGTGCAATATTGAGGTAGAACAGGTAGATAGAATGCAGGATTTTAATAGCTGAATACTTTACTTAAACATACTCTCACAATAACAAGTCCAAAGAAAAAGAACTGGCAGCTAACGTGAAACCGCGAAGTTGCATTTTTCTTGAAAACAGGAGGGGAGGAACTTGCTCTTAATTGTTAGACTTAATTAATCCCATGAATAAAACAGTGGTAAGATATGCCACAGGTCTATTTCATTTCTCAGTGGTTCTTGAGTCTGATGACCACCGTACGTATCTGCTTGACTTGAAGCCCTATAGATGGTTTACATTGGTAGCTAGTGTACTCTAGCAGTAATAGTAATTTTCTTCATTCATCTAACTCTCTCTATACACACACACACGGTAAGAAATATTGAAGTTGTTGGCCAGTATATATAAACCTATCAACTAGAAAGCCGGATCACCTGCAGAAGCAGCAGATAATACAGAAGCTAGGTTGCCATGGTGGCAGTTGCATACTTGCATGGCAAGACCTGTTGTTGCCTCGGAATGGGATGCACGGGGAATGAGAGTCAAGGTTTCAGTAGATCTAGTAGTGCTGAATTTATCGTCATTGTATTGGCTGGTTGCTTTGTATAGGCGTGTGGCGGTTCTACGCTTATGCTCGATGCACGCTGCTGCTGTGCTACACATTCTGGTCGCATATGCGCCAGGTCGACGATGCTGGATTCGTCGTTGGGGTCCGAGCAGACTCGATATTGTTTTCCACGTGCAGCCTGTCACATCTTTCCCACGTGCAGCCAAGAACACCATATTGTTTAATTTCTATTATTTTTCTTCTCATTACTAGCTGTTTGGAAACTCATTACTATATAATTAATGACCGTATTAATCCTATGTTAGAAAAGAGATACATAGATCCTAAGCAACAAAAATCAGAAACATTTGATCATCACTCTGGTAACTTGCCCCTGGCATTACGAAACAAATAATAATTTGGGACAGAGTGATTGTGTATGATCTTAATATACTTCCTCTGTCATATATTTAAGAACAGATGGAATACTCAGAGTTCAAGTCTAGGTATGTAGCAGCTATCACCAACCACTGAGAGTCATTCCTAACTCTGCAGTAAATTTCTTCATCTAACTAGTAGCGTACGTAATTGAATTCCCAGTAGTCTTGGCTAGTATATATATAAGTTATAAACTTGTCAACTAGAACTCTTGGATGACCAGTTGGAATAGATCGATGGATGAGAGAAACTTGGAATGGTGGCTGTTGCATGGCAAGAGATCGACATCACGCCTGCTTAATTGGGAACGGGATGCAGTGGGAATGAGAGCTGAGCTATCAGATCTTGCATTGCTGAGTCTAGCGCCAATACGTCGGCCAACAGATCCGTGTGTGCGCTGGTTCTTCGCTTTGCACGAGACTCGTATGCAGCGACGAGATTCTTGCATTGTTTGTGCGAAGATGCGATGAGAAGCCGCCGACACGCGCGCTGCTGCCACGGCGAAGCTCCAAGCCTACGGGCCCAAGGCTGCGGCGCCGTGTTCGGTGGCTCGCAGACAGACTCGATCGGCGTGCTGTTTTGGCCGTGGGAACTCTTGTGCAGCCTCGTCGTGCCGCCGGGCGGTGACGCCAGCAGCACGCGCGCGTTTCCGCCGGCGACGGTCGAGGCAACTGGGTTCTGCAGGTTGATCATGTCCAGTACTCCAGTCCCGTGCGTGCAGCGTGCGTTTGTTTTCTGCCTTTCAGGTGTGTGGGTGGCATTATTGCAAGGCACGTTAAGATCCGAATAGACGCACTGAAACTTACTGGAGGGAGTAGTTACTAGTTAGCGTATTGTTTTGGTTTGCGGTTAAGGTCTGAATTACTCATATAAATAGTGCACATGTAAATAAAAGTCATGTGGGATATCTTGATAAAATTACAGATTTGTATGTAACGGATGGAGAAGAAAAACAATAAAACATGTATGTAATGAATAAAATATGTGGACAAATTAGTTGATGAAAATGAAGCAAGGTATTAAAGATGAGGTCTTTTTTACACAATACTACCATGTACCACCATTTTAAAAGGACTTATATGTAATAGAAAAGAATCTATTTGTAAGGATCGGACGGTTGAGATTAATTCTGTACCACCAGTTTTTGTGTGGTACGTGTGGTATTCATAGGTGGTATTGGTAGCATATGTGTATTATTGGAAATGGAAAATATTTTTGTTGTAATATATGAAATTGGATATATGAACGATTTAGGTATTGTCTGCAGGTATGCTTTTATTGTACTAAATCGGCGGTATGTTTTTCCGAATGATATTCATTCACCAAATTACCATTTTACCCACAAAAAAACCGACGATACCACCGTACTACCAAAGAGTGGTATTGTGTGCGAAAAGAGCTCATTAAAGATACTATCAATGGCAGCATTAACTAAATGTTGCTAAACTACGAAAGACAATGTATAGGTACAATGAGATTAAAAGTTGACATGTTATATTATTCGTGTCCACTTGGGTTATGTGGGCCCCACGGTTAATAGAAAACAAAAGAAATAGCTCACATATCCTTATCTTCAAGACCTCAGAATTTCCTCATCCTCTCGCGAGATTCCCCATGAACCGAGATGAGTGCGGTGGTCGTGGCCCCTTGACGCCACCAGGCCCCTCCGGCCCTCTGCGTGGCATTAGCGCCTGGGCTCCGGCCACCATTAGCGCTGGGCTCCTAAACCTAAGCCGATTTGCGGCTAGATGGGTGCGATGGATTTATTTCTTTATTGCAACGCTCACAGTTTTGCATTTTTTGTGATAATCTTGTTGTTTGTTGCATTGTTGCAGTCTCGGTCCCATGGTGGCCAGCATTGCTCCCAGCTCGAGGCATATGCTTTTTCTCACAAGGGCAAGGCGATGTCGGACATCACCTACAACGAGGCAGACCCGCCCGAGGCGTACACAAACCCGACGATCCAGCTCCGCATCGTCCGGTACAACACGACGGCAAGGGAGGTCCATGGGCCAGAGTTCGATCCGAGGACGGCGCTGCTTGATGGAGAAGTGATAATGAGGATCGGACACGGCAAGCAGCATGGTCGACACTTTGTTGGCGACAGCATCCTCGACCCGCCCTGGTTCCTCTCTCCCGGTGGTGGCTTCGAGCACGAGCTCACCGCCCGTCTGACGACCGACCACTACCGAGACCTTGCTGGAGACAGTCCAGGTAATTTGATCTCTTATATCTGTCGTTCATTGACCATGCTTCTTATATGTTTGCTTTGCCTTCTAATGTTGGGGTCAAAAATTGCAGGCCAAAATTTGGAAGAAGAGAGAAGGCCGAGCGGCAGAGGGAGCGGCGGCCAGCCAGCAGGTGCTGCAGCAGTATGTCGAGGCCAATAATCAGCAGATGCAGCAGGTGCTTTAGTACATCCAAGGTCTTTCTTCGGCGATTGCTGCATCTCAACCACAAGTGCAACTCCCTTCTCCACCAGCGATCTTCCTTCCTCCTAGGCCGACTCAGAGTACTCCGGTGAGTGTGTTTCCCACTTCTTTTTCCATTTCTGTTAGTGACTTAGAGCTAATAATGACTTAGAAACCTAGAATGACTTAGAGCTAAGAATGTAGTTTCATTCTCATAGTGACATAGAACTTTCATTGTCATAGTGATATAGAACTTAGAATGTTGTACTTCCATGTTTTTGACTTGCAATTTTGTGCAGATTATGTCGATGACATCGAAGTCATTATATATAAACCTGCCAACCACAGCACAGCAGATGATCAGAAGGTTGAAATGCTTACATTAGTTGCAATGTTGCATGGCAGGACATTTTGTCTCTCGTACATGGGAATGAGATGCACGGGGAATGATGGCAGAGCTTCCAGATGGAACAGTCTAGTGCCACTATGTTGGCTGGTTGATTTACAGCGTGTGCGGTTCTACGCTCTTGCCAATCCTTGGACACCCACGATAGGAGAGAGTAGTGCCCACTGGTGCCAGTGCCATCCCAGCGTGGGTTCCCGGGAGGAAAGAGCCGTCGAATCACTTTGCTGCTCACACCTTCAGGCCGCATGCGCTCTTCAGGCTTGATGTCGTTACCTAGACACCAAAACAAGCGTACGCGCGCGTACCTTCCGGTCTAGTCAGCACTCAGCAGACATGTACATCACGCTATGCTATCATACTAATTACTTTGCAAACCTGATTATTCTAATGTAAACCAATTTTTCATTCCCAAGAAGAATCACACAAATTAAACTCTTTTACTTGCTGCTTGCAACGGTGATCAAGGACATTGAGCGGAACCACCAGAGTGGTGGCCTATCACCAACAGGCCAGGTGATACTTGTCTACTTTTAATTTCCAAGGAAAGGGATGCATACAAAATTTGAGAAAATGTTGTAGCGACATGGTGCCAGGCCAGGGGGTTAATATTAGTTCAGCCAAGTTCATCTGCAATGAACTTTTCAAATCTGTTACAGCCTACTGAAGTTCCTGCTGATGCAAGGAATTTGATCGTCCATTGATTTGCAACACGTATTTGATTTTCCCCCCTTGTACCTATCTACATTTTTTTTCTCAAATGTACTCTGTTTTTGTTTTCCTTTTTAACTAAATGTTTTGGTTGCCACATTTTCTTGCAGAAATTGTGCTCCTTAATTGTTTTACAATCACGTCGTCACCTATATAGTTTTAACTTTCAAGACAATTTGTGGTAAAGCTCAAATGCTCACTACTAGTACACGACCAAAGAAGCAGACCCTTGTGCAATATTGAGGTAGAACAGGTAGATAGAATGCAGGATTTTAATAGCTGAATACTTTACTTAAACATACTCTCACAATAACAAGTCCAAAGAAAAAGAACTGGCAGCTAACGTGAAACCGCGAAGTTGCATTTTTCTTGAAAACAGGAGGGGAGGAACTTGCTCCTTAATTGTTAGACTTAATTAATCCCATGAATAAAACAGTGGTAAGATATGCCACAGGTCTATTTCATTTCTCGGTGGTTCTTGAGTCTGATGACCACCGTGCGTATCTGCTTGACTTGAAGCCCTATAGATGGTTTACATTGGTAGCTAGTGTACTCTAGCAGTAATAGTAATTTTCTTCATTCATCTAACTCTCTCTATACACACACACACACGGTAAGAAATATTGAAGTTGTTGGCCAGTATATATAAACCTATCAACTAGAAAGCCGGATCACCTGCAGAAGCAGCAGATAATACAGAAGCTAGGTTGCCATGGTGGCAGTTGCATACTTGCATGGCAAGACCTGTTGTTGCCTCGGAATGGGATGCACGGGGAATGAGAGTCAAGGTTTCAGTAGATCTAGTAGTGCTGAATTTATCGTCATTGTATTGGCTGGTTGCTTTGTATAGACGTGTGGCGGTTCTACGCTTATGCTCGATGCACGCTGCTGCTGTGCTACACATTCTGGTCGCATGATATGCGCCAGGTCGACGATGCTGGATTCGTCGTTGGGGTCACGAGCAGACTCGATATTGTTTTCCACGTGCAGCCTGTCACATCTTTCCCACGTGCAGCCAAGAACACCATATTGTTTAATTTCTATTATTTTTCTTCTCATTACTAGCTGTTTGGAAACTCATTACTATATAATTAATGACTCCGTATTAATCCTATGTTAGAAAAAGAGATACATAGATCCTAAGCAACAAAATCAGAAACATTTGATCATCACTCTGGTAACTTGCCCTGGCATTCTGAAACAAATAATAATTTGGGACAGAGTGATTGTGTATGATCTTAATATACTTCCTCTGTCATATATTTAAGAACAGATGGAATACTCAGAGTTCAAGTCTAGGTATGTAGCAGCTATCACCAACCACTGAGAGTCATTCCTAACTCTGCAGTAAATTTCTTCATCTAACTAGTAGCGTACGTAATTGAATTCCCAGTAGTCTTGGCTAGTATATATATAAGTTATAAACTTGTCAACTAGAACTCTTGGATGACCAGTTGGAATAGATCGATGGATGAGAGAAACTTGGAATGGTGGCTGTTGCATGGCAAGAGATCGACATCACGCCTGCTTAATTGGGAACGGGATGCAGTGGGAATGAGAGCTGAGCTATCAGATCTTGCATTGCTGAGTCTAGCGCCAATACGTCGGCCAACAGATCCGTGTGCGCTGGTTCTTCGCTTTGCACGAGACTCGTATGCAGCGACGAGATTCTTGCATTGTTTGTGCGAAGATGCGATGAGAAGCCGCCGACACGCGCGCTGCTGCCACGGCGAAGCTCCAAGCCTACGGGCCCAAGGCTGCGGCGCCGTGTTCGGTGGCTCGCAGACAGACTCGATCGGCGTGCTGTTTTGGCCGTGGGAACTCTTGTGCAGCCTCGTCGTGCCGCCGGGCGGTGACGCCAGCAGCACGCGCGCGTTTCCCGGCCGGCGACAGCGGTCGAGGCAACTGGGTTCTGCAGGTTGATCATGTCCAGTACTCCAGTCCCGTGCGTGCAGCGTGCGTTTGTTTTCTGCCTTTCAGGTGTGTGGGTGGCATTATTGCAAGGCACGTTAAGATCCGAATAGACGCACTGAAACTTACTGGAGGGAGTAGTTACTAGTTAGCGTATTGTTTTTGGTTTGCGGTTAAGGTCTGAATTACTCATATAAATAGTGCACATGTAAATAAAAAGTCATGTGGGATATCTTGATAAAATTACAGATTTGTATGTAACGGATGGAGAAGAAAAAACAATAAAACATGTATGTAATGAATAAAATATGTGGACAAATTAGTTGATGAAAATGAAGCAAGGTATTAAAGATGAGGTCTTTTTCCACAATACTACCATGTACCACCATTTTAAAAGGACTTATATGTAATAGAAAAGAATCTATTTGTAAGGATCGGACGGTTGAGATTAATTCTGTACCACCAGTTTTTTTTGTGTGGTACGTGTGGTATTCATAGGTGGTATTGGTAGCATATGTGTATTATTGGAAATGGAAAATATTTTGTTGTAATATATGAAATTGGATATATGAAACGATTTAGGTATTGTACGCTGTATGCTTTTATTGTACTGTCGGTATGTTTTTTCGAATGATATTCATTCACCAAATTACCATTTTACCCACAGCAAAAACCGACGATACCACCGTACTACCAAAGAGTGGTATTGTGTACCGAAAAAGAGCTCATTAAAGATACTATCAATGGCAGCATTAACTAAATGTTGCTAAACTACGAAAGACAATGTATAGGTACAATGAGATTAAAAGTTGACATGTTATATTATTCGTGTCCACTTGGGTTATGTGGGCCCCACGGTTAATAGAGAAAACAAAAAGAAATAGCTCACATATCCTTATCTTCAAGACCTCAGCCGAATTTCCTCATCCTCTCGCGAGATTCCCCATGAACCGAGATGAGTGCGCGGTGGTCGTGGCCCCTTCGACGCCACCAGGCCCCTCCGGCCCTCCTGCGTGGCATTAGCGCTGGGCTCCGGCCACCATTAGCGCTGGGCTCCCTAAACCTAAGCCGATTTGCGGCTAGATAGATGCGATGGATTTATTTCTTTATTACCAAGCGCTCACGGTTTTGCATTTTTGTGATAATCTTGTTGTTTGTTGCATTGTTGCGGTCTCGGTCCCATGGTGGCTCATTGCTCCCACTCGAGGCATATGCTTTTTCTCACAAGGGCAAGGCGATGTCGGACATCACCTACAACGAGGCAGACCCGCCCGAGGCGTACACAAACCCGACGATCCAGCTCCGCATCGTCCGGTACAACACGACGGCAAGGGAGGTCCATGGGCCAGAGTTCGATCCGAGGACGGCGCTGCTTGATGGAGAAGTGATAATGAGGATCGGACACGGCAAGCAGCATGGTCGACACTTTGTTGGCGACAGCATCCTCGACCCGGCCCTGGTTCCCTCTCTCCCGGTGGTGAAAGCTCGGAGCACGAGCTCACCCGCCCGTCTGACGACCGACCACTACCGAGACCTTGGCCGGAGACAAATCCGTAATTTGATCTCTTATATCGCTGCTCATTGACCATGCTTCTTATATGTTTGCTTTGCCTTCTAATGTTGGGGTCAAAAATTGCAGGCCAAGCTGGAAGAAGAGAAGGCCGAACGGCAGAGCGAGCAGGCGGCCAGCCAGCAGGTGCTGCAGCCCAATAATCAGCAGATGCAGCAGGTGCTTTAGTACATCCAAGGTCTTTCTTCGGCGATTGCTGCATCTCAACCACAAGTGCAACTCCCTTCTCCACCAGCGATCTTCCTTCCTCCTAGGCCGACTCGAGTACTCCGTGAGTGTGTTTCCCACTTCTTTTCCATTTCTTAGTGACTTAGAGCTAATAATGACTTAGAAACCTAGAATGACTTAGAGCTAAGAATGTAGTTTCATTCTCATAGTGACATAGAACTTTCATTGTCATAGTGATATAGAACTTAGAATGTTGTACTTCCATGTTTTTGACTTGCAATTTTGTGCAGATTATGTCATGACATCAAGTCATTATATATAAACCTGCCAACCACAGCACAGCAGATGATCGAAGGTTGAAATGCTTACATTAGTTGCAATGTTGCATGGCAGGACATTTTGTCTCTACATGGGAATGAGATGCACGGGAATGATGGCAGAGCTTCCGGATGGAACAGTCTAGTGCCACTATGTTGGCTGGTTGATTTACAGCGGCGTGTGCGGTTCTACGCTCTTGCCAATCCTTGGACACCCACGATAGGAGAGAGTAGTGCCCATCGTGCCAGGTGCCATCCCAAGCGTAGGTTCCCGGGAGGAAAGAGCCGTCGAATCACTTTGCTGCTCACACCTTCAGGCCGCATGCGCTCTTCAGGCTTGATGTCGTTACCTAGACACCAAAACAACAAGCGTCGCTGCATTACCTTCCGGTCTAGTCAGCACTCAGCAGACATGTACATCACGCTATGCTATCATACTAATTACTTTGCAAACCTGATTATTCTAATGTAAACCAATTTTTCATTCCCAAGAAGAATCACACAAATTAAACTCTTTTACTTGCTGCTTGCAACGGTGATCAAGGACATTGAGCGGAACCACCAGAGTGGTGGCCTATCACCAACAGGCCAGGTGATACTTGTCTACTTTTAATTTCCAGGGAAAGGGATGCATACAAAATTTGAGAAAATGTTGTAGCGACATGGTGCCAGGCCAGGGGTTAATAGTTCAGCCAAGTTCATCTGCAATGAACTTTTCAAATCTGTTACAGCCTACTGAAGTTCCTGCTGATGCAAGGAATTTGATCGTCCATTGATTTGCAACACGTATTTGATTTTCCCCCCTTGTACCTATCTACATTTTTTCTCAAATGTACTCTGTTTTTGTTTTCCTTTTTAACTAAATGTTTTGGTTGCCACATTTTCTTGCAGAAATTGTGCTCCTTAATTGTTTTACAATCACGTCGTCACCTATATAGTTTTAACTTTCAAGACAATTTGTGGTAAAGCTCAAATGCTCACTACTAGTACACGACCAAAGAAGCAGACCCTTGTGCAATATTGAGGTAGAACAGGTAGATAGAATGCAGGATTTTAATAGCTGAATACTTTACTTAAACATACTCTCACAATAACAAGTCCAAAGAAAAGAACTGGCAGCTAACGTGAAACCGCGTTGCATTTTCTTGAAAACAGGAGGGGAGGAACTTGCTCCTTAATTGTTAGACTTAATTAATCCCATGAATAAAACAGTGGTAAGATATGCCACAGGTCTATTTCATTTCTCGGTGGTTCTTGAGTCTGATGACCACCGTACGTATCTGCTTGACTTGAAGCCCTATAGATGGTTTACATTGGTAGCTAGTGTACTCTAGCAGTAATAGTAATTTTCTTCATTCATCTAACTCTCTCTATACACACACACACACGGTAAGAAATATTGAAGTTGTTGGCCAGTATATATAAACCTATCAACTAGAAAGCCGGATCACCTGCAGAAGCAGCAGATAATACAGAAGCTAGGTTGCCATGGTGGCAGTTGCATACTTGCATGGCAAGACCTGTTGTTGCCTCGGAATGGGATGCACGGGAATGAGAGTCAAGGTTTCAGTAGATCTAGTAGTGCTGAATTTATCGTCATTGTATTGGCTGGTTGCTTTGTATAGACGTGTGGCGGTTCTACGCTTATGCTCGATGCACGCTGCTGCTGTGCTACACATTCTGGTCGCATATGCGCCCAGGTCGACGATGCTGGATCTGCGTTGGGGTCACGAGCAGACTCGATATTGTTTTCCACGTGCAGCCTGTCACATCTTTCCCACGTGCAGCCAAGAACACCATATTGTTTAATTTCTATTATTTTTCTTCTCATTACTAGCTGTTTGGAAACTCATTACTATATAATTAATGACTCCGTATTAATCCTATGTTAGAAAAAGAGATACATAGATCCTAAGCAACAAAAATCAGAAACATTTGATCATCACTCTGGTAACTTGCCCCTGGCATTACGAAACAAATAATAATTTGGGACAGAGTGATTGTGTATGATCTTAATATACTTCCTCTGTCATATATTTAAGAACAGATGGAATACTCAGAGTTCAAGTCTAGGTATGTAGCAGCTATCACCAACCACTGAGAGTCATTCCTAACTCTGCAGTAAATTTCTTCATCTAACTAGTAGCGTACGTAATTGAATTCCCAGTAGTCTTGGCTAGTATATATATAAGTTATAAACTTGTCAACTAGAACTCTTGGATGACCAGTTGGAATAGATCGATGGATGAGAGAAACTTGGAATGGTGGCTGTTGCATGGCAAGAGATCGACATCACGCCTGCTTAATTGGGAACGGGATGCAGTGGGAATGAGAGCTGAGCTATCAGATCTTGCATTGCTGAGTCTAGCGCCAATACGTCGGCCAACAGATCCGTGTGTGCGCTGGTTCTTCGCTTTTGCACGAGACTCGTATGCAGCGACGAGATTCTTGCATTGTTTGTGCGAAGATGCGATGAGAAGCCGCCGACACGCGCGCTGCCACGGCGAAGCTCCAAGCCTACGGGCCCAAGGCTGCGGCGCCGTGTTCGGTGGCTCGCAGACAGACTCGATCGGCGTGCTGTTTTGGCCGTGGGAACTCTTGTGCAGCCTCGTCGTGCCGCCGGGCGGTGACGCCAGCAGCACGCGCGCGTTTCCCGGCCGGCGACAGCGGTCGAGGCAACTGGGTTCTGCAGGTTGATCATGTCCAGTACTCCAGTCCCGTGCGTGCAGCGTGCGTTTGTTTTCTGCCTTTCAGGTGTGTGGGTGGCATTATTGCAAGGCACGTTAAGATCCGAATAGACGCACTGAAACTTACTGGAGGGAGTAGTTACTAGTTAGCGTATTGTTTTTGGTTTGCGGTTAAGGTCTGAATTACTCATATAAATAGTGCACATGTAAATAAAAAGTCATGTGGGATATCTTGATAAAAATTACAGATTTGTATGTAACGGATGGAGAAGAAAAAACAATAAAACATGTATGTAATGAATAAAATATGTGGACAAATTAGTTGATGAAAATGAAGCAAGGTATTAAAGATGAGGTCTTTTTCGGTACACAATACTACCATGTACCACCATTTTAAAAGGACTTATATGTAATAGAAAAGAATCTATTTGTAAGGATCGGACGGTTGAGATTAATTCTGTACCACCAGTTTTTTTTGTGTGGTACGTGTGGTATTCATAGGTGGTATTGGTAGCATATGTGTATTATTGGAAATGGAAAATATTTTTGTTGTAATATATGAAATTGGATATATGAAACGATTTAGGTATTGTATGCAGCGGTATGCTTTTATTGTACTAAATGGTATGTTTTTCCGAATGATATTCATTCACCAAATTACCATTTTACCCACAAGAAAACCGACGATACCACCGTACTACCAAAGAGTGGTATTGTGTACCGAAAAAGAGCTCATTAAAGATACTATCAATGGCAGCATTAACTAAATGTTGCTAAACTACGAAAGACAATGTATAGGTACAATGAGATTAAAAGTTGACATGTTATATTATTCGTGTCCACTTGGGTTATGTGGGCCCCACGGTTAATAGAGAAAACAAAAAGAAATAGCTCACATATCCTTATCTTCAAGACCTCAGCCGAATTTCCTCATCCTCTCGAGATTCCCCATGAACCGAGATGAGTGCGCGTGGTCGTGGCCCTTCGACGCCACCAGGCCCCTCCGCCCTCTGCGTGGCATTAGCGCTGGCTCCCGCCACCATTAGCGCTGGGCTCCTAAACCTAAGCCGATTTGCGGCTAGATGGGTACGTGGATTTATTTCTTTATTGCAACGCTCACAATTTTGCATTTTTTGTGATAATCTTGTTGTTTGTTGCATTGTTGCAGTCTCGGTCCCATGGTGGCCAGCATTGCTCCCAGTGCTTTTTCTCACAAGGGCAAGGCGATGTCGGACATCACCTACAACGAGGCGACCATGAGGCGTACACAAACCCGACGATCCAGCTCGCATCGTCCTGCAACACGACGGCAAGGGAGGTCCATGGGCCAGAGTTCGATCCGAGGACGGCGCCGCTTGATGGAGAAGTGATAATGAGGATCGGACACGGCAAGCAGCATGGTCGATACTTTGTTGGCGACAGCATCCTCGACCCGGCCCGGGTTCCCTCTCTCCCGGTGGTGAAAGCTCGGAGCACGAGCTCAGCCCCGCCCGTCTGACGACGACCCGACCACTACCGAGACCTTCTTTGGAGACAGTCCGTAATTTGATCTCTTATATCCTGCGTTCATTGACCATGCTTCTTATATGTTTGCTTTGCCTTCTAATGTTGGGGTCAAAAATTGCAGGCCAAGCTGGAAGAAGAGAAGGCCGAACGGCAGAGCGAAAGCAGTGCGCCAGCCGAGTCGCAGCAGTATGTCAAGGCCAATAATCAGTACATCCAAGGTCTTTCTTCGGCGATTGCTGCATCTCAACCACAAGTGCAACTCCCTTCTCCACCAGCGATCTTCCTTCCTCCTAGGCCGACTCAGAGTACTCCGGTGAGTGTGTTTCCCACTTCTTTTTCCATTTCTGTTAGTGACTTAGAGCTAATAATGACTTAGAAACCTAGAATGACTTAGAGCTAAGAATGTAGTTTCATTCTCATAGTGACATAGAACTTTCATTGTCATAGTGATATAGAACATAGAATGTTGTACTTCCATGTTTTTGACTTGCAATTTTGTGCAGATTATGTCGGCGGCATCGAAGTCATTATATATAAACCTGCCAACCACAGCACAGCAGATGATCAGAAGGTTGAAATGCTTACATTAGTTGCAATGTTGCATGGCAGGACATTTTGTCTCTACGTACATGGGAATGAGATGCACGGGGAATGATGGCAGAGCTTCCAGATGGAACAGTCTAGTGCCACTATGTTGGCTGGTTGATTTGCAACGGCGTGTGCCGGTTCTACGCTCTTGCCAATCCTTGGACACCCACGATAGGAGAGAGTAGTGCCCACTGGTGCCAGGTGCCATCCCAGCGTAGGTTCCCGGGAGGAAAGAGCCGTCGAATCACTTTGCTGCTCACACCTTCAGGCCGCATGCGCTCTTCAGGCTTGATGTCGTTACCTAGACACCAAAACAAGCGTACGCGCGCGTACCTTCCGGTCTAGTCAGCACTCAGCAGACATGTACATCACGCTATGCTATCATACTAATTACTTTGCAAACCTGATTATTCTAATGTAAACCAATTTTTCATTCCCAAGAAGAATCACACAAATTAAACTCTTTACTTGCTGCTTGCAACGGTGATCAAGGACATTGAGCGGAACCACCAGAGTGGTGGCCTATCACCAACAGGCCAGGTGATACTTGTCTACTTTTAATTTCCAGGGAAAGGGATGCATACAAAATTTGAGAAAATGTTGTAGCGACATGGTGCCAGGCCAGGGGGTTAATATTAGTTCAGCCAAGTTCATCTGCAATGAACTTTTCAAATCTGTTACAGCCTACTGAAGTTCCTGCTGATGCAAGGAATTTGATCGTCCATTGATTTGCAACACGTATTTGATTTTCCCCTTGTACCTATCTACATTTTTTCTCAAATGTACTCTGTTTTTGTTTTCCTTTTAACTAAATGTTTTGGTTGCCACATTTTCTTGCAGAAATTGTGCTCCTTAATTGTTTTACAATCACGTCGTCACCTATATAGTTTTAACTTTCAAGACAATTTGTGGTAAAGCTCAAATGCTCACTACTAGTACACGACCAAAGAAGCAGACCCTTGTGCAATATTGAGGTAGAACAGGTAGATAGAATGCAGGATTTTAATAGCTGAATACTTTACTTAAACATACTCTCACAATAACAAGTCCAAAGAAAAGAACTGGCAGCTAACGTGAAACCGCCGAAGTTGCATTTTTCTTGAAAACAGGAGGGGAGGAACTTGCTCCTTAATTGTTAGACTTAATTAATCCCATGAATAAAACAGTGGTAAGATATGCCACAGGTCTATTTCATTTCTCGGTGGTTCTTGAGTCTGATGACCACCGTACGTATCTGCTTGACTTGAAGCCCTATAGATGGTTTACATTGGTAGCTAGTGTACTCTAGCAGTAATAGTAATTTTCTTCATTCATCTAACTCTCTCTATACACACACACACACGGTAAGAAATATTGAAGTTGTTGGCCAGTATATATAAACCTATCAACTAGAAAGCCGGATCACCTGCAGAAGCAGCAGATAATACAGAAGCTAGGTTGCCATGGTGGCAGTTGCATACTTGCATGGCAAGACCTGTTGTTGCCTCGGAATGGGATGCACGGGAATGAGAGTCAAGGTTTCAGTAGATCTAGTAGTGCTGAATTTATCGTCATTGTATTGGCTGGTTGCTTTGTATAGACGTGTGGCGGTTCTACGCTTATGCTCGATGCACGCTGCTGCTGTGCTACACATTCTGGTCGCATATGCGCCAGGTCGACGATGCTGGATTCGTCGTTGGGGTCCGAGCAGACTCGATATTGTTTTCCACGTGCAGCCTGTCACATCTTTCCCACGTGCAGCCAAGAACACCATATTGTTTAATTTCTATTATTTTTCTTCTCATTACTAGCTGTTTGAAACTCATTACTATATAATTAATGACTCCGATTAATCCTATGTTAGAAAAAGAGATACATAGATCCTAAGCAACAAAAATCAGAAACATTTGATCATCACTCTGGTAACTTGCCCTGGCATTAGAAACAAATAATAATTTGGGACAGAGTGATTGTGTATGATCTTAATATACTTCCTCTGTCATATATTTAAGAACAGATGGAATACTCAGAGTTCAAGTCTAGGTATGTAGCAGCTATCACCAACCACTGAGAGTCATTCCTAACTCTGCAGTAAATTTCTTCATCTAACTAGTAGCGTACGTAATTGAATTCCCAGTAGTCTTGGCTAGTATATATATAAGTTATAAACTTGTCAACTAGAACTCTTGGATGACCAGTTGGAATAGATCGATGGATGAGAGAAACTTGGAATGGTGGCTGTTGCATGGCAAGAGATCGACATCACGCCTGCTTAATTGGGAACGGGATGCAGTGGGAATGAGAGCTGAGCTATCAGATCTTGCATTGCTGAGTCTAGCGCCAATACGTCGGCCAACAGATCCGTGTGTGCGCTGGTTCTTCGCTTTTGCACGAGACTCGTATGCAGCGACGAGATTCTTGCATTGTTTGTGCGAAGATGCGATGAGAAGCCGCCGACACGCGCGCTGCTGCCACGGCGAAGCTCCAAGCCTACGGGCCCAAGGCTGCGGCGCCGTGTTCGGTGGCTCGCAGACAGACTCGATCGGCGTGCTGTTTTGGCCGTGGGAACTCTTGTGCAGCCTCGTCGTGCCGCCGGGCGGTGACGCCAGCACGCGCGCGTTTCCCGGCCGGCGACAGCGGTCGAGGCAACTGGGTTCTGCAGGTTGATCATGTCCAGTACTCCAGTCCCATGCGTGCAGCGTGCGTTTGTTTTCTGCCTTTCAGGTGTGTGGGTGGCATTATTGCAAGGCACGTTAAGATCCGAATAGACGCACTGAAACTTACTGGAGGGAGTAGTTACTAGTTAGCGTATTGTTTTGGTTTGCGGTTAAGGTCTGAATTACTCATATAAATAGTGCACATGTAAATAAAAAGTCATGTGGGATATCTTGATAAAAATTACAGATTTGTATGTAACGGATGGAGAAGAAAAAACAATAAAACATGTATGTAATGAATAAAATATGTGGACAAATTAGTTGATGAAAATGAAGCAAGGTATTAAAGATGAGGTCTTTTTACACAATACTACCATGTACCACCATTTTAAAAGGACTTATATGTAATAGAAAAGAATCTATTTGTAAGGATCGGACGGTTGAGATTAATTCTGTACCACCAGTTTTTTTGTGTGTAGTGCGTGTGGTATTCATAGGTGGTATTGGTAGCATATGTGTATTATTGGAAATGGAAAATATTTTTGTTGTAATATATGAAATTGGATATATGAAACGATTTAGGTATTGTCTGCGGTATGCTTTTATTGTACTAAATCGGTGTATGTTTTTCAGAATGATATTCATTCACCAAATTACCATTTTACCCACAGCAAAACCGACGATACCACCGTACTACCAAAGAGTGGTATTGTGTAATCGAAAAAGAGCTCATTAAAGATACTATCAATGGCAGCATTAACTAAATGTTGCTAAACTACGAAAGACAATGTATAGGTACAATGAGATTAAAAGTTGACATGTTATATTATTCGTGTCCACTTGGGTTATGTGGGCCCCACGGTTAATAGAGAAAACAAAAAGAAATAGCTCACATATCCTTATCTTCAAGACCTCAGCCGAATTTCCTCATCCTCTCGAGATTCCCCATGAACCGAGATGAGTGCGCGGTGGTCGTGGCCCCTTCGACGCCACCAGGCCCCTCCGGCCCTCCTGCGTGGCATTAGCGCTGGGCTCCGGCCACCATTAGCGCCTGGCTCCCTAAACCCTAAGCCGATTTGCGGCTAGATGGGTGCGTGGATTTATTTCTTTATTGCAACGCTCACGGTTTTGCATTTTTTGTGATAATCTTGTTGTTTGTTGCATTGTTGCAGTCTCGGTCCCATGGTGGCCAGCATTGCTCCCAGCTCGAGGCATATGCTTTTTCTCACAAGGGCAAGGCGATGTCGGACATCACCTACAACGAGGCGACCACCGGCGTACACAAACCCGACGATCCAGCTCCGCATCGTCCGGTACAACACGACGGCAAGGGAGGTCCATGGGCCAGAGTTCGATCCGAGGACGGCGCTGCTTGATGGAGAAGTGATAATGAGGATCGGACACGGCAAGCGGCATGGTCGACACTTTGTTGGCGGCGACATCCTCGACTCGACCAGTTCCTCTCTCCGGTGGTGGCTCGAACGAGCTCGGCCCGCCCGTCTGACGACCGACCACTACCGAGACCTTGCCGGAGACAGTCCAGGTAATTTGATCTCTTATATCTATCGTTCATTGACCATGCTTCTTATATGTTTGCTTTGCCTTCTAATGTTGGGGTCAAAATTGCAGGCCAAGCTGGAAGAAGAAGGAAGGCGAGCGGAAGCGGCGGCGGCGGCCAGCAGTGCAGCAGTATGTCAAGGCCAATAATCAGCAGATGCAACAGGTGCTTTAGTACATCCAAGGTCTTTCTTCGGCGATTGCTGCATCTCAACCACAAGTGCAACTCCCTTCTCCACCAGCGATCTTCCTTCCTCCTAGGCCGACTCAGAGTACTCCGGTGAGTGTGTTTCCCACTTCTTTTTCCATTTCTGTTAGTGACTTAGAGCTAATAATGACTTAGAAACCTAGAATGACTTAGAGCTAAGAATGTAGTTTCATTCTCATAGTGACATAGAACTTTCATTGTCATAGTGATATAGAACATAGAATGTTGTACTTCCATGTTTTTGACTTGCAATTTTGTGCAGATTATGTCGGCGGCATCGAAGTCATTATATATAAACCTGCCAACCACAGCACAGCAGATGATCAGAAGGTTGAAATGCTTACATTAGTTGCAATGTTGCATGGCAGGACATTTTGTCTCTACGTACATGGGAATGAGATGCACGGGGAATGATGGCAGAGCTTCCAGATGGAACAGTCTAGTGCCACTATGTTGGCTGGTTGATTTGCAACGGCGTGTGCCGGTTCTACGCTCTTGCCAATCCTTGGACACCCACGATAGGAGAGAGTAGTGCCCACTGGTGCCAGGTGCCATCCCAGCGTAGGTTCCCGGGAGGAAAGAGCCGTCGAATCACTTTGCTGCTCACACCTTCAGGCCGCATGCGCTCTTCAGGCTTGATGTCGTTACCTAGACACCAAAACAAGCGTACGCGCGCGTACCTTCCGGTCTAGTCAGCACTCAGCAGACATGTACATCACGCTATGCTATCATACTAATTACTTTGCAAACCTGATTATTCTAATGTAAACCAATTTTTCATTCCCAAGAAGAATCACACAAATTAAACTCTTTTACTTGCTGCTTGCTTGCAACGGTGATCAAGGACATTGAGCGGAACCACCAGAGTGGTGGCCTATCACCAACAGGCCAGGTGATACTTGTCTACTTTTAATTTCCAGGGAAAGGGATGCATACAAAATTTGAGAAAATGTTGTAGCGACATGGTGCCAGGCCAGGGGGTTAATATTAGTTCAGCCAAGTTCATCTGCAATGAACTTTTCAAATCTGTTACAGCCTACTGAAGTTCCTGCTGATGCAAGGAATTTGATCGTCCATTGATTTGCAACACGTATTTGATTTTCCCCCCTTGTACCTATCTACATTTTTTTCTCAAATGTACTCTGTTTTGTTTTCCTTTTAACTAAATGTTTTGGTTGCCACATTTTCTTGCAGAAATTGTGCTCCTTAATTGTTTTACAATCACGTCGTCACCTATATAGTTTTAACTTTCAAGACAATTTGTGGTAAAGCTCAAATGCTCACTACTAGTACACGACCAAAGAAGCAGACCCTTGTGCAATATTGAGGTAGAACAGGTAGATAGAATGCAGGATTTTAATAGCTGAATACTTTACTTAAACATACTCTCACAATAACAAGTCCAAAGAAAAGAACTGGCAGCTAACGTGAAACCGCGAAGTTGCATTTTTCTTGAAAGCAGGAGGGGAGGAACTTGCTCCTTAATTGTTAGACTTAATTAATCCCATGAATAAAACAGTGGTAAGATATGCCACAGGTCTATTTCATTTCTCGGTGGTTCTTGAGTCTGATGACCACCGTACGTATCTGCTTGACTTGAAGCCCTATAGATGGTTTACATTGGTAGCTAGTGTACTCTAGCAGTAATAGTAATTTTCTTCATTCATCTAACTCTCTCTATACACACACACACACGGTAAGAAATATTGAAGTTGTTGGCCAGTATATATAAACCTATCAACTAGAAAGCCGGATCACCTGCAGAAGCAGCAGATAATACAGAAGCTAGGTTGCCATGGTGGCAGTTGCATACTTGCATGGCAAGACCTGTTGTTGCCTCGGAATGGGATGCACGGGGAATGAGAGTCAAGGTTTCAGTAGATCTAGTAGTGCTGAATTTATCGTCATTGTATTGGCTGGTTGCTTTGTATAGACGTGTGGCGGTTCTCCTTATGCTCGATGCACGCTGCTGCTGTGCTACACATTCTGGTCGCATATGCGCCAGGTCGACGATGCTGGATTCGTCGTTGGGGTCCTGAGCAGACTCGATATTGTTTTCCACGTGCAGCCTGTCACATCTTTCCCGTGCAGCCAAGAACACCATATTGTTTAATTTCTATTATTTTTCTTCTCATTACTAGCTGTTTGGAAACTCATTACTATATAATTAATGACTCCGATTAATCCTATGTTAGAAAAGAGATACATAGATCCTAAGCAACAAAAATCAGAAACATTTGATCATCACTCTGGTAACTTGCCCTGGCATTACTGAAACAAATAATAATTTGGGACAGAGTGATTGTGTATGATCTTAATATACTTCCTCTGTCATATATTTAAGAACAGATGGAATACTCAGAGTTCAAGTCTAGGTATGTAGCAGCTATCACCAACCACTGAGAGTCATTCCTAACTCTGCAGTAAATTTCTTCATCTAACTAGTAGCGTACGTAATTGAATTCCCAGTAGTCTTGGCTAGTATATATATAAGTTATAAACTTGTCAACTAGAACTCTTGGATGACCAGTTGGAATAGATCGATGGATGAGAGAAACTTGGAATGGTGGCTGTTGCATGGCAAGAGATCGACATCACGCCTGCTTAATTGGGAACGGGATGCAGTGGGAATGAGAGCTGAGCTATCAGATCTTGCATTGCTGAGTCTAGCGCCAATACGTCGGCCAACAGATCCGTGTGTGCGCTGGTTCTTCGCTTTTGCACGAGACTCGTATGCAGCGACGAGATTCTTGCATTGTTTGTGCGAAGATGCGATGAGAAGCCGCCGACACGCGCGCTGCTGCCACGGCGAAGCTCAAGCCTACGGGCCCAAGGCTGCGGCGCCGTGTTCGGGGCTCGCAGACAGACTCGATCGGCGTGCTGTTTTGGCCGTGGGAACTCTTGTGCAGCCTCGTCGTGCCGCCGGGCGGTGACGCCAGCAGCACGCGCGCGTTTCCCGGCCGGCGACAGCGGTCGAGGCAACTGGGTTCTGCAGGTTGATCATGTCCAGTACTCCAGTCCCGTGCGTGCAGCGTGCGTTTGTTTTCTGCCTTTCAGGTGTGTGGGTGGCATTATTGCAAGGCACGTTAAGATCCGAATAGACGCACTGAAACTTACTGGAGGGAGTAGTTACTAGTTAGCGTATTGTTTTGGTTTGCGGTTAAGGTCTGAATTACTCATATAAATAGTGCACATGTAAATAAAAGTCATGTGGGATATCTTGATAAAAATTACAGATTTGTATGTAACGGATGGAGAAGAAAAACAATAAAACATGTATGTAATGAATAAAATATGGACAAATTAGTTGATGAAAATGAAGCAAGGTATTAAAGATGAGGTCTTTTTCGGTACACAATACTACCATGTACCACCATTTTAAAAGGACTTATATGTAATAGAAAAGAATCTATTTGTAAGGATCGGACGGTTGAGATTAATTCTGTACCACCAGTTTTTTGTGTGTAGTACGTGTGGTATTCATAGGTGGTATTGGTAGCATATGTGTATTATTGGAAATGGAAAATATTTTGTTGTAATATATGAAATTGGATATATGAAACGATTTAGGTATTGTCGCGGTATGCTTTTATTGTACTCGTCGGCGGTATGTTTTTTCCGAATGATATTCATTCACCAAATTACCATTTTACCCACAGCAAAAACCGACGATACCACCGTACTACCAAAGAGTGGTATTGTGTACCGAAAAAGAGCTCATTAAAGATACTATCAATGGCAGCATTAACTAAATGTTGCTAAACTACGAAAGACAATGTATAGGTACAATGAGATTAAAAGTTGACATGTTATATTATTCGTGTCCACTTGGGTTATGTGGGCCCCACGGTTAATAGAGAAAACAAAAAGAAATAGCTCACATATCCTTATCTTCAAGACCTCAGCCGAATTTCCTCATCCTCTCGCGAGATTCCCCATGAACCGAGATGAGTGCGCGGTGGTCGTGGCCCCTTCGACGCCACCAGGCCCCTCCGGCCCTCCTGCGTGGCATTAGCGCTGGGCTCCGGCCACCATGCACGAGCGCCATGGCGGCGACGGCCACCATGCGAGTCAGCAGCACACCGGACCCCAGCACCGTGCACTTCTAATGCTGCTCCAGCCGCCACGTCAGTCCGCGACGAAGGTGATCCGGCAACCGCACGAGGCAGCAGTAGCTCCAGCCTACACGGTCAGACCCCCGCATGTCATGCGCCTGCTGCTACTCTGTCTCTTCACGCTGCTTCCCCTTCCTACACGCCCAAGACCTGCTGCTTCCCCCATCTACACGCCCTCGCCTCGCCTCCTGAACGCACCCCCTGCGTGTCGCACCACCGCCGGAGGCACCGATCGACTAGGACGATTCTGTTCTCCGGCTGCTGGATCTGCGGGCACTCGGTAGTGCTGTAGGCGAAGCACAGGTTCGGGGCAAATTTATGAAGACAGGTGGGGAGGCGAGGTGGCAGGGAGGCAAGGGGACGGCGGCGTGCGTCAAGGCGCAACAGGAGGCAAGGAGGCACGCGCGCGGCTGGGAGGTGAGTGGAGGGGACGGATGGAAGGCGGTCGGTGGTGGGTCACAAGGCGGTGTTTGTGGTGCACGGCAGGTGTGAGAAGGCGAGGACGGTTCGGGGCGGCTGAGTGAGTAAATGAGAGATGACGTCATCGGATGACTTGGCGTGCTGAGAGTTGAGAGAAATTTGTAGTGGGTTCCATTTATATAATTTTTATAGATATGGTTGCACTGGTAGCAGTACGTTACTGAAGAAAAGTAACGTCGTCCTAGATGGTTTGCATTGGTAACTCTCATTACTATAGTAGTAAGTCAGTTTCTCCATTTAACTAGTACTGTAAAAAAAATCGGAAGTGTTGGGTCGTAGTACACTACTAGGGAATGAGGCTTTCGTCCCAGGTCAATTTTGACATTAATACCGGTTTTGTTGCCGTCCGGTACTAAAGTATACATTAATACCGGGTGGAAAAGAAGTGTCCCGACACGCTCTCATGAAAGCACATTAGTACCGGGTGGGAACTAGCCTCGGTATTAATGCGTTTGCATTATCACGGGGCTAGTTTCCACCGGTACTAATGTGGCTAGGCCACATTAGTACCGGGTGGAAACTAGCCCCAGCATAAATGCAAACGCATTAATACCGGGCAGCAAAACGACCCGGTACCCCTCCCTCCGTTTGATGCTCGTCCTTTTTTTTACCGCCGCACCTCTCCCCACGCACCCACGCCCGGCTTGTGCCTTCGTTCTTATCTTTCCAACCACCCATTATCTCTATCTCTCCCATCCTCTCTCATCCATCTATCTCAGTCCTTCTGCTTTCTAACTCTTTCTTCTTCTCCGATCGATACAGGGGCGTGTGGTGGCGGAGCTGCCTATGCGGGAGGCGCAGCCAGGGCCGCGGCCAACGCTGGGTTGGTGCGCGGTGCACAGAGGCTGGCGTTCCCGCGCTGCCGGTGTGCAGTCGGGAGCCGGGCGCGGCATGGCCGGGGCGCGACGCGAGCCGCCGGGCCGGGCGGCGGCGGAGGCCCGCGGGCGACCACGGAGGCAAGGCGGCGCGGAGATGAGGCCGCGGGCCCCGCTGTGGCGCGCCACAGGCGGGCGCAAGGGTCCCGGCGCGGCGGCGGAGCAAGCGCCCGACGGGATCTAGGTGTGAGGTATTTGATAGTTTGGCTTGTAGTGGTGTTTTTGTTGCTTGAGTGATGATGAACTGATGATAATGTGAGCTCTTGTTCATGTGTTTCATTCTTGCGAATTTGTGATTGTAAATCTTATTGTTAGCTCTATGTTGTGATTCATGTGAAATGGTGATTTATGAGATGAGATGAAATTTGTAGTGATTTCTGTTGTGACTTGTGAATGAATGAATGAATGAATGAATTGAATCAATGAATGAGAGATGAGATGAGATGAGATGAATGAATGAGAGATGAGAAAAGAAAAGAAAAGAAAAGAAAAGAGGAGAGGAGAGGAGAGGAGAGAGAGGAGAGGAGGGGAGAGAAAACAGCTCACGGAGGTCATATACATTAGACCGGGGCTTCTAGCCACCCGGTACTAATGTCCCCATTAGTACTGGTTTCCAAACCAGTACTAATGTGACTTCACATTAGTACCAATTGAACAATACCGGTTTGGAAACCGGTACTAATGAGGGGTTGTGGCCCGGTACAAAAGCCCCTTTGCCTAGCAGTGGTAGTATATATAAACATGTCGACCAGAGTGGTGGATGATCAAGAGGAGTAGATGAGAAGGTTGAAATGGCGGCACTTGCGTGACAAGGCTTGTTGCCCGGTTGGGAATGAGATGCAGAGGGAATGATAGCTGAGCTTTTAGATTGAACAGTGTTGCTTCTACTACTGACTCATGTACCAGATGCCTGAGGTCGTTGGCTACAAGATCCACACCGGCGCGTGCCAGTTCTGTGCTCTTGCCATCATAGGACACACACGATAAGAAAGAGCACGCAGTAGCAGGCCGGACCCTGGTATCGAATGGAGCCTAAGGCAAAGCTCAAGCAGAGGTGCTCTTTCTTCCCAGATTTTGACTGGGATGGTTTGAATAGGCTGAACAACATGGTCTCCTTTGTGACATTCTTGAGGGTTGTGCCAAGGTCGTTGGGGCACGCTGCTTTTTTAGTCAAGCTTCAGACCGCAATGCCTCCTTCTTCAATGTTTTCATTGTGCAAATAGACTCGATCATACTCCGGCTTAGAGTCGCCAAGACACCAACAACGCACACTTGCGCACATCTCCAGCCAAGTCGGCACGAGGAAACTTGGCCATGTTCGATGTGTAGGAATGATGCTTACCATGCTAGCCCATGAGAGAGGAGACCTCTATCGCGGAAGCACAATGCACAATGCAGTCTCATTTGGCTATTTTGTTCTTTCATTACGCTAGAACAATAGGTGTGTGCTATCACGATAATATAAAAAACTTTAAAATTTTGTTTGCATAAATAATTAGTTATTATTGGGGGAAAACAAAGTACATGTGAATTTTTGTTCGAAATATGTACAAGTACTCCTAATTTGGTACTATGAACATTAGGATTTTATATTGACTTAATGAATCACGGCTGTTCAGGAATCAATTCATTTCAATTATTTTGAATATAATTTAATGAAAATTAGAAAATATTTTCACAACATGAATGTTTCCTAACGCAAATGGCACAATTAAATAATCTAATTTGCTGATGTGGCAACTTATTCAAATGCAATTAAGACCCTCATAAAACTTAAATTTGAATGACCTAAAAAGGACAATTGTACCAATTGCATCCCTCCAAACTCCATTTCATAAATAGTTGACTAATAATTTTGTACTCTCTCCTAGACTGAAGTTAAGATAGCTGCATTAGCAGTAGTTAACTATTGTAGTAAGTTTTTCATCTAACTAGTAGGGTCAGGTAAGAAACTGAAGTTGTTGGCTGGTATATATAAACTTGTCAACCGGAACGCGGGATGACCGGGCCGGAGGACGGGAGGAGCAGATAAGAAGGTAGATATGGAAGCACAGTTGCATATATATAGCAATGCCTATTGCCTGGGAATGAGGTGTGTGGGGAATGAGAGCTGAGCTTTTAGATGGAACAGTGCTGAATCTAGTGCTTACTCTAGTACTATTTGATGCCGGAGAACTTTGTCTATGAGATCCACACCAGAGTGTGCCGGTTCAGTGCTCTTGCCAATCGTCATAGGACATATATGAATATGATGGGAGAGACTGCTCGCTGGTGCCAGAAACCAAACCAGCACAAGGTCTCAAGTCGGCACAAAAGCAACTGGCGTAGTTCGTGTATACCAGTCGTATGTCGCTGGCTTGCTACTCCAGTGCAACGCACGGTCGGCTCGTAGGAAACTAAGAATGGTGCATGGTACGAGCCTGGAAGACCTCTATCGCGGAAGCATGCACAATGCTCTGCGGTCTACCTATCATTACACTAAAACATAGGCATGCTTTCCAATCATGAGAATATATGTGATTTTGAAATTTTGTTTGCATAAATATTTAGTTGCTATTGGAAAACAAAGTACATTTTGTTCAAAATATGTACCAAGTATTCCCAATTGAGCATGAACATTAGGAAAATTAGACTCTAATGTACAATGCCTTTGTTACTTGATGGCATTTTGGTGAAAATATTATCACAACATCAATGTTTCATAACCCAAATTGCAGATTACAGTAAATCATCTAATTTGCTGACATGGCACCTTATTTAAATGCAAATAACACCCTCATGAAACTTGGCACTTGGAATGGCCTAAGTACAACTGTACAAGTTGCCTCCCTCCAAACTTCATTTCATAAAGGAATTCCTTTCATAAATAGCTAACTAATAATGTTACTACACAGTACAGTCTCTGAGTGCTTGGTGAGAATGGTAGCTGCTAGACTTGAAGTCCAAGATGGTTGCATTAGCAGTAGTTATTAACTATTGTAGTAGCAGTAGTTAACTATTGTAGTAAGTTTTCATCTAACTGGTAGGTAAGAAACTGAAGTTGCTAGTATATAAACTTGTCAACTAGAACGCGCGGGGTGACCAGGAGGACCATGGGAAGGTAGAAAAGGAAGCACAGTTGCGTAGCAATGCCTATTTCGCCTAGGAACGGATGCACTGGGAGTCATTCGTAACTACAGTAAATTTCCTCATCGAACCAGTAGTGTACGAAATTGAAGTTCTCAGTAGTCTGGCTAGTATATACATAAGTAAATAAACTTGTCAACTGGAACTCTAGCTAGCTTGGATGACCAGGTGGAGCAGATCGATATGATGGATGAGATAAGCTTGGAATGGTGGTGTTGATATGCATGGCAAGAGACATCATGCATGCCTTCTTGGGAACGGGATGCAGAGGGAATGAAAGCTGAGCTTTTGAATCTGAAATTGCCGAGTCGATCTAGCGCCAATACGCTGGCCAACAGATCCGCGTGCGTGCCGGTTCTTCGTTTTTGCCAAGCACGAGACTCGTATGCAGCGACGAGGTTATTGCTTGTGCGAGGATGCGATGAGATCGAAGCCGACGACGCACGCTGCTGTCACGGCGAAGCTATAGGCCGCACACGCCAAGGCAGCGGCGCCGTGTTCGATGGCTCGCAGACGACTGCGGGAAATCCTGTGCACCCGTGCCGTGCGGGCGCCGGGCCTCGTCATGCTGCCGGACGGTGACGGCACGCGCATGTTTCCCGTCGACAGCGGTTGAGGCATATGATCATGTCCAGTCCTGTGCGTGTGCGTTAGTTTTCTGCCTTTCAGGTGTGTGGCATTGCAAGGCACGTCGTCGATCGACCGACCTGTACATGTAGGATCAATAATAATGGTCGCGGCAGCACAATGTGCAATGCTTTCTGTTTCATTCTTTCACTAAATTCTTTGAAGTTTTAGTGCCACTCCAACTAACATTTGCAGTTAACATGCACGCACCAAGGTTTTCGTAACAAAAAAACTAACACATAGGGTAGTACGATGTTATAGTATTCCCACTGGTGGTCATCTTGACTAATAATTAATTATTAGTGTTAGTCAACTGGAACTCTAGCTACCTTGGATGACCAGGTGGAGCAGATCGATATGATGGATGAGATAAGCTTGGAATGGTGGTGTTGATATGCATGGCAAGAGACATCATGCATGCCTTCTTGGGAACGGGATGCAGAGGGAATGAAAGCTGAGCTTTTGAATCTGAAATTGCCGAGTCGATCTAGCGCCAATACGCTGGCCAACAGATCCGCGTGCGTGCCGGTTCTTCGTTTTTGCCAAGCACGAGACTCGTATGCAGCGACGAGGTTATTGCTTGTGCGAGGATGCGATGAGATCGAAGCCGACGACGCACGCTGCCGTCCACGGCGAAGCTATAGGCCGCACACGCCAAGGCAGCGGCGCCGTGTTCGATGGCTCGCAGACGACTGCGGAACTCTTGTGCACCCGTGCCGTGCGGGCGCCGGGCCTCATGTCGTTGCCGGACGGTGACGGCACGCGCATGTTTCCGTCGACAGCGGTTGAGGCATATGATCATGTCCAGTCCTGTGCGTGTGCGTTAGTTTTCTGCCTTTCAGGTGTGTGGCATTGCAAGGCACGTCGTCGATCGACCGACCTGTACATGTAGGATCAATAATAATGGTCGCGGCAGCACAATGTGCAATGCTTTCTGTTTCATTCTTTCACTAAATTCTATGAAGTTTTAGTGCCACTCCAACTAACATTTGCAGTTAACATGCACGCACCAAGGTTTTCGTAACAAAAAAACTAACACATAGGGTAGTACGATGTTATAGTATTCCCACTGGTGGTCATCTTGACTAATAATTAATTATTAGTGTTAATTAATTATCTCTACTACTAAAAAGAATGAAAGTAAGACCAAAAGTTGGTACGTCGTTTTCCGCCGCATGTATGTCGCCCCCGCCCCCGTGCCTCCGCCTCCCACATTCACCCTCTCTTTTTTTCCCCGCACACGCACGACGCACCCCTCCCTCCCTTTCTTTCCGCCCCGCCCCACCCCACCTTCCAACACAGAAGTAGCAGCGAGATGGGGCGGTGGTCGCCGACGCCGGCGGCGGTGGAGCCGCGGGTCGGTGCAGCTCCTGCTCCTGGGCGTCGCCTCGCCCATTCATTCTACGCCGGCACCCTCTTCGGCCCTTCCGCCTCCCGCTGCTGCCCCTTCGCGCCACCGATCGCCCGATTCCTCCAGGTCCAAAGGTGCCTACCTTCATCCCCTTCGAGCTTTGCCCTGCTCCGATCCGCTGCTGATTGCATTTCCAGTCCATTTCGGGGCTTCTTAGAAAAAAAAATAATGACTCATAGCCCTTTGTTCGAGGTTCCTTGCTTATTATTGTAATTTGTGCAGCAGATTTAGGTTTGTCGTTGAAGGTTTCGTGTATGTGCTCTTGCAATGTTTGATTGTGATTTAGGAATTGCTTTGTGCAAGCAACAAAGATTAGGTCGAAGTGAAGACCAGTATGTTAAAATAGTTTATATTGCCAGTTTTTCAGGTCTTGATGCCTTTAAGCAGATGCTATTTCTGAGAGCTTTTTTCGTACACAATACCACTCTTTGGTAATACAGTGGTATTGTCGATTTTTTGCTGTGGGTAAAATAGTAATTTGATGAATGAATATTATTTGAAAAAAACATACCGCCGACGAGTACAACAAAAACATATACTAATTTCATATATTACAACAAAAATATTTTCCATTTTCAATAATACTCATATGCTACCAATACCACCTATGAATACCATCCGTACCACGAAAAAACCGTGGTACAGAATTAATCTCAATCATCCGATCCTTACAAATAGATCCTTTCCTATTACATACGAATCCTTTTAAAGTGGTGGTACAGGGTGATATTGTGTAAAAAAAGACCTCATTTCTGAAATTTGTTCTATCCTATTTCTCGTTGCAGCAATGTATGCTGAAGCAATGTATCCCGTACTCCCATCCTCCTAGCTTGTCATATCCATATGAATGGCATTTTTCATTATATATCCATGCCAATCCATGCCAATGTGGTTAAATCAGTTTGCTTTTCAGTTGCAGATGCTCGAATGTTTACAAACAGAGTTTCTCTTACGTACCAAACCAAACCAGTCAGAGTTCCAGATCATGGAGTTGATGTGTGCCCTTTGGAATACAATGAGTATGTTCCCTGCCATGATGTGGCCTATATAAGCAGCTTAAAGAACCTGGATAGATCTAGGCATGAGGATCTTGAAAGTATTTGCCCTCCACGAGAGAAACGATTGCTCTGTTTGGTGCCCCCACCAAATGACTACAAGATACCAATAAGATGGCCAACAAGCCGAGACTATGTATGGCAGAGTAATGTTAACCATTCACATCTTGCTGAGGTCAAAGGAGGACAGAATTGGGTGCACGAGAAGGGAAAGCTTTGGTGGTTTCCTGGAGGAGGTACTCACTTCAAACATGGTGCATCAGAGTACATAGAGAGGTAATCAGAACTCCATAAGTGCTTCCTAACACACATTTCAAATTTTGGCGTTTAAGCTTGAGAATTGTTTTATTATGAAGTATTACTTTGCAGTCCTGTGCCTGTAGCCTCATCTAGATGATGTCAGATGTGACGCCTAGCAGCAAATGCTGTGGCCTATTAATTCTGATCTAACATTTTATATTCTTGAGGGAACAACCTATTGAGTTGTATTAGAGGTGGAGTGTATGTGCACTGAAGGGATAGTAATTTACCAATTAATTGAACATGGTCGTGTTGTGAAAAGGGTATTCTATTGATTTAGGTTTTGTAATCGGTCAATGCAGGCTAGGAAATATGACAACAAATAGTACTGGCGATCTCTGTTCGGCAGGAGTAGTTCAAGTTTTGGATGTCGGATGTGGTGTAGCCAGCTTTTCTGCTTATCTTCTACCCCTAGATATTCAGACCATGTCATTTGCCCCAAAAGATGGCCATGAGAATCAAATTCAGTTTGCTGTAGAACATGGGATTGGTGCAATGATCTCTGTGTTGGCCACAAAGCAGTTACCTTATCCTGGAAACTCATTTGAAATGGTTCACTGCTCCCGATGTCGTGTTGATTGGCACGAAAATGGTAAGATTTACATTGCAGTTTTTCCCACGCCCGCTCGCCCATCACCCTGTCGCGCCGCCGCCGCACCACACCGCTGCTCCTCCCCGTCCTCGCGCCGACCAGCCACCTCGCTCGATCCACTTCTTCCCCTAGACGCCGGCCCGCTGCGCCGAAAGCTTCGCCTGCGCCCGTGGACGTTGCCGCCGCCGCCCGAGGACACCGCCGGCTCCTTCCCCATCCTCGTGTCGGCCAGCCACCTCCGGTAGGTACTTGAGGATCATAGGCTGTTTCATTTTTTTCATATGTCTGAAACCTTACCTGTGAACTGTTACTTCTCTCAATCATATTGAGCTGAGCCATTTTATTCATAGGGAAATATGAAGACTTTAGCCTAGCTGATTAGGCTGTTGTCCTAAAAATAACATGCATATACTTTATTGACCTGCTCATGCCCTTGCTGCTACAACCATCGTTTTGGTTGTCAAATCTACGAAAGATCTACTGGTGCTATGGATCGTTTGCGCTGGTCTATGAATATTGGTACAAGACACGAATAACAAGAACATGGGTTGTATCACCTGACCTCAAAAATCATAGACCACAATTATTATTTGAAAGGTCTTCAGAAGACGCCTACTCAAATCCAGGTTCTCCAGTGATGTGCAGAACTCCGGCGGGTACTCTTGTAATTGCAAGAATTAAGAGAAACTGTGAAGGAAGCTACATCTTACTGAAGGGATTACTGAAGGGAAGGGGTGCCACACCAAAAGGAAGCACCCCGTTTCTTGATCTTTTTGATGTGTATGTTTTCCTCCATCAATCATTTAAGTTGCACATCTCGTGTCCAATTGTATATTCCTTTGAAGTCGATCAACATAACATGGGACAGTTTATTTCACAGAAATACTAGAGAAAAGGAGCGGATATGGGAAAGTGACAAAGAAAAATACTATGAATCTGTCCTTGCACTTCTCTGTCGAGTACACAATTTGAATACAACAGAAATTCTATCTTCTTTTAGGTAAATTGATTGGCCTATCCTGAAATTAGTCAATTTACTAATTTTGTACCAATTGTTACACAAAATGAAGGTATAGATTGATTATTTCAAGGTGTTATGCATCAATGGTGCGCTATTGGTGCACTATTTTTTTTTATGCCAACGAATAGGTCATTATTGATTTCACCTAATGTAGAGAACAATGTACTGACTGATGAAAATGCACCAACTGGTGAAAATGAGGAAGGTACTGTTTATTTGTACTTCTAAATTGGCATTTGAGGGAATTTATGCTCATGGATGTTGGCTTTGTTGTACTGGTTTTGGGTGTTTTGCCGGGTAATGAGGACGTGTACTGTTTTTGGTCATATTGCCAGGTAACGAAGACTCACACGCGTTGCGGACAAGGGGATTTGGATCCTATTGAGCGGAGGAGACAAAGGGCCAAGGAATTTTATCCTAGCCTATCATCCTTTGAAAAAAAAGGTTTGATCTAGATTAGAATTTGACTGGACAAATACATAGCACAATACTGAGAGTTGATAACTGTAAGATTAACTGATTATCTTGCAGCACCTACATGCCTTGGAAATTCACTGCCTGCGGATTGAAGAGTGATGGCAAGAATTCAAGTATGGACAAAAAAGATGAAACTGGGTCATTCTTCTTTTATGTGTCTGAGTTAGGTACTTGGCTCACGTGGAGATAGCAGGTACCATGTGAATACTTTTAGGGTGCAATTTTGAGCATCATAATGAATAAATCGACCCCATAAGGGCATCATTGCTTCAATTACTTATCATCAGAGGAGGATTACATGGAAATAATCCAAGAGATGCAGTTGGTATTAGACAATCAGATTATTTTATCAATCTGGGTGCTATTTCATAGTACTTTCCCTGCTTTGGTCTTGATGGGATCTCATTGTACTACTTTGACAGGCTCATTGCACACTTGTGGTATTCACTGAGTTGTCTTCGGGTTTCTATTTATACTCTTCACCAAGAAATCTTGTGTTTTCATGGTCAGAAAAGATCATCTGCAGTTATTCTTTAGTGACTTATTTGATGGCCATCTTTTTTTATCTTATTTATTTTAACAGTATCTTTCTGGTGAATTATGTTCTAATGAACTCTGTAAAAGCGGAATCCACTAATACTCATCTCACCTCTCAAGATATTGTTAAGCCACCAGGTTAGAATCTACTTTGCCTAATTATGTACAAGAAGCTTCATCTCCAGTTTTTTCAACTAGCATTCAGAACCACAAGTAGCATTTGCATATTTGGATGCCCGTAGCAACGCACGGGCACTTTCCTAGTTAGTGTCTAAAACGCTAGTAGACACCAACCGAAACTTACTGGAGGGAGGAGTAGCTAGCTAACGTCGTACTGGTTTTGGTTTGCGGTTAAGATTTGAATTACTCCATTTAATAATTACTACCTCCGATCCCGCAATATAAGCATTCCAAGAGTTTAAATTCAAAAAACAACAGTAGGAGGAAATTACACATTTGCCCCTGATTTTGCTTCTCTCTACCCCCTCCTCCCCACCGCCACAGGCCATGGCCGTCCCTTCCTCCACGCCCCATGTCGCCGAGGAGGGGCCCGCCGCCGAGCAGGGGAGGGGGGCGAGCTCGAGCCGCCGCGATCTCCGCCTCCGCGGGAGGGGAAGGCCGCTTGGGAGCTCCGCCACCACCGCGACACCGTCACTGTCCGAGGTAGCCGCCGTCCCTCCGAGGCTCGCGCCAGCTCCGCCCATTGCACTCTCCGGCTCCCCGCCAGACGCGCCGAGCCGCCGAGGGGAGGGACAAGATCGATGAGCGGTGGTGGGTGGGGAGGTCCTGGTGCGGAGGGGCACGACACCGCCGGCCTTGACTGCGGGGTCGACGGGGAGGGGCTCGTGTAAGGTTGTCAAAAAAGCTCTAGGCTCGTGAATCGATCGCGTTCGGCTCGCTTTAAGCTTGATTCGAGATCGGCTCGATTTCTAAACGAGCCAAGCTCAAACCTAATTCAAAGCTCGTGAGATTTTCGAGCTCGAGATCGAAAAGCTTGAGTAAGCTCATGTACTATGATTAGGCATGACTTTATGAGATGTATACACACATATACTCTAATTTTCTTTTTAAATTGTACTGCGCCAAACTCGATGTCTACAAGTAATGCAATGACACTAATTTAACTATTATGTAGACTTTCTAAACCATATTTATGAATGATATAAATCTTAAAACTCGTGAATTACTCGTAGATGACTCGTTGCAAGCTCGACTCGAGATCGGCTCGAATCTTAACGAGCCAAGCTTGAGCCTAACTTCAAGCTCGGATGGTTTTGAGGCTCGGCTCGAGTTCAGCTCGATGCTTTAACAAGCTCAAGCTTGAGGCGATGAGCTCGCTCGAGCTCGGCTCGTTGACAGCCCTAGGCTCGTGGGGCGCTGGGGAAGGGGACAGAGGTGTGAGGGGGAAGGTGCGGCTGGGAGTTGGGACGAAGGTTGGAGATTTTTTTATGGGAATCCAATGTGGGACCCACAAACACCCCCAAGTGCTTACATTATGGGAAAAAATTCAAATGCTCCAAATGCTAATATAAGGGGATGGAGGGAGTATCTATCAGTGGTTGGCGTGATTGCAGCTTCTAGAGACTTGAAGTCCTACATATATGGTTGCACTAGTAGCAGTTACTAGAGAAAAGTAACGTCGTCATTATAGATGGTTTGCATTGGTAACTCCCATTACTGTAGTACTCCTAAGTCAGTTTCTCCATTAATAAACTAGTACAGTACAGTAAGAAAATCGAAATAGCTGGGTACAGTAATAAACATGTCAACTAGAGCGGCGGATGCTCAGGAGGAGCTAGCAGATAGGAAAGGTGAAATGGCGGCACTTGCATGGCAAGGCTTGTTGCCCGGAAATGATAGCTGAGCTTTTTTATCGAACAGTGTTGTTTCTACTACTGACCCAGTACCAGATGCCTGAGCTACAAGATCCACACCGGCACGTGCCAGTTCTGTGCTCTTATCGATCATAGGACACTACGATAGGAAAGAGCAGTGGCGGCAGGGGTGTAGCTACATGGTATGCCGGGTAGGCCGCGGCATACCCTGTATTTTGACCTAGTAGAGAAATAGATAGGCCCATCAGCCCAACAACAAAAGAAAACGTCAAACACTTCTGCCACAGACGCCGCCTCCTCCCTCTCGTCTTGCGACATTTGGTGCTGCGCATCGCCGTCGTCCCTCGTCCGGTCTCCGGTGCCTGTGACCATCCGCCTGCTGACTGCTGTCCACCACTGCCTGCCCACTGCCCAGCCCAGAGGAGCCCACCCCAATACCCCATCATCAACTATTCCTTTTCCTCAGTACGTTCCTATTGTAGGCTTGCATTGCAACCTTTCAGGACACCAGGACCCCAGCGCAGGTGCGATTATGCGAAGTATTCTTGTGTTGTATTATACTGTATATATGCAACTTTTGCACTCAAATGTTGAATTTAAGATTTGGTTTGTTGGTTTTGTTAATTTTTAAAATTGCTTGATGAATTATATATGAATTGTACCGTTTATATATTTAACGAACCGAACTATGTATGAAAAAATTTATTTGGCATACCCACCCAGGTATCAGATGGAACCTGGGGCGAAACTCTAGCAGAGGTGTTCTTTCTTCCCAGATTTTGACTGGGATGATTTGAATAGGCTAACATGGTCTCCTTCGTGACACTCTTGAGGAGCTTGCTCAAGTTCCTTGTGGTGCACGCAGCTTTTTTTAGTCAAGCTTCCGGCCGCATAATACCTCCCTCAATGTTGTTTAGGCTGTGTTTAGTTGGTAGAAAAATTTACCTTCTCAACACACTGTAGCAAAAGGTATGTTTCGGCTTTTTTTGGTAAATATTGTCCTACCTTGGCTTAACTAGGCTCAAAAGATCCGTGTCGCAAAGGCCATCCAAACTGTGTAATTAGTTTTTGATTTCATCTACATTTAGTACTCCGAACATATATCTTTTGGTGTATTTAATGTGGTGAGAGAGAGTGGAAAGGAGGAAATTTTGCCCAACTAAACACGGCCTTAGTTATATGAAATCTCATCAAAATTCTCACCTAGAGGACTGTGTCAGTTCATTTCTTTCTTCCTGAGCACGCAACTCAATGCAAAAAAATTCACCTATTTCACCAAAATTTCGGTCAACTAAACGGGGCCAGTCCAAGACACCAAAAGCACACACTCCGGTCAGTTTGGCACGAGGCAACGTGTTTATTACCAGTCATATGGCGCTGGCTTGCTACTCCAGTGCAAGGCCATGGTCGGTGCGAAAGAATTATGCATATACCATACTAGTCTGGGAGACCTCTATCGCGACAGCACAATGCACAATGCAGTCATCTGGCTACTATTTTGTTCTTTCGTTACGCTAGAACAATAGGTGTGTGCTATCACGATAATATAATAAACTTAAAAAATTTGTTTGCATAAATAATCAGTTATTATTGGAAAAAACAAAGTACATCTGATTTTTTTGTTCCAAATATGTGCAAGTATACTACTAATTTGGTACTACGAACATTAGGATTATTGACTTAATGAATCATGGCACTGTTCAGGAGTCAATTCATTTAAATTATTTTGAATAGAATTTGATGAAATGAGAAAATATTTTCACAACAAGAATGTTTCCAAACTCAAATGGCACAATTAAATAATCTAATTTGCTGACGTGGCAACTAATTTAAATGCAAATAAGACCCTCATAAAACATGCACTTTGAATGACCAAAAAAAAGTACAACTGTACCAATTGCCTCCCTCCAAACTTCATTTCATAAATAATTAACTAATAATTTTGTACGATCTCTCAGTGGTTGATAATTATGGTATCTGCTAGATTTGAAGTTAAGATGGTTGCAATAGCAGTAGTTAACTATTGTAGTGAGTTTATTCATCTAACTAGTAGGGCCGGTAATAGAAACTGAAATTGTTGGCTGCTGTATAAACTTGCCAACCGGAACGCGGGATGACCAGGAGGAGCATGCACTACTGGAAAACGAAATTTCCCTGTGTGCGCCAAAACCGACAGGAAAATGAAAAATACCGACAGGGAAAAGAAAAATAATTTCCCTGTCGGTTAACCGACAGGGAATAACCGACAGGGATAAAGCGACAGGGAAAAGGAAAATTGCCTGTCGGTTTTGCTTTTCCCTGTCGGTTCTTCCATTTCCCCGTCGGTTTGCAACCCACAGGGAAATCTACTCCGTCAGGTTTTGATCCTTTACCCTGGCGAAGAAAACCCGATAGGGAAAAACACTTGCACCGTCAGAACAACACATTTCCTTATCAAAACAACCTCATTTCCCTGTCATTTTTATTAACCGACAGGGAAACACATATCACAAACAAAAAAAGTATAAATGAGCTAATTATATATATTAAAGCTGGAATTCACAGCTTAGCATTCACATTTCATAAAAACGTATAGGTACATGCATCTAGATAACAATTTGGCATCAACAAAATAAGGACATAGCCATAAATTCACAGCTTCAAGACAAGTACATTTACCCTACAATCACAATGGATAAGGAACTATCAGATAACAGTGTTAGCCGTAGAATCCGATTTAATCTTATTTCACTAAACTTCACTCCATGGACTTCCTTCCGGTCTGAAAAATATGGGGTAAATAATTAGTACATGATGAGCTGACCTTTCTATGGCACAAAGTAAAAACAACATTTTACCAAATGTGTAAACTGATGAAAAGCATATGCTACTGTTGCCATTTGGCCTTCTTGTTGCTCACTCCAAGCCTTAAGCCCTTAACTGCTACTCTTAGCCTTCTGGTAGCTCACTCCAAGCCTTGAAGCATTATAGACACACATATAAGAGTAGCAAATGACACAAAGATGAGTATTTCATTTACAAGAGAATATGTTGAGTGCTAGTAGTACAGAGAGTAATTTGCCGTGGCGATATAATACTCCTATCAAGCATACTAGGGTTCAAAATGTTCATGCACTCTACAGTCCACAAATTCAGTTAAGTGTTACCCATAGACAATGTAATACAGTGTAATACCAAATGTACAGACATCTGTAATTTTAGGAAACAAACCTGCAATTATCTCTAAAGGAACTATTTTTCAAAGCACTAGCAAAGTATAGAACTGTCAGACCATGAATTCATTTTACAATAATCATAGTTTCATACAAATCAAATGACATTTGCTCTTGGTTTTAAACTAAGCAACACAACAGATGTCACATCTCAATCTGTTTAGCAACCTTTAGATCAAATAAGCACTAGAGAAAATATTTATGCTCCAAAACAACTAATCTTGTTGCTGTAGAGTCAACCTCAAGCACACTTGCGAATTATAGTAGTACGCTTTGCAATCTCAAGCACACTTGAATTATACCAAAGAGATTCTTACAGTGCAGGCAGAATATGTCCAGCCATTCCAAGTCTCTTTCCAACACCTCCATTGTTAATTTCACATCTCCCAGACCCAAAAGCTACAGTAACAAAAGCCCATGTTATTCGCAAGGCTCTATTAATTTTTTATGCCTAGTTGAAGAAATACAGCAAGTAGTTTGAAAACTAAAGCATTACACACTTGATAATCTATGAGGAATTGAGGATACATCACCTATGATGAAACCAGTGGAGCTCTGTCACCAGGTATTTTAAAATCGGGAAGATAGCTTAAGTCTCAAGCAACAAGGAACATGCTTGATAAAGCTTGATTGATGCAAAGTACCCATTATCAGTTTCTGCAGGATCGAAGATCTTTAGTTTTCTAAGTTCCAAAACATCCACAAAAAGAGTTCCACAGGAGTAAACCAAGCAATATCATGCTTTGTATACAACTTATCAAGATGCTGCATCTAAGCAATCCTCCCTACATGGTATAGAAGCAAATGATTTTATAAGCACTGCAAAATTAATTTGCCAACAGATTTAAACTCAAGTGATGTAAATAGTAAGCATAAAAATAAACTGACAAGGTATAGTATACCCATCAGCAAAAGCGTAAATAAATTTGAGAATGGAATGCACACAGAAAGCATGAAAATAAATTGAAAATGTATAGAAACTTAAAGCAATTTAGGAGCTAGTAATACTAGAACAATTGACTCAATGCTTCAACTACTCATAGATCTGGATATGTTCGCATCAAGCAAAACAAATCACAAGATCTAAGAACGAGATGCAAGACTAAAAGAACAAGTAGTAACAAAGAACTTGAAATACTCAAGTACTACTAATATTGCAAGCAGTTGCTATTTGCTATCAAGGTAAAAGGGAAGCAGAAGACGCCGACTGCACTCCTCAGCTGTGTTTCTTGGCTCCTCCACATGCCCCTGCCACCGCATGGGACCGACGGCGCGAGGCCTATCGCGGTGTTGGGCGGCGCGAGTCCGGGCAGGGGCGCAGGATCTGGCGTGAGAGGCCCGGCGGGGACGCTTGACCAGCCGCGCGGAGGCTCGGGCGGCGCGGGACCGCCGCGGAGGCCCCCAGACATGGGGCCAGCCGCGCACATGGCGGGTCACGGACCGGGGCCAAGGCGGGTGCACTGGAGCCGCAGAGGCGAGCAAGGGAGGAGACGGAGGCCTTGTGCGTGTGTCGTGGATAGGGTTCGGGTGCAGCAAGGATGCGGATGAGGACTAGGGCTTCGAAGACCTAGCAGCGGTCGGATCGGATGGATCGACGGCCAGGAAAAGCTGGGCTGGTAGGCTACATAGGTAAACAGCCTGTTATGTTTTTAATTTCACCTAATTAAAGCGTCATTATGAAGTAACATGCAAAATAAATTATCATTAGAATACCAATATAGTTTCTACATATAATATACAACATCTAAGTTGTCATCTAGGAGGTTCAAGAATTTTTCAAATGAATTTGTTATTTTCTATCATTTAAATGAATTTCTACGTGCTTATCGAAAGTAAATCCAAGTTGACCTATGTGTACCTCCAATAAAATTTTTAAAATTGTATAAAATGTATATTTAAGCTCATATGTTCCATTATAGCCCACTTTTTGGAAATTAATGAAACAATCAACACACTTATAGGGAAAATTCACATTTCTATATATCCAAATTACCACATAACAATAAGAATAATATCTAGATTTGATCAAAAAATTCTAAAAATTGATGTGGCAACATAGTTCAGGCACATAAGGTTACAATAAAAAAAATTAAATGAATTTGATAAAAAGGAATTGTACATTGCTCACAAATGGACACATCTCTCTTGTAGTTTCTTATAGTTCAAGTCAAAATTTGAGATTTGAATATCTTGTAACTTGTTTCAACTCATATGCACCTCAATTTTTAACACCACCTTATGTTGACCATAACAATAAAAAATATCAAGTTACATTAGCAATTGTGTTATGAAAAATGTATTTTTTGTATTCTTTATTTATGTGGAAGAAAGCAAGTTGTATAAAAAAGATCCAAGAAATAACAATTAACATGCAAACAAACGCTATTAAATACAAAATCATGATTTTAGAAAAAAATAGGAAAAAGAACCATCAAGTTTTGAGTTTTTATGCAGGAGAAATACCAATTACAAATTTTAATTCTGGATTAAAAAGAGAAACATGAACTGTTGATGACTTGATGAGTTCTTCCTCCCCATGTCGATGAATATCCTTGTGTGTCAATATGCATTTCCTTGTGTGGTTTATCTAACACACATGGAAATGAGGAATTTCCCCGTGTACCATGTCAATTTCCCTGTGTGTTAGATATAACACACAGGAAAATTAGGAATTTCCCCGTGTGCTATGTCAATGTCTCTGTGTGTTTTATCGAACACACAGGGAAATTAGGACTTTCCCTGTCGGGTTTGGTATTTCCCTGTGTATTCTTCAAAAACTGTCAGGGAAAAGTGAATTTCCCTGTGTGTTTTTGCAAATACCGACAGGGAAATGTAAAACACACAGGGAAATTTCGTTTTCCAGTAGTGATGGGAAGGTAGATATGGCAGGACAAATGGACAATTGCGTATGTTTATTGTTTGGGAACGGGATGCATGGGGAATGAGAGCTGAGCTTTTAGATGGAACAATGTTGAATCTAATGCTTACTGTAGCACCAGAAGCGTGTGAACTTTGGCCAGGAGATCCACACCAACGTGTGCCAGTTCAGTGCTCTTGCCAATCAACATAGGACGTCTATGATGGGAAAGACTGCTCGCTGCTGCTGGAAACCAAACCAGCACAAGGTCCGATACTCCAATCAAGTTGGCACAAAAGCAACTGGCGTTCGTGTCTACCGGTCGTATGTCGCTGGCTTGCTGTCTTCAAGGCAAGGTAGGCACAATCGGTGTGTAGGAAACTAGGAATGGTGCATACCGTAGTACAAGCCTGGGAGAAATCTACCGATCATTACACTAGAACAATAGATACACTTTAATTTGCATGCCCTATCACGAGAATATATTTTGAAATTTTGTTTGCATAAATTTTCAGTAGATTTTCTGTTCTAAATATCTACAAGTATTCCTAATTTAGCATGAACATTAGGAAAATTAGACTCTAATGAACAATAGCTTCGTTACTTTTTCGATTCTCAGGAGTCCATTTATTTAAATTATTTTGAATATGGCATTTTGGTGAAAACATTATCAAAACATCACTGTTTCATAACCCAAATTGCAGATTAAATCATCTAATTTGCTGGCATGGCACCTTATTTAAATGCAAGTAAGACCCCTCATAAAACTTGTACTTGGAATGATTTGAAAAGCACAATTGTACCAATTATTGCCTCCCTCCAAACTCCATTTCATAAATAGCTAACTAATGTTACTACATTACGATCTCTAACCGTGGTTGGTGAGAATGGTAGCTGCTAGCCTTGAAGTCGAAGATGACTGCATCATTAGCAGTAGTTAACTATTGTAGTAAGTTCTTCATCTAATAACTAGTAGGTAAGAAACTGAAGTTGCTAGTATATAATTAAGCTTATCAACTAGATTACTAGAACGTGGGATGACCAAGAGGAGTAGATGGGAAGGTAGAAATGGCAGCACAGTTGTGTATCAATGCCTATTTGCCTAGGAACAGGATGCATGGGGAACGAGAGCTAAACTTTTAGGTCTAACAGTGTTGAATCTACCACCATGATATTGGCCGAGAGATCCATGCGAGCACACACGCGCGGGTTCTACGCTTTGACCTATCGACTCCAATGATAGCACCTCGTGGTGGACTGACGCATGGTACCATGCGCCACTCCAGCACAAGTTGGAAAAAGTTGGCGCTGATACATGCTGCTACCATTGTAAATCAAGCAGACTCAGACGGCTATAGGAACCTTCCTCTGGATGCACAATATCACAATGTTGTTACGTGTGCACTGCATTGACAGTTCAAGTGTTCGGCACAATTAAAAATTTAATGTTACATGTATACAAGTCGAACATCTAGAAAATGCAGAGGCCCATTGGTATAAAAGGGGTTAGTCCTACATACCCACGTTGACAAATCATATATGTGTTAGATGCTCGTGTGTTTAGGCTTAGGCCAGTCTTAGTAGAGAGGGTCATCACACAATTATCAAGACTGTAAATTTAAGAACTGTGCCAGAGGAGGGTTATGGTGATGACACTCCCCTCTTATTTCATAACACTCATTTTTTCTCATAAATTTGCTGACGTGGCATGATATTTAATGCTCATAATCCTCCTATGACCCTCCCACTGAGACTGACCTTATATAATTAACTTGAGCATTTATTTATTTGACGTTGGTGGTTGGAACCGCACGTAGCTAATTAACACTGAAGTTGCTGTCACAAACGACATAAAAATAAAATTGGAGGTAGTAGAGTAAAGTGGACAAATTCCCGGTAGCCTGCTGGCTAGTATCTATATAAATAACTAGGTGATTCCCCGCGCGTTGCTGCGGGATTTGAGCGAACTTTCCTCCTAAAAATATTTTGTATATGACTAGCCTAACTTATTGCAACAGACTTTTCTTAGAAATATAGTTGTTGTATTATGAAAGAATATAATGAAAATATAGCGGGATATCCTAAGAAGTATAATGATGCCTATGTCATGTATATTGATGTGTTGAAAAATAGTAATAAATAGCACTGATATAATCTGCAAGAAAAGGATTGTCAATTTGTCAGAATATTATATTAATAAATATTATAATAAGATGTTGCTTAGTAGTAGATAGAATAAATACTATGGAACAATTCTCTGCATGAAATTTGCTGGCTCCATTGCTTCGACCTTGTAGCATCTTTTTTCTGTTGGATTTTGCTCCTTTTCGACTGTCACCACCTATATGCGCCTGCCAGGAGCGAGCAGCTATTGTGGCATGGCCGCATGAGAAGGCCGCAAAGCATGCAGGTAGGACGCCATGGCGTTGGAGATCGATGGAGTCTTCCTTACCGCTGCAGGTCTGAGGTAGCATCGTGGAAGCTTAAATGTGATTGCGAGCGCTACTTCTTGGAGGCGGCGTGGCGTGGAGATGAGTTGCCGCACAATGATGCAAGTGATTTATATAAACCTTGAGGAAAATGAAGGGACGCAATTTCTCTTTGGTTAGAACAATACATACACGCTTTAATGGCCTAAAAGATTTCTATCTGCTGGTGGCATAGGAAGAGATGGTAATGCAATAAATGAATTTTGTTGGGGTATCTGAAGAGGTAGTGCTGGTCTGCTGGAAGCCATTGGAGACCTGCACATGCAACGTTGAGTGGTGGAGAAATTAGTGCTTTTTTATGGAGGACGGTGGGTGAGCGACCTTTGAACTGAACTGGGCGTCGGGGGATTGATGGATGATGACGTGAATGGCTGTGGTTTGAGAGAATGGTACGATTATATAGTTTTGTATGATGATGTCGTCAACTGGAACTCTTTGGATGACCACCAGGAGGATCGATCGAGCAGATCGATCGATGAGAGAGAAGCTAGCTAGTAATGGCGGCTGTTGTATTGCAAACCATCTTGCCTTGCCTGTGGGAACGGGATGCAGAGGGAATGAGAGAGCTGAGCCTTTGGAGCTGACACGGCTGTGTCTAGCGCCGGCCGCTATGGCGGTATTACGTTGGCCATCAGATCCACAGGCCACAGGGGATGTGTGCTCCGGTTCTACGCTTTTGCCAAAGCATACGACGACTCGCAATCTGCGACCAAGTCATGGAGAGCGTCCTCGTCGCACCGCTGGTAGCTGGAAAGGAAACACAGTGTCGTTCAATTTCTGTTATTTTATTGCTCTGTAGTATGTGTAACTAAGAAGCCAGCCATTTCGAGATAAAAGGACTTTTGGTTCTGGAATGCATACTAGAGACCGGCTACGAGCCTACGATGCTGGATTATATGTATAGGTGCTCTTGATTCCACTGTCAAAAGGTGAGTGCTCACTTTTTTTTTTTTTTTGAGAATAAAGAGCTTTCATTCAACTAAGACATTGCAGGTTACAATCATTAGCTGCTGCATCCTGTAGCCATTGTGGAATGCAGTCAGACCAATACAGTTCAGGAGTGCTACCTGAAACATCGATCCGCTAAGGAGTTTGCCTCCCGTTTAACAAAACGAACACTAAAAGAAGAAAAGGACCTGCATAGCTCTCTAATATCATGCCATATACCAGCAATTATTGATCTATCCATCACCGTCGAGGTCTGAATGGCACTTACTAGCACCGAACTGACTGATTCCAGCACAACCTTTGGGAGCCCCAAGTCTGAAGCCAGCTGCAGCTCATCCCTCCCCGCTAAAGCCTCACTTACTAGCACCTCTTGGACCGAACCATACCATCTAGCCTGTGCCGCCTGTACATGGCCGAGGTGATCACGCAATACCGCCGCGCCCGCACCTTGGCCCCTGGTGGCATCGAAACTTCCATCTGAATTCACTTTGACAAAGCCATCCTCCGGCGGTCTCCATTTTTCTGCCGGTCTAGCTACCAACTTGTTGTTTTTCATGTACAAATACATTAGCTATTCAACTATATTTGCCACATGTTTTGTTGCAGCATTTGGGTTCCAATTGGTTCGGCCGTGCTCCCGGCCATTCCGGCCTGACCACAAGGACCAACAGCCGCACACAAACAAAGCTGCTTCCTCTCTGGAACAGACTGAACCTCCCAGCAGGTCTGTCGCCCATGTTATGGGGTGCAGGTCGGGCAACTTCTTCCCTGTGAGCTCCTTCACCGTCTTCCAGAAACGCTTCGCCCAGGGGCACTCCACCATGATGTGAAAAAGTATCTCCGATGGATTCCCACATGCTTCACAATGGCTCTCTTCCTTTATATGCCGCCGGTTAAGTTCTGCTTTTGATGGTAGAAAATTGTTGATCACAGCATCACGCGCCACCAAAAAATCCTCACTTTCGGGGGGATCTTCAGTTTGGACAACACCTTCCACCAATCAGGGTTTTTTCTTCCGGGGAAGAAAAAATTTCGGGACCCCTCGGGAAACCCAGAATTCCGGAAATTTCGGGTCAAATTCAAATAAATTCAATTTTTTTAAAAAAAATTGACAAAATTTAGCTGCAAACTGCCTCTAATCTACCATACATTATAGCTGCATGTCAAAATGAACAATAAGACCCAACATCACAAGTTTGCCGGCTTACAGTACACAATGACACTCATGAGCTAGCATGTAGTCAATGGCATCTATCCTAAATCCTACAATCCTTGAGATTGCAATAATCAACAGTCCAAAAATACACATCCACAGTCCAAAATATACATCTCCATGCAGTCCAAAATATACATCTTCCACCAAAGAGTGCCACAACTAACAGAAAGTAGTGCAACACTTAGGCCAGCACATGACCATTGTCCCATCACCTTCTTCAGGCATGCATCAACTGCAAAATATATCTAAAACCTGATAAACATAAATGCTCCGAGCATGATAGTATTATTTTCACTAGCATTTTGAATGTACAGACTACATATGCATAGAACAAGGACATGTGCAATAACAGAAATTTTGAACTAACCTTCTAGAGTTGGGAGAGTTTCTTGACAGTTGGTTTCTTCATTCTTGTCGATCTGGGACGGATAGGAACACCTGAACGGTGAGGTTTAAGACCACGGACACGACTCCCACTAGCCTCACCGCAAGTGTTGCTGCCACTAGATCCATCTCGTCCCACATCATGAGCACCTATTATGCAGCAACCAAGAAAAATGTTACATGTTGCTGACCATCTATCACAATTGACTCAAATTGTTGGATGGCCAACTTTAAATTATAATGCACATAGACCAATTTATCCAGCTTCTCATAACCTAGCCTATTTCTCAATTTAGTGTGAACCAAAGCGAAAGTACTCCAGTTTCTTTCACACCCACTGGATGATGTGCATTGTGATACAATAAGTTTTGCAAGTCTTTGTAGTTCTTTGCAATGTCCTCCATATTGATTCCACCGATCATTCTGTTAATTAAAAATTAGCAGTAGCACCATATGAACCATGCACACTAATTTAGACAAAAGTAAGTACCTGCACTTGTTTTACCACGAAGTGCCGAGCCCCGAGCCTCAAGTGATCCAAAAAGCAGTTTCTTTTGGCAAAAGTATTCTGCAAATTGGTCAATTGCCTTTGATGCCTCCATAGGAGACCTTGCTAGCTTCTTGAGAGCCAACGTTAGCCAACCGAGCACGAGAATGATTTGCAAAGTTTGTCTTATAAAGTGTTTCAGGATCAAGTGCAGCAGCTAGAAAGGAAAAACAAAAGAAAAGAATGATTAGAAAATAAGATGCAACAAAAAATCCTTGAAATAAAGATGCATTGATTATTAATTTTCACCTGCAAGCATAAGAGTTGAATTGAGAAGGTACCGTCCCCTCCTATTGATCACTTCATTTATAGTATGTATAAGATTTTTGCTAACATTCTTATGATGCTTCAAGGTAGCAAATATATCTTTTTGTGCCTGCAACAACCTTGGGATGAATCCAGAAATTGTTGCATTCTTCTCCTGGTCAGCATAACGAAGCACTGAATAAAGTGGTGTGACAGCATTCAAGACCAACTCCACCTCCTCCCACCAGACCCTACTCATCAAGCAATCAGTTGTGAATTCATGGTCTGCTTCATCTTTAAAATCACTGTTTTTCCAGTCACTTGAGATCATCCATGCTTCAAACTTTTCTCTTTTATCCATGAAACTCTGTAGGAACAAGAAAACTGTGCCAAATCTAGTGCCATTCCACCGAATCAACTCTCCACCTATCTTCTCCCTCATCATAGCATGAAGCCTATTATGGCTGTACAAGAAATTACAGATCCGTTTTGCAGTAGCAACCACTGCTTCAACCAAAAAATGTCGTGTTATGTTATGTCCTTCAACATCAAGTTTATAGTGTGAGCAGCACATGGCTGCCAAGTGATGTGCTTATACTCATCTGTGAGTTTCTTGCATGCTTTCTTATAATTGGAACCATTATCAGTCACTATCTGAACCACAAACTCAAGTCCAACCTCTTCAACAACTACCTCTTCGATCAAATCATAGATAAAATCACCATTTTGAACACGACCAGTTGCATTCACAGTTTTATGAAAGAACGTGCGGCCATTGCAGAATATCATGAAGTTGATAATGCACATCTTGGTAGGTCCTGTCCACGAATCACACATGATAGTAACCCCAAATTGACCCCAATTTTCCTTGTAATCTTCCATGTGAGCCTTAAGATCGTCATAGTTTATATCTAGCAATGGGCCATCTATATCTCTACCTGTTGGAATAGTCACCCCTTCACCAAGCTCTTGAGCTAATTTAATGGCTGCTACAAAATATGGGTTGTCCGCTTTCCTTCCTGAATATTCTCCGAACCACTTAGCAAACGCTTTTCCAAGTCTCACTTTGGCACCCCCTTGCAACATAGTGTCTATCCTAGGCTGTGAGGGTGCCTTACTACGCCAAATTTATATCAAAGGAACTTGTGAAACACTTGGACTTCGGTAGAACCTTTTCAATGTAGTCTCGATTTGAGCAACTAGAACTACCTAAAGGTGGTGTGCTGCCACTTGCCCTACCCATAGGCGAGTTGCTGCCTCTTGACCTACAATCCTCATTGATTCTTTTAGCACCCATTCAACCTGCCCGCTTCATCGCGAGGAATCATTTTCCTTCTATCTTCTTCATGTTTTCTCCATTAGTGCCTTTTCCACATAGAGGTATTCTTGAGCACTAAGCCTATTTTTCTCCCATTTGCATGTACATCCAACATTATCTGTCTCACATAACTTGGCACTTTTTCGCATGGCACTACTTCCCCTTGCAACCCAGCTAGATGTTGAGTGAATCTGGTTGTACCTCCACTTTCCTTACTAGCTCCACAATAAGCACAGCTCCATCCTTTGCCTTTATACTTCTCACCATGGCTCCATGTATGCTCAATAGGTCCTCGCAGTTTTATCCGAGCTCCTGCAATTCAAATAAAAAATTATGTGCATATATAGTAACTTCAAGCAGTGCTGATTCACCAGTCCAGTAGAAGGCAAAGGCTCACCAGTTTTACTAGTCACTATGTTGCTGGCTCTACTAGATGATACTCCACTGTTGCCACCATCGTCAAGTACCTCCTTCTCTTTCCCCTTGTTTTGGCACCTCTCCTCCATGGCAGCTTTGGAGTTTGGAAAGCAAATTCCCTAGGTGTAGATGACCACATATAAAAATACGATCAGATTTGCAAGTAAAATAGTAGCATATCTCATAAAAATTCAGTATTTGACCATAGCTGCAGTCGATAGTTAAATGCTTGGTTCTACTATCCAATATGCAGTAACAACTAAAAAGAATATTATGAAATACCAAAAGCCCTTAGAATGATGAACATGTTGTTTCATGCATTATGCAGGTTAATTAAAATACAGTTAATTCCATCGAGAGCCAACAAGCTAGCCAACAGCTGAAGCAAGAATATGACATTGAAACTACGAAAAGCTTGCCTGGATACAGGGATTGCAGGCTATGCAGCGGTCGGGCACATATGAGCTGCTGGTTCTGGAGCCCTGCACGGACACAGACGACCCGTCAACTCACAGACGAGCGGACGACTGGAGGTGCGCTAGAAGCCGTGCGTTCGCCACCACTCGCGGCCTCGTCACATCTACGGCAAGGCTTCAACGGTCGGGCGCGAACCTCCGCCGGCCAGTGACGAGATGGAATGGAAGGAGGACAGAATGGTGGAGACCTGCTAGAGACTGGAGGGTGTGCGGCCAGGGTGGTCGGCAGCATTGAGTTGAGCGGCTCGAGCAGCCGCCAGCGCCGCCCGCCGGTGCTGCAGATGGGAATTTTGGAGTCGATTTAGGGTTTTGTTGGGGTCCTGGGGTATATCCGCCTCGGTGGGCGCCAATTTGGGCTGTGAATCACGCTGGAGGTGCAAATTCGTCCGAAAAATTTGGCCGACAGTTTTTTCGACCCACCGTAAGTCCGAAATTCTGGATTTCCAAATTTCGCCGGGAATGTGAACCTTGCCACCAATGTGCATTGCCCGACTAAGCAGCAGCTCCCACCTGTATAGACTGCTCCTCCTTCAGTAACCTGTAGGCTGACCATGAGTAAGTGCCACTCCTTTCCATTGCCCAGGTGATCACATCCTCTTCCATTGTCTGCTGGGTCGAATTTTCAGTATTTCATCAGCACCAATAGCAATAAAACTTTGGCGAACCAACTGTTCATCCCAAGTTCTCCTGTCAGCCTCATACAACTCCTCGACCCTGGACACCAGCGCCGACGGTAAGCGAACTCTGGGTTTAAAAGACTTATCCCTGGTATCCAGTTGTCTCCCCAAATGTTCACCGACGAACCCGGGCCAATACAATGGATCAGACCCTTACTCAGTACATGCCGCCCATGTAGGATTGCACGCCATGTTTCTGAACTTTTCTTTCAATCAGTATTAGGGTAATACTTCCCCTTTAGAACCCTAGTACACAGAGCATCCGGCCTGATCATTAGCCTCCAGCCTTGCTTGCCAAGCATGGCTTGGTTAAAGAGGGACATGTCCCTGAACCCCATTCCACCTTGCTGCTTGGGGTCAGTAAGTTTTTCCCATCTCAACCAGTGGATCTTGTGATTATCCACTGAACTACCCCACCAGTAGTTCGAGATATAAGTTCTCATCCTTTTACAGACCTTGGGTGGCAGCTTGAAGCAGCTCATGGCATAGGTTGGCACAGCTTGTGCATTTGCTTTTATCAACACTTCCCGGCCGACGCAACTGAGTAGCTTCTCACTCCACCCACAGATAAAATTCCTCATTCTATCAGGATGTATTCAAATACTCCATCCGAAACTTTCCCAACCGAGGTTAGTAAGCCCAAATATTTTTCACCCAAAGCTTCCATTGTGATATCCAGGCTATTACGGACAGCTTCCTTGTCCCCTTCTTCACAATTTGCACTAAAAAAGATAGTTGATTGCTGTTTATTCACCAATTGTCCTGAGCCTCGATGATACATGTCCAGAATATCAGCCACCCGATCTGCACTCCTTGTTGCTTCTGTAAAGATCATGCAGTCATCTGCAAATAAATGATGGTTGATCCAAGGCGCATGGATCCTAACCCTGATACCTCGGGCAATATGTACCGGCCCAATTTCCTTCATCATACACGACAAGCCCTCAGCGCAAAGCAAGAAGAGGTATGGGGAAATAGGGTCTCCCTGCCTGATTCCTCGCGAAGGTTTGAACACCAGAGAAAATTGACCATTAACTCTTACCGAGAACGAAACTGATGTCACACATTTCATCACTAAATCTCTCCATCTTGTTGAAAAACCAAGAGCAGTCATGACATTGTTGAGATATGCCCATTCCACACTGTCATACGCCTTTGCCATGTCTAGTTTAATTGCACATGCACCCGATTTGCCCTTCTTATTCCTTAGATAGTGGATACATTCATAAGCGATCAAGACATTGTCAGTGATTAACCTTCCTGGAACAAAAGCACTCTGTTCCTCTGCAATAATTTCGTCCAGGATTGCCCTTAATCTATTGGCCATGGCCTTTGAACAAATCTTGTACAACACATTGCATAAGGAGATTGGTCTAAAAGTTAGTTCATGTGGATTGGCCACTTTCGGTATCAAAACAAGCAAAGTCTGGTTTATCTCCTTTGGCATCTCCCCACCGTTAAGGAAGCCGAGAACCGCTGCAGTAACACGCTCCTTCAGAATATCCCAGCGCCTCTGGAAGAAACCTGCATTAAAGCCATCGACCCCCGGCGCCTTTGATGGTTGCATCTTGAACAGGGCCGCTTCCACCTCCTCCTGTGTAAACAACCTATCAAGCATTTCATTCATCTGATCAGTTACCTTTCGTGGTATATGTCTACACACCAACGACTGATCAAAGATTATCTTGTGCTTGAAACAGGTTCTGATAGAACACACTAGCCATCTGTTCGAGTTCTGCCTGATCAGTCGTCTCAGTTCCATCCTCCCGTCTCAGTACACGAATACGATTTGTATGACCTCTCGCCCGAAAGCTTTGGCACGAAAGAAACCGTGTTACGGTCCCTTCCTTCAGCCACGACATGCGAGACCGTTGCTTTTCCATAGCTTCCTCCCTAGCCAATAGTTCTAAGAGCTGGCCGACCAACTCTCTTTCTCGTGTCGTCGGTCCTTGATACAGCGTTCGTTATCTCTCCTGCTCAATCGTTCTCCTTGTTTCCTTCATTCTATTCTTGACCGACCCAAAAACTTCACGTTCCCAATCCTTCAAGGCCCCTTGCATTGACACGAGCGATGCATTCACTGCTGAAAGATCATCTCCACTAGCACCCGAGCCCCAGGATTGTTGCACAAAGCCGTTGTAGCCCTCATGTCGAAACCACATGTCCTCACAGCGAAAGGATTTTGCCTTCCTCCTCCTGCCGTGATGGTCAGGAGGCTTGTCCTCCGGGCGTACATTCACCAGCAGACCACAATGGTCTGATTTCACCAACTGGATATGTTGCATCGTCATCTGACCCAACACCTCTAGAAACCGGCCATCCCCGAAAGCCCTATCCAGACGGGCTTTGACGTTGTGATCACCCTCTTGTTTATTATCCCATGTGTATGGCAATCCAGAGAACCCAAGGTCACTGAAACCGCAGTCTGCCACCACATCCTGAAAAGCATCCATTTGCCATGTCTCCCTTTCATTCACTCCAAAGTGCTCCCCTCCATGTAGCACCTCGTTAAAATCTCCCGCACATAGCCACGGCGGCATAGCTGATTGCGCCCGGAGGAATCGAAGTAAGTACCAACTCTCCCTCCTTAATTCCCAGCGTGGCTGTCCATAGAACCCAGTAAACCTCCATTGTTGCACATTCAAACTTCCACATGATAGTAGAACATCAATGTGCGATTTTGACATGCTCTGAAGGGCCACCGTGACATCACCTCGCCAGAAGAGCGCCACACCGCCGCTCTGCCCGGTTCTCCGACAGCCTCGGCATTTGCAAAGCCAAGCTAATATCTTAACGCCATAGCTCGATCTTTAGCCAACCGAGTCTCTGACAGGAACACCACCACAGGCCTAAATTGCTCCACTATCTCGCGGAGCTCCTGAACTGCCGCAGCTTGCCCACATCCATGACAGTTCACACATAGGAGATTCATTGTGCCCGGCGGGGGCCGCCATCCGCAGCCGCCGCCGATCTTGCATTAGTGGTGTGTGTTGCTCTCTTCTATTTCTTAAGCAACTCCTCATGAACCTCCTCTCCATCAGTGTTGTCTCGTGCTCCCCTCAGCTGGTTTACACGAGAACTGACAAACCCCGCAGGCACCATCGCCGACGCGTCATCAAATGGCAAATTTAGGTCTGGTGTTTGTGAGGGAGTTGGCTCAGCGCTCCTAGGCTTTCTCTTCTTTGGAGCCTTCCTCCCATCATCCTTCTCATCCTGGAACAACTGTCTCCCAACGACGACGTTGCTCGCCTCCTTCCCTTGGTGTTAGGGCACTACCTTTCAAAGGTGATGTGACCTCCCTCCTCCTGTGCGATGAGTGCTCACTTGTTGGGCTCCTCGAAGCAAAGACGACACTACCACAAGAGACAAAAAGTACTCATTCCTGTTAATTAAGACAGGATCACTAGGTTTAGATCGGTGGGTGTTTGTCTTAACAGTGATGAGTAAAACATGATGTTCTGATGGTTAACCGAGACAGACTAGAGAGATAGAGAGAGGTCAGAGAGATTCACCATGGGTATTGGGAAGTAAGGAATGATACTCGTCGGTGTAGATGGAGTTCGCCGGTGCAGTGCGATGGCGGCCGCGTGGAGCGCAATGACGTCCGGAATGGCGAATGACAAAGGTGTTGGTGGCGCTTCCCATCGGCAGCAGCGCCCGTCTCGATCAGAATAGGGATAGGACAGTGGGAAACAGTGACGGCAGTGAACCTCGTACAGTGTGTCGTAGCTCCTACCTCCTATTTATAGCACTACGCGGGGCTCACAACCATGTTATTGGGTTGGGCGTCCCCGATCAGGACGCGATCAAAGGCCCAATTGGTCTTTCGGCCAACTGGTGGAGATCAATCTAACAATTCCATCCCAAATTACTTATCATTGTTTATTTTTGAATACAACATTTGATCATACTTATTCAAAAATTATGTACATCATTTGTATTGTTTGTGACTTACTTCATCATCAAAGTATTTTAAGTACAATTTGATGTTTTGCATATTTTTTCACTATTTTGTATTAAAATGAATGATCAAATATTATGATAAAAAACTAGCAAATGACAAGTAATTTAGCACGGAGGGAGTACTATGAAAGTTACTTTCTGAAATTCTTTGATGACGACTAGAGCTAATAACTGCATGATATTTTTCTTCTTTCACATCATCCCAGCAACACGAATAATTGGTCCATCGGCTGGTTGGTGAACAAGCAAATAAATTAAAGGCTCTTCGCCACTCCATGCAACTACAACTTCGCTATAAATAGATATATTTTTGATGTAGCGTGTGATCAGAACCAGGAAACTTTTTTAAAAAGAAAACATGTGTCATTTAGCTGCTAAAGGGGGACAACGTTCTAGAGAATAAGACAAGGAGCTAGCGTGCCTTATAGTTCCTGAGAATGGGCTGCTTTTTTTAAGACATGCAATGCACGTTTTTTATTAAGAGAAGAGAAATGAAGTACAACGTAGCGACTTTGGGAGAGACCAAAGCGCAAAAACAAGACTAACAAGACGAGGAGAGGAAGAAAGAGGACCCTACACCACCACCAACAGAACGAGAGGGACAACAAAGAGGAGCGTAGCCCGCTGATAACAGGGACGCCAAGAACACACGCACATCATCGGACTCCTAACATCTAGAGGCTTCAAAGGCCGGACGAGGATGCCATGCAGGACGATGCCACCAGGGAGGGAACGACGAGTACGCCGCCATCATCCATCGCGCCATGAAGGAGCAGACAAGTTTTCACCTTGCAGACCAAATGGCGATGGGAACGCAGCAACAACGCCTCCAGCGAGGTAAGCTACGCCAAGAAGCGCAGCCGTTGTTGGCTCGACATACGTCGGGCGAGGCTTTCGCCAAGTCCCAAACCCAACTCCCCTGAGCCGTCCTCGAAGCATGGATGGTAGAACAACCAATGGAGAACCAGTGTACGGTCCGAGGCATGAGAGCAACTGAGCAGCAGCAGCAGGCTAGCAAAGACCACCCGGACGACCCAAAGGTGAAGACGACGAGGGCGAGGAGGGAGGAGGCCCGAGCCAGCAGTAGGAGGCGCGCGCACGAGGCGCATGGAGAGGCGACGCCGGAAGGCCGCAGCGGCGAGGCGCACAGGGAGCGCCGGCCGGGAGGAGGAGGGGCCGGCCACCCTGCCGAGTCGAGGCCTGAGCGGCACAAGAGAGACGGAGGAGGCGGCACCAGGCGCAGATGCGGGGCCGCGAGCCAGCCGGAGGGGCGGTGGCGGCGAGAGCTGCGAGCCCAGGAAGCCGACCCCGGCACCGCGGGAGAAGCGGCCGGAGACCTCCAGCGCCCGGGAGGTCGTCGTCGGGGAAAGGTCGCCTGGAGATCCATCGAGCCGAGCCGGGTAGCGTGGGAGGTCGCCGTCGCCGCGGACGCCAAGGGAGGGGACACCGCGACTAACCAGGGGCGCTCGCCTCGGCCTGTGACAGCCGCCGGATGGGCCGTGGCGGCGCAGGCAGCAGATCTGGGCGGGAGGAGTGAGCCGTGACGGCCGGAACCGCCCAAGGTGGCGTGGCCAGCGGAGGGTCCGCCAGATCTGCCGCAGCTCGGCTCCACGCCTCCGCAGGCGGGGGCCCCACCACCACGCCGCGACGGCGGAGGAGGGGAGCGCCCGGGACGCAGAGGGGGAAACACGCTGAGCGAGGGTGAGAAGCACCTCTCCCGCCATGGTGGGCGCCCTGCGCCGCCCGGAGCGAAGGCGGCACAACCCTAGATCCGGATCTAGGGTTGGTTGAGGAGCACGAGGGGAGGAGGGAGGCGGGAGGCCGAACAGGTGCCCGGAAGGCAGAAGAGGCCTCCGCACCGCCCGCCGACCAGGCGCAACCTCGGTGGTGGTGTGGGAGGAAGAGGCAGGAGGGAAGGGAAAGGGAGGAAAGGAGGGCGCGGGGCCGTGGTTGTGCGCCACCCGCCACTGCCGCCACCGGACGGAGGGGACGGGCGGGCCACGGCCGTGGCGAGGACTGGCGCGTGAGCGGAGCCCCGAGGTGCCCTCAGCTAAGAGCGACGCGAGGGAGGGGGACGACTTTTCGCTTTTTTCTTCTTCTTCTCTCTTTCCCTGAGAATGGGATGCAATGGGAACTTGAATTGAAGCAACTCAGAGTTGATTCGATTTGGATCATGGAGAAAATTGTGTCGGTGGATCAGACCTTGATGTTGCCTGTGTACAATTTGCATGCAACCCGTCCTGATCCAGCTTAGCAATTAGCCGAACATGCGCATAGGGGAGTGTCTAAATGGACAAAATGGAGAAGAAGGTGTCTTTGGAGGGTGCTTTACTTCCTTCCTTGATGAATGATGATGTGATGTTCAGCCCAATTTGAATGGCCTGTAGTGGCCTATGAGCATATCTGCACGTATTTGGTACGTACCACATTGCTAGTTGAACAAAGGTGAAGTCTACTTATAAGTATTTGTCCAACAACCATATCATCTTCAGGTTAACTTTTTTACACGAAGCGGGGACGAAAGTATAATTAGGGTGCTCTGTGTACACTTGCTCAGCCCCGCAAAAGGGTTTGGCAGGGACAAAAGTGTAAGTATATTTGTCCAACTTTTTTCACTACGTGAAAACCTCAAATAGGTCACGCAGCATTTGTAACGGGCCCTTAACACTCGTTACATGGACCCCATCTGTAACGGTTGTTGTTTGGCGCCCGTTACGCATAAGCGCAGGTGCCTCGACCCACCTCGCCGACCTCGCCACCACAACGCCGCTACAATGAGGACTTCGCAACGGACTTCTTAAACGTTACATGTTTTCTTTTTAACGGACGTTAGCATGCGTCCGTTACCGATGACTTTCCTATTGGAGACGTGGTTTTAGGACGCTGCCTCATTTTATGACAACCCAATTGGTGACGCTTGTTTGGACCTAGCATCTCCTTTGTTTTCTCACAATAGAGATGCGTGTTGTTATTACGCTCGTTGTCTTTATGCTCGACCACTCCGCTATCTCCGACAACTACACTCGCTCTCTCTCCTCCGAGGGCCCCACTCGCTCTCCCCGCCGCTGTGCAGCAGCATTTTTGCGCGCTCTGGCCCCCTGCGCGCGCTCTCTCCTCGAAGCCGGCGCCGCAGTAGCCAGCGGCCACCGGCGTGACGACGTAAGGTGCCGGCGACGCCGACCGGGCGCCGCCCCTCCGCCCGCCGTCGTCAGATGTCCTCCAAAGCAGCAGCTTATCCTCATCCTCGCGGCGCTCCCTCCGCGCCGCCGCCGCCGTCCTCCAGCCGCTGCCGCCGCTGCTGCGCGACGCCTTGTCCTCCTCCTCGGAAGTGCTTGTCTCAGGTGGAAATTGCCCCTTTTATTGAACTTTGCTGTCTAATCCTCTTACTCATCGGTTTTGGTGATGCATTATGCTCATTTGATGTATGAAAATTGCAGATGGTTGCTCGCTCGGGCTTGGATGTATGTGAGTAAGTCCAGATTGGGCCAGTTCTTTAAGGGGTCAATGGTTTTCTAGATCAAGCGAGGGAGATATGAGAAACCGTGGTGTTCGTGCAATGCTTTTCCCCTGTATAGATTGTCTCAACCGAGAAGTTCGGACAACGGGATAACATTTTCATCATTTGATCACACGTGGTTTCAAAGAAAATTACGTGTTGGAATAAACATGGTGAGGAAGGGCTTAATGAAGTCGCGGGATGCCTAAATGAAGGCGAAGCGCGACACCATGCTACGGGCCTGAATAATGAAGGGGTAGCGCTATGCCATGATGAAGAGCTTGATGAAGGTGGAGTTTTGATGAGAAAATGAACCATTCCACCAATTGTGATGAGGCCGAGGATATCACCGATCAAGAAGTTACGGGCTTCAATGATGGTGAGTTGTTGCAATGTGTGCACAATGTTGATCAAATGTTGCGGGATGTTGAGTTTCAACGAGTGTATACAGCTTCTGAATTAGCGAGGCTGAAGCAGTTCGTTGAAGATTCAAAGAAACCCTCTATCTGGTTGCAGAAGTACTCTCGCCTTTACGGTGATCTAAAACTTGCTTAAGGTAGATCATGGTTGGAGCAACAAAAGTTTCAAACAACTATTGGATCTCCTTAAGGACATGCTACCCGAGGGAAACCAAATAGCCGAGTCTGTCTATGAGGCAAAGAAGATAATTTGTCCTCTGGGAATAGAGGTTGAAAAATTCATGCTTGCAAGAACAATTGTGTATTGTTCCGTGGAGATTATGGACCTTGACAAGTGCCCCAAGTGTGGGTTCGATTGGTACAAGAGGAAAAAAGATGGTGGTGATGATAACAATGCTGATGATGACGAGAACGAGCCCGTGGAGATCACAGGCAAGAAGAAGAAGAAGAAGAAGAAGAAGAAGAAGAAGAAGAAGGTTAAAGGGGCTCCTGTGAGGGTAGCATGGTATTTTTGCATCATTCCTCGGTTGAGAAGATGGTTCGCCACATGAAAGGAGGCCCAACTCTTGCGTTGGCATAAGACACGAACGAAGGAAGTTGGCAAGATTAAGCACCCCGCAGATGGCTAACAATGGCAAAATATTGATTCCCACTTTGAGGAATTTGCCGGTGAAAGCATGAACATTTGGTTCGCTATGAGCACAGATGGCGTGAACCCATTCGGTAACCAGAGCTCAACACATAGTACCTGGCCCGTCAGTCTTGTCAATGTACAACCTTCCACCGGCTATGAAAGAAACGAAATACATGATGTCGACAATATTGGTCTCCGGGCTAAAGCAACCTGGCGACCATATTGATGTCTACTTGAGGCCACTAGTTGATGACTTGAAGATACTTTGGAAGCCTGGTGTGAAGGAGGTTTGGGATGAGTTTGGCCGTGAGGAGTTCACATTGCACGCCATGTTGTTCACCACCATCAACGACAACCCGGCTCATCGCAACCTTTCTGACCAGAGTAAAGGGAAAGGTGCAGCTTGCCCACACTACTTGGAAGAAACTTGTGCAGTGTGGCTAAGAAATTCTCATTTATGGGGCACCGCGTTTCCTCAAGAAGAAACATGCCTACCGGACATGGATTGTCGCTTAATGGGGAAAAGGAGAATCGACAGCGCCAATGCATGTGATCGAGATCACTCCACTTGCAAGTCAAGGACGTCAAAACTATCGAGGAGTTACCCAAATTATCTGAAAAGAAACTTCACAAAAGAAAGAAGCGAGATGGTGAAGAAGAAGAAGATGGGCGAGGAATGTGGAACAAGAAATCAATTCTATGGGAGCTAGAGTATTGGCCACTTTTGGATGTCGTCATTCGATTGACAACATGCACGTCAAGAAGAATGTGTGAAGCTACTTTGGGAACATTGCTACAACGTAAGTCGAAAGGAAAAGATCATAAAATGCAAGGGAGGATCTTAAAGAAATGGGCATTAGGCCGGAGCTCTATGCAAAGGAAATAGACACGGGGATGGACCTTCTGTTCTCTTGCTGCAACCACCTTGTCAAAGCGAGAGAAAAGAATTTCGTGAGTTTTGCATGGTTTGAAAGTACCTTCGTGCTACTCATCGAACTTCAAGAGACTAGTGTCAGTGAAGGACATGAAAATGAATTTGAACTTGATGAAATCTCATGATTGTCATGTGTTGATGACATCTATTCTTCGTGTTGCACTAAGAGGTATCAAGGCAGGCTGGTTCGCGATGCGATCACGAGCTTGTGTTTATTCTTCAATGAAATAGAACAGAAGGTGATTGATGAGGAAAAACTATTGGACTTAGAGAGGAGGCATTTCGAGACCCTATGCCTGCTTGAAGCTACCTTCCCACCATCATTCTTTGATCTCATGCTGCATCTAACAACACACCTCACGAGGGAGATCTGGTACCTTGGCCCATCTTACCTTCATCAGATGTTTCCATATGAGAGGTACTTTGGATTCCTCAAATCATTGGTACATAACAAGTCATTTTCGGAGGGAGCCATTGTTCGTGGCTATGAGACCATCGAAGCAGTGGAGTGGGCCATGGGTTATATGGACCCCCAAAACCCCATTGGTGTGCCTCGTTCACGGCATGAAGGTAGGCTTTCAGGTGTTGGGACCACAGGGAAAAGTCAATCACTCCGCACCCGGAGGACTTGAAGGCTCATTTCACCGTGATAGAGCAGGCGTGAGGTTACACCATTTGGCAATGAGCACAAGCAACAACTACGTGAACAAAACCTTGGCTATACTGAGGATTGGGTTGCAAAGAGGCACATGCAATGCTTCAACAGTGGCTCCGAGATTATGTCCAAGAGTGGCGCTGTCTGCTATAACCGACGATCTAAGAAAACTAGCAGCAGGGCCATTATTCATTGTTACAACATATCAAGCAATGGATATCAATGGATACACGTTCTACACCATGGCCTAGGATGCCAAGAGCGTCTATCAAAATAGTGGTGTGCGTGTACGGGCCATCGACAATAAGAAGAACACAGCCACATATTATGGTCAAATAGAGGAAATTTGGGAGCTTGATTATGTAGGATTCAAGGTAGCCTTGTTTCGGTGTAGATGGGTCACCAATGCGAAGAGAGCTATGATCAAGGACAAATTTGGTTATGTTAGTGTTGATCTCCGGGTCTTTGGTTACAAAACCGAACTGTTTGTCTTCGCCAAGGATGTTGAGCAAGTGTTCTATGTACCTGACCTTAAAAAGAATAACTGGAGTGTGGTTTTTCCTGGAAAAAAAAGGATTGTTGGGGTTGAAAATGTTGTTGAGGAGGAATACAACCAGTTTGATGAAAGTCCATCCTTTCACACTTCATACATGCCCCAAGTCTTGGGAGCTGACAAAACACCATACTTGCGAAGCGACCATCGTGAAAAGATCCATATACAAAAATCAAAGAAGAAAAAGAAGCAAGATAGATTTTTGCTGAATCCGATCCTTTTTGTAAAATGCAGGGATGTCTATTGCTGGAAATGGAATCCTTTTTGTAATATATATAGGATGTGTATTGGTGGAATTTGAATCTCCTTTCTGTAATATATGATGCCTATATATTCTGCCTAAGATACTGCCTAAGATGCCTATAAGCGAGATGTGCAATTAGTAGTACCACTCATCGGAGAGTATTGATATTATTTTGTGTACATTTCATCAAACTTCAAAGAGTTTGACTCCTCGATAAACGAGATGTGCAATTAGTAGTATCCACTCACTCATCGGAGACGCGTCTCCTGTATCTTCTCTCCAAAATAAATATCCGTTGCCCCAACCCCTTCTTCTACCCGCGAAACCACCACAGCCCCTTCATCTACCCACGGGAAAACCACAACTGCCTAAACTCCTCGTCGTGCCCCTCCGCCGCACTCATGGCATCGAGGAGCACCGTGGTCATCGCGAACTCCCGGTGAGGTCTTGGCGATCATCGTTGGCCGAGTCGGTGCGACATCGAATCAGCCTATGGAGGACCTCTGCAGCCTACGGGCAACCCACAAGGACATGCTCCACCCCTGCCGCGATAGAGACGTCGGTAGGCGCCTGGCACTGGAACGGGTTCCAGTCGAGTAGATGCAGAACAACGACCCCGTCGGCTACGACGTCTTCCTTCGTCTTTGGCTGCAGCCGGCAACCCGGTGGCTTCCTCACGGGATGGATGACATCTTGGTAGGAACCGCAGCCCTCAGCCTCCCCTCGACAAGCTCCACCGCGCTGCCAAAGACGGGCATGAGGGGGCGGTCTATGTGGCCGCCGTCTTCCTCTGAGAGCCAACAGGGCCGACGCCGACGCCACGCATTGCGTACATGAAAGAGGTTGAGGGCGAGGAGCAAGGCGTGGCATCCACGTTTGATCGCAATGTGCAATCCTTAGATATCCGCATCGTGGGGTCAATCGGCAGCAAATTAGGAGTGTCGCCCTCAGTGGCCTCCGCCCGCCGCCAACGGCGGTGGCGCGAGGCAACATTCAACATTGCGCAGCAAAGCATTCTCATGCAGACGGAGACGGGTTTTGCATGTATTTCATAGTGATGAATGTAGGCTTCATTCTGAATGTAATGTGTTCTTCTATCGTGTAAAGTATCGTCCAATCGGTTATTGATAGACAAGATTTGATTTCTCACATTTAGTCAAATCAAGGTTGCGCCCTCTGCTTCCTCCTCTGTTCTATTGGAATGAAGAACAGTTTGTGTGGGAAAATGAGGCGAGGATTAACCATCCGCGTCTCTAATAGGTGGGGCCAGTTCTATTGGAACGAAGAACAGTTCTCATTTCTCCTTTTAATCTGTCAAATTTTGTAACATGTATTTCTCCGTCAGACTTAGTCCAAATTTGATGATTTTTTTCCTATTTTTTTAAAATCCCCATCTTTTCATTAATTTCATTATTTAGTGTATATTCCGTTTCATGAATAATGTTTATATGCATTTATCTTGTTCTTTGTAAGTACAACATAGAAATAATATTTGTTTTCCACAACCATTAGTAATGAAACATTGCATTTCGTAATCTTAAGGTGAACACAAGCTTGTGTAAAAATTTCAAATGCGTACGAGATCGAACATGTTGCAAAGTGTGGAAAACTTCAATGTTTAAGCAACATTCTAAGAAACTATGTGAGAGATGTAGCCATTTGTACACAAGGATATTCTTCCTTTATCAAAACCATTTGAATTTTTTATGACAAGTTTAGGTACCCAATTTATGTTACCACATCAATTTGTAGAATTTTTGGAGCAAACTAAGATGTTATTATAATTGTTATATCACAAGCATGAGATGTATATTCGAATTATAAGAATGTTGGGTACACAAGTATGATTGTTGATATTTTATTAAAATACTAAATATCCAAATATGAATTGATGTTATTTTTAATGAATTTTTAGGTGTTGTTTTACCGGCTCTAATATTTGATGGATGCGAGTTTCATTTCTAAAAATAGTGTCGGCCCACGCATCGATGTCGGCCTATATAAAGAAGATACACTGAGCGGCGACAGTTTACTAACCGTCGGTGATGACTATCCATTATGGCGTCGGCGAGCAAACCTTGCTGTTCAAAAATTCCACCTATATTGACTATAATGCCCATGGAATTCCAATTCCACAAGAGAGTCGTTCAAAGGCACGCCAGTAATTTCCGTGAACATAATAACGCGCGAGGACATATACTCGAGTCTAATTGACAGATCCACCACGCCCGTACTCTCCGCCGCCCTCCTTCTCCAGCCCCTAGCCCGCCGCCGCTCTCCGCCCCTGCTCTTCTCCAGCCCCACCATTCCCGGCGTGACGTCGGCGAAGCGGCTCCAGCCGTGATGACGGTGACGAGGACGTGGTTACTGGCGTGCGGACGGCGTCCCGGCCAACCTAGAGACGGTGGACGCGGATCCGCATCCCCGGCCACGACAGACGGTCAGCCACCTCGAGCAGAGGCGACGCGGATCGGGCCTCTCCGACCACCACGAGAACAACTACTTCATTCGCGACGGAGGTTAGTCTTGCCAACCCCCAACGTCCTCTCTCCGCCACCCAATCTGCTATTCTGTCAAGGTGGATTAGGGAGACATGCTACTTTACGGTTGTTCACATAGGATTATTCTCCTGGAATTGCCTGCATTAGTACAACATGCCTTAATAGTTCATTTTAATTTATTACTGTGGATTTGATGGATGAATTTTGTTGCTCCAAGTCTGTTTGAATAAATTGTTGCTAACGGATGAACTTATATGAACTGTTGAAATTTGTTTTGCTTGAATGTACGGATCGTGATTATGCTTTGGACCTGTTAGCATACTTTAATTCTAATTGCTTTGTCCTCTTGTTGCATGTACATGGAACACACAATTCATTCTTCGAAGTTGGACAAGGAAGCGGTTGAAGGAATTTAGTCTACGCTTTGATATATAAGCATATTGCTTCACCCTGTCAAAATGGTTAGCACCTATCCCCAACTTTGTATGCTAATATCAACTATTTTCTGTCGGAGAATAAGAATTTATCTTATTTTGTTTAGGTTTTCAGCCTAGCTTATGTTGCTCTCTGACGACGACATATCATCTATGCATCTCCACAACACCAAACTCCTCTACCTCCGATTGCACCATCACACGGCCCATCGATGGTGAACCTTGTTCACGACCTATCGACGGTGATCCTTCTTCCAGGTCACTCAAGACATATCTTGCTGCGAGTAGTACTCGATCCCGCGGGTCAAGGACACAAACCAAATGGCGGAAGACAAGTTGATCGGACTTGATAACAATTATTGGCCTACCCGGATCTGCGAGGATAGATTTGTATTGGATGCAGGTCTCATTGCTCGAGAGGGTGTCAATCAGCAGGCGGTTGAAGATCTCTCACCAATTGAGAAGGAAGAGCTATTCACGGTTTTAGAGGAAAAGTTAGATTACCCACCAATCTGTGAATACATTCGCAAGAAGGCGATTAAGGCAGCTATGTCGAGATTGCAACCTTGCAACGGCGGTTCAAGACCCATTTAAGAAAAATATGTGAGCCAAGAGGAGACTCCTTTGTGAAGCATGCCTTTTGCAGCCGAAGACTAGACCGTGTTTGTGCAGAAACCAATTCCCTAGATTTCGATTGAGCGAGGATGAAAGAAAAGAGAGCATTGCATGATAAGCCACGGGGCCACGGGCGAGAAAAGGTTATGTTCGTAAAAGGAAAGAGTGGGAGGAGGAGGATGCAAAGCTAGTAAGGAAAAACAGAACCCTTGGGACCAATTTCCGGACGTTCGAGGCCTTATCTGCGGGCAAGGGTAGGGAAGAGGAAGACCGCTAGTGCAAGAAGTGGGGACATAACATTCAGTAACCCTGCAGTGGTGGGGGTAGCAACTAGGGTGAAAACACTTGCAGCTCAGGCTAGCGATGGTTCTTCGGGGTTAGGGAGAATGATATCCTCACCGCAACACTTTCCGAGGCGTGTCTAGTTCACTTAGGGGTAAATGGTTTGGTGAAGAGTTTGCTGGAATGTACGGAAGAAGAGGAACAAGAAGGCTGGACCGCAGATGGAAGACCTAGTTGGTGAAGCAGTCACCAAGATTGTCTCCATTCTAGCGTAATCGAGGCTTTGATATACGGAAAATGTACTTCATCCTCCCCAATCACCACCGTCGATGGCGGCGAGGAAGAAGATGTGCATGGCCTCGAGGAAGAAGATGTGCATGGCGTGAGGAAGAAGAAGCACGTGGCGAGAGGAAGACCATTGGCATGTCGGCGAGGCGAAGGTAGTCAACAACACATTGATAGTCGATCACCTATCTTTGGACACAATAGATAAGGACGAGCCAACCAAATTGCAGCCTTTTGGATGGCTCCGGGAATAAAGTGGAGCTACTAACTCTTGTCTTTCCATTGCAAAATACTCTCCATACGATCGTGCAGGGATGGGTATCTTTGTGGTGCAACCTAGTTATGTGTGGGGCAATACGGGTCACTACCTCTGCTGTACCAATTGGGGGATGAAGTAACAACCCTAGTGAGGCTCTCTGTCTAAGGATCCAATGGTCAAAGAACAGGATCCATGTACCACCCATTACAAGAAATACCAACCCCTGCTCCCACATCGGGTGGCAGGGTACATCATCGAGATGGAGTTACCGCAGCTCGGCGTCGATGAAAGCTCGGCGGCGGATCGGCAAAACTACGTGGCAGGAGCATCGACAGCAGGAGGAGGGCGGGCAATCTCCGCCTAGAAGCGTGCACGGATCAGCAAAACTACGCGGCGGGAGGAGCATCAACAACAGCGAGGAGGAGGAGGCAATCTACGCCTAAAGCGGCGGATCGGCAAAACTACGCGGCGGGAGCATCGACACAGCGGAGAGGAGGAGCAATCTCCGCCTAAGCGGCGGCGGCGGCAGGAGGAGAGACAATCTCCGCGACGGCGGACCGCGAAGAAGGGGCGAAACCTGCCTAGAGATGAGCTTCTTAACTGTTTTTGGACAAAACAGGATCGAAAATACAAACCTGTTGTGCCTATGTTGTCAGAAGAGGACTTACAAGCTGCTGGACCGAATTGTGCCAGGTTGCATGCTTACACCATGGAACACAGTAAGGATAAACTAGGTTTTCCGGCAAAGTTGCACGAAGACTCCTTTCATGTTCTTTGGTGATTTAATGTTAAACATTGCATTCAGTCACGTGTATGACCTTATAACTCTGGTTGCTCTAGATGAGACCTTCTTGAGGTTGTGGACATTGTAAGTGCCTTAAAATCAAAATAGATATTTCTTTAATTTTGACCACAAAGTTCGTGCATGTTAACATTTGGATTTTTTTTAGGAAAATGATGGACAAGGCAGCGGAGATGAAGATCAGTGTTAGGTTTTTAGATCCACAGGTTCTCACGACCACAAAGATTGATAAGGAGTCTACTCTTGTAATAAAAGCATTGAGAAATGCAATGACGAATGACTACGTGGTGGGTGCCTTACGCGGTGGCCACTATGTAGCACGATCATCATGTATGAAGTTCAAAGAGGTTTGGTATCTAGATTCTGCAAAACATAATCCCGCGCGAAAGTTCGAAGACCTCCGAGCGCTTGTGCAATGGTCCGTACCTTGTAGGTTTTGTTCACAAAATTCAATCTCTTAGTGTTTCTAATTAGGGATGAAAACGGTTCATTGTTATCGTTTTTTACCGTATTATATCACTTATTATTTTTAACTAATTTTTTTCATCGTATTATTCTGTTTTGATCTATTCATTTAATAAAACAAATAAATTTGTCAAATTTGTGATATATTTGTAGAATTTGAAATTTGTGATACCGTTCACGCTTTCCGACCGTTTTCATCCCTATTTCTAATCGGTATTGCTGATCATGCAGGGCCTCTGAAAATACCTGCCCAAAGGACGAAGTGATGAAAGGAAAGAAGAAAAAGCTAAAATCCAATCTGACATTCAAGCACAAGCCAAATACCACTGTAAGACCCAGGTTTTTTTTATGGTCCCTTCATACCAATTTGGTACTGCATTAACTTGTCATTTTGGTACCTCGATGCGCAGTGTGCTCAGCAGCCATCGGGGTCCTTTTTGCATGGATTCCATGTGGCATTCAATATGTTCAAACTACTCGAAGACATACCTCACATCAAGAAGGTTGTTGTAAGTAGATAATGCTCTCACCCTTGTCTCTGCTCATATTCTCCATTTGATTTTAGAAACTGATTTGTACTTGTATTCTCATAGTTATTTTATTTTGTAGGATTTCAAACCTGCCCTAAATGTTTCTACAGAAGATCTAAAGTCGGTCCGGGAGATGTTGTGTGAGTACATTGTTAAGGAGATCCTCGGCGAACGGCAACCTCTATAATGGTGCACCGTGAGTTCATTGTCTTGCGACAAACTTGAAACTTGCTGCATTCAAAGCTAGTTTAGTCGAGAAGCACAACAGCGGTCGGATGTTGCCTGGTTTAGACAGTTTTCTCAAGACTCCATCCAAACAAAAAGCACCGATGACGAACTTGAAACTTTAGCATGCATGTCGATCTGATGAGGAACTTGATGTGATCTCGCATTGTGTATATATATGTGATCTTGCTTGTGTATATATGTGATGAGAATGTGTTTGTGATGTCTCCTTGCATTCTTTGTGGTGGCTGCCAAATCTGGTTGTTTCCGAGGATGCAGCCCCGATCCGTGGTTGCCAAATCTGGTGGTTTCGGGATGCAACGAGGAAAAGCAGGCATTCTTGTAGGTGCCCTACGTATCGATCATGGGCGTTAAGTAAGGCACGTTACAAAAAATGATCCGTGAGTAACGGGCTTCACTTGGCACGCGTTACAAGTATGACAAAACCTATAACGCCGCATAAAGGCCGTTACTAATCTTGATCGGTGGGCCCTAGAAGTTGATGCTTTCGTCCGACGGAGGAGGCGGCGTCCGAGCAGCGTCTCCTTTCGTCCAAACAGAGGAGACACGCGTACAAAAAATGCGTCTCCTTTCGTGGAGACACGTGTCCACAGCAAACGTCTCCGATATTGAGTTCATGTAACGGGCTCGGTTTCTATATCCGTTACAAAAGGTCCATGTGGACCCAGAGAAACAGACATTTCAGGTGACCGATAACTAGTTTCGGTAACGGTCTTTGTTAGACACCCGTTACTAATGCAGTGTTATGAGTAAGCTCGATCTGCACTCATTACCAAAACTCCGGTGGGCCGGAGAAACAACCATTCGGTGACCGCTAAGTAGTTGTGGTAACGATCTTTGTTCGACGCCCGTTACAATTACGTGTCATCAGTAACGTGCATCGACCCGTTACCTTTGTTGGCTTATTTGTAACGCCTGATAGGTAACGAGTGTTTTGCCCGTTACCAATAGCCATCCGCGCCCGTTACCAATGTCTGTTTTTCACGTAGTGTTTGTCCTAAAGTGATTTAAAATAGCATTAAAGGTAAGATTCAAAACTTTGATGATATACGGTGTTAGATTTAGGGATAGATTCAGATGTCTGGAAATCCGTATTCGTATCCGCTAAAAACGCGAATATGAAATCTGTATTCGTATTCGTTTTTAATATGGATGTTAGACGGATGTATTCGAATCCGATTTTCAACATTTTCCGTATTCGACGTTATCTGACATTATTCGACAAAAATCTGATATATCCGACATTATTCGCATCTGCAAAGAATAAAGTACTCATAGAAGTCATCTAAATTTTATTTCTATTACAAAATACTAATTACAAATGATGTTAATTTTAATATTTCTACTAAAATAATTTTTTACACCATTTTAACTATTAAAAATTATCTATATAACAACTAACTAATTATGTTAACCTAATATTACTAGGTTATATAATGATCTTTTTAAATTAATTTTAATGTGGCTAATCATAATAATTTTAAATACACTATATTATTAGCAAATAAAAAATTATATTTAAATGTATTTATGGACTTATTTTTACTATTAAAAGATGTTTATATATTTGCAAAATACTTATTTTATATTTATTTGATTGCTTGATTTATTTATTAATATATATTTTATTTGCAATAAGATATCTATTATGTACAATGATCATAATTTACTCTCTACTTGTAACATGATTTGATCAATTACAAAACCATCGATAAATGAAACTGATACTCGTTATACTCTATGCTATAAATCAAGTAAGTATTTAAATGCGAATCCGATTCGAAATATCCGTTTTGTATTCATATTCGAATTTGAATTAAAATGTGATAAATAGTGACATCCGAATTCGTATTCGATCCGAATCCATCTCTAGTCAGATTTCAAGTATTAATTAATTGGACCCATATCTGTCATAAAGTGATTTAAAATGGAATTAAGGGTTTGGAGGGGAACTTGCTCCTTAATTGTTAGACTTAATTATTCTGATGAATAAAACAGTGGTAAGATACTCCCTCCGTCCCATAAAGAATGTAATTCTAGTTTTTTTAGGACAGATTAGTGGTGCCATGAAAAGACTTTGATACCCTTATTTGTTAGCCAAATGTAGTAAATTTTGACATGTAAATCAAATTTGGTTGCTTAATTAGGTAACTAATTAGATCTATTTTGTAGCATTGCACTCTTTGGGAAAAAACTTGGGTGCGCTGGCGCTGCCGTGCGCACCCCCTCCAGCGCATGTGTGACTGCGACGTGGGCCACCCCTGCCTCTGCACCCCTGCGACGTGAGCCACCACTGCCCCTGCACCCCTGCCACACTGCGTACCTGCGTGCCTTCGGATCGCAAACGGAGGTATCAGTGCGCCTGGCTGGTTGCGGTGCGCACCTATTTTCACTCTTTGTGAGATTTTTTTTCAAAAGTTAGAATTGCGGGACGGAAAGAGTATGCCACATGTCTATTTCATTTCTCGGTGGTTGTTGAGTTTGATGACCACCGTATCTGCTAGACTACTTTAAGTCTAGTTTGGTAGCCAGCGTTACTACATGTCTACAGCAGTAATAGTAAGTTTCTTCATTCATTCAACTATATATGGTACGGTAAGAAATATTGAAGTTGTTGGCCGGCATATATAAACCTATCAACTAGAAAGCCGGATCACCTCTGCAGAAGGAGCAGATAATAGCTAGAGATGGTTGACATGGCGGCAGTTGCGTGGCAAGACCTGTTGTTGCCTGGGAATGGGATGCACGGGGAATGGGAGTCGAGGTTTTAGATCCAGTAGTGCTGAAGCCGGTTCTACGCTTGTGCCAATAACAGGACCCCTACGATGGGACGGAGTGCTCGATGGTGCCGGGCCCGATCGATGCACGCTGCTGCTGCTGTGCTGCACATTTTAGCCGCATGCGCCAGGTCGACACTGCTGAAGATGTCGCGGTCACGAGCACTAGCTCGAACACATCATGCTCCGGCGCTGTGCCACCAAGACACACCAACAGGCATCACCGATACAGCGGCACCAGGCAGCATGATGTGCTACTCTCTTGCATACCCGGCCGGCCGGGAGAGTGGAGACCTCTTGATTAACAGCAATATGACCTAGAAAGTACAATTGTACCAATTGCTTCCCTCCAAACTCCATTTCATAAATAGTTAACTAATAATTTTGTACTATCTCTGAGTGGTTGGTGATGAACTGATGATGGTACGCAGCTGCTGGACTTTAAGTTAAGATGGCTGCATTAGCAGTATTTAACTATTGTAGTAAGTTTCTTCTTTTTTCATTAAGAGAAGAGAGTTTCACAAAAAGCAACACTTAGAAGAACCCCTAAGGCGCGAGAGAAACCGGAAAGAAAGAAGGACAACAACCAGAGATGAGGAAAGAGCCTTTCACCAGCACCACTACACAACAAGAAGCAACCACAAAACGACCTAACACGACGCCGAAACCTGCAGAGGGGAACACCAAGTGGACCTACACATCACCGCCTGACCAACATCTCGGAACAGGCAGAGGTTGGGCGAAGGGGGCCTGCAGGACGACGCCTTCAAGAAGGGAACGACAACAACATCGCCATCGTCCGCCCGCTCGCGAAGGGCGGGCCGCTCCGCAGCAAAGGATCATGGAGGCCGCGACAGCGCCCAGCAGGGTGAGTTACGGAGGGTCGCAACCGCTGCCGACAGTGCCGGCTTTCGCCAAAGGCCTCAAAATCCAACCTTCAGAGCCGCTCGTCGTAGCCGAGGTGAGAGGCAGGGCGATGGGAAAACAGCAGGGCACCACGGCGTTGGCAATGGAGAGCAAGTAGGTAGCACCGGAGCCGGATGGGGGCTGCAGCTCGGGCAGCCAACCACCCGACGGCCCGCCAAGACCTAACCGCCCGGCCCAAGGGAGGACGGGCCGGGGCCGGGAAGGCGCCGTCGGCGTAGAGGGGCGGCGGCAGCTCGCGCGGACGCCACGCCCCGTGAAGGACGCTAACAACAGCGGCTTCCACGCCTAGGCCCGCGTCACCGGAGTCCGACCATGGCAGGGAGAGGAGAGGTAGGGGAAGGGCACCTCCCGCCGCCCGCGACCGACGAAAGAGAGGTGGGGGCGGGAGGGAGGGGCCACGGCGCCTGCCACGAAGAGGAGGCGGCGGCGGCAGTGAGCGCAATGACGGAGTCGCGGTAGCAGGCGAAGAAGGCCGCCATCAGCAGGCGGTCGCAGAGCGGTGGAGCGGCGAGGGCCGGGCGGGAGGCGGGGAGGCGGTTCGGCGTCGAGGCGGAGGCCGATGGCCGGCACCTCCTCACTCAGCGTCGGCCGGGCGCCGGGGAGGTCATGCCACCGGAAACCGGCGATGGAGACGGGCGAGGTTCACGGGGCGTCGTTGTTGACATTCAAAAGTTGTAAACAACAAAGAATCATAACTTGTAAAGATCTAAAACTTTTATTCACAATGTTTCTCCACTCGAGGTCGTTTCAAAAATTCAAATGTTCAAATTCGAGAAATTCAGACATACTTTTTGTTGACGAAAGTAATTCAAATTATAAATAGTTCAACTACGAAATTTCATAAATTGTCAATACCGACAACTTTTATTTTGGTCATTTGATCATCCGGTATTGTTGTAGTAACAATCTTCACAAATTCTATACATCTCTCATATAGTTTCATGAAATTATATAAGAGATATAGGTTTTGTGAACAAAATTATTACAAATTTGTCGAATGAAGTTATTACCCTTATAAAAGTTTTACATCTTTAGAAGTAATGAAACTTTGTAATTGAAAATTTTTTGATTTGAATTAATTTACTACTTCAAAATTTAATTTCAATTTATGGCAAAGATCATTTTCCCGTCAGTTAGAATAAGGTTCACGGCGAAAATCTATTTTGCCGTGAGCCGCTCTAGGCAAAATAGCTTTCTGCCGTCGGCCGAAATGGGCTCTCGGCAAAAAGGCATTTTGCCGTGAGCTGCTCTCGGCAAAGTCATTTTTGCCGTGAGCCGAGCTATTTGTTGTGAGTTTTCCTGATGGCCGTCGGGAAAAGGTATTTTGCCGTGAACTGGACTTTTGGCTCACGGCAAAACACCCGCTCACGGCAACATTGAGCTTTCCGGTAGTGTATATTGCACGAAGAAACATAAACACTGTGCAAACAGAGAAGTGGAACATACTCAGGACCTTTGCAACCTAACACCTAAGTTTTCGTTTAGTCACACCGCGTCTTTACTTGTATGTGTAACTACAAAGGCAGCCATTTCAAGATGTAAGAGTTTTCGTTCTGGAATGCATATATGCTAGCTAGAGGCCGACTACGATATATATATATGCTGGATTGTAATAGTTGCTCTTGATTCGTGAAAGGCTACTGCTGGTTTAATTTCCTTGATTTTTATTGCTGGAGTTACTGTACTATAGGGCGACATCTGATCCGGCATTTGGACGCTCAACTGATGTTAATTAGATGGAAGAGCTAGCCACAATGACATGGATGGACACATGGTGGTTATACAAGGCAACCGTAAATTTTGATTTGTAAAAAAAAAACCATTGCTCATTTGAAGCTCAGTGAAGCTTGCCTCTGATCTGCAACTCAAAATAATAGATGCTTAAAAAATCTTATTTTTCTACTACAACATATTTTTTGGGCTGCATTTTCATTCCAATTAAGGGGAGCGTTCTCAAAAAAAAAGTAAAAAGGGGAGTGCTCACTTGTTGGGCTCCTACGAGAGGCAAACACTACCGCGAAAGGCAAGAGGACACAACAGAATTAAGAAGAACTAGGAAAGTTTTTAGTAGTACTCTCTGGTATTCTTTGATGACGACTAGAGCTAATAACTGCATGAGATTTTTCTTCTTTCACACGAGCCAGCAAGATGAATAATTGGTCGATCGGCTGGTTGGTGAAAAAGCAAATAAAGGTCCTTCGCCACTCCACGCAACTGTAACTTGGATATAAATTGAAATCTTTTTCATGTAGTGTGATCAGAGCCAGGAAACTTATTTCTAAAAAAAATTGTATCATTTAGTATCTGCTAAAGGAGAGACAACTCGAGAAGAGGATGCTCCATATATAGTTCCTGAGAATGGGATGCAATGGGAACTTGAATTGAAGCAACTCAGAATTGATTCGATTATTTGGACCCTGGAGAAATTAAAATTGCGTTGAATGGAGCAGACCTATATGTTGCCTATGAGCAGTTTGCTTGCAACCTTGAGAACTAATCATCTTGGTCCAGCTCATAAATAGTTAATTAATAATTTTGTACCATCTCTCAGTGGTTATTAGTGATGATGGTAGCTAGCTGCTAGACTTGAAGTTAAGATGGCTGCATTAGCAGTAGTTCACTATCGTAGTAAGTTTTCATCTAACTAGTAGGGCCGGATAAGAAACCGAAGTTGCTGGCCGGTATATAAATGTATGAGATAATTCCACTGCAAGTCCATTAACTATTCCTGAGTTGTCATCTAGGTCCGCTAACTTTAAAAACGGTCATTTAGGTCCACAATCTATTAAAGGGCAGCAGTGGAGGTCCACGCTCGTCCACGGATGCACTTTTCGCCAACGTGTCGCCGCCAGTGGACTAGATGTAGTTTTGGCGCTGGCAAATGCCTTGTCATTTTGCAATTTAGCCCTCCATCACCTCTGTTATGTACTGATCGAGTCATTTTGCTTGGTTGCAGTTGTACTGATAGTAGTAGTTACAGCTCTTGTAAAAATGTTTGATTCAGGCAATATAAACTGGCACTGAATGTGTATGCATGGACTTGTTGGGGTCTGAATGAATGAATATGCGAGTTCTAATTTGTCATTTCAAATAAAATCACACTATTGTCACCAACATCAGTTGTATTGCATAGATATCAGTTTTGGTCATACATGTTGTTCCAGAGACAACAATTGTATCACCTACTTCGGCCATATCCTACAGACCAAGTTTCAGGTGCTAGTTTTCCCTAAATATTTTACAGACCACCATTTCCATTCACAAAAGATGTATGCAGTGCATATAACTGCACAAAAGACAACTATCATCCACAAAATAATGGGCAGCCCCATCTTGGAGCTTGCTCATGTATGTCCAGATTAAGCCTTCTTCTTCTTGCCTGATGGTTCTATAGCCTTCTTCTTCTCCAGCTCCCTCTTCTTGGCTGATGGCTTTGACACCCTTCCAGACTTTGTAGCAGTGGTAAGTGGAACTTGCCTTGCTGATGGAAGGTTGGAGATGATGTAACCACTATCAGGCAAAGGAACATGAACTCTGTCTGACCTTGTGCATTGTGTGGCCTGGGAAAAATAGCAATCATTGAGTAAAATATTGAGTGAATTATTGTGAACTGATGCAACTACATACCTCTTGCTGTACTTGAGACACCATGGGACTAGTAAGCTGTGAGAGCAGTTGATGACTTGGCTGCTCATGTTGAATAGGAACCTCCTATAATTATTGAGCGAAATATTGAAGGTATGTTAAACTGCAAACATGTTAAATACAAATAGTAGGGATTGCCAAGTTGTTCACCTGTGTGATGACTAGTTCTTCACTAGGTCCAGAAGCTTCAGTGGGTTCTGAACTTGGAGCATACCGATCTTTAGTCTTGCGAATTGGTGGCAACCCAGCCTTCTTCCTTTCACAAGTAGTTATGTTGTGCCCAGTACCTAGACAATGGCTACAATGGATAATGACCCCATGCTTTGATAATTTCGGACCACTTCTCCCTTGGACCTCATGTGGTGTCTTCCTTCTTGCTTTTGGAGGCCTCCCAACTTTCTTCTCATAAGTTGGAGGTAGAACTTCAGAACCTCCCACATTGACCCACTTGCTCTTGTCATTGCATGGCCATACATTGTTCCCATATGCTGCACATGCTGCTCCAATGGAGTAGCAGAAGGGTAGCACTGACTCTTGTGGGATCCTTTCATGTCTTAAACAAGATATTGCATGGCTGCAAGGTATACCTGTCAAGTCCCACCTCCTACGGTCACAATGCCTAGCATTAATGTCCACATTGTATTGATGTTCTCTATCCATAACCTGGAATATGCCTTGACCAGCTGGCAGTACATAGCATGTATTAGCAAACTCAGCATTCTTTGCCACTTTCTTCCTAATCTTAGGACAAAAATCCATTCCTTGCCATTTGTCTGCAATTTCTTGTTGTTTATTGTAATGTCTAGTCATTAGTTGGCCCTTGATCCTCTGCAACATACTAAGAATTGGCAACTCTCTTGCTTCCAATATATACTTGTTGAACACTTCACAACTATTGTTCAGTAGAATGTCACATTTAGGATATTCACTAAAAAAGGCTCTTACCCATGTCTCTGGTGCTTTCTTCTCCAACCATGCATGTGCATCTTTGTTGAGAGTTTTCATCCTATCCATGTTAAGATTCCATCTCTCAACTGTGCTTGATCTAGCGCATGCCCAAAGCTGATCCTTGAGGTTTTCTCCCTTGAAGTGACCTTGGAAATTGGAATACAAATGCCTGACATAGAACCTATGCTCTGAATCAGGGAACACTTGTTGTACAGCCGGAATTAATCCCTGCAATTTCAAAAAGAATAGATGTTAAGAAATGAGACATCAAGTACAGAAACAAATAAATGTTAAGATAGTGAAGCTAATACCTTTTGCTTATCTGTCATGAAGGTCCATGGGTAGTTATTGTCAATTCCAAGATCTTCTTTTAATGTCTCCAAGAACCACTTCCAAGTTAGTAGTGATTCTACTTCTACCACAGCCATAGATATTGGAAAGATGCAATCATTTGGGTCAATTCCTACAGCTGCTAGCAAAATACCACCAAATTTTGTCTTCAGATGACAACCATCTAGGCATATTAATGGTCTGCATCCATTCACGAACCCCCTCTTGCATGCATCTAGAGATATGTATAGATGACTAAAACAACTATTCAATAGCTTCGTAGAATGAGCTACCTGGATTGGACCTCCTCAGCTCCTCACCATAGTCCCACAACATGTTGAATTGCTTGATCTCATCTCCATAGATGGACTTCATCGCTAATCTTCTAGCTCTAGAAAGTTTGCTCCTTGAAGGTGTTAGGTTCCACTCCAACTGAACTGTCCTTGCAAAATTAGTCAAGGTCATCTTCTCATCTGCTCTAAACTTGTCCATGCACTTCTCTGCAAGCCACTTTGTTGTACACCTTTTCAGAACCCACTTCTTGATACAATTGTGATCTCCAACATACCTCTTCACCAAGAAACAACCCAATCTTTTGTCCATAGAAGCATATAAAGTCCATGGGCAACCATCTGAACAAAAAGCTTCAATTCTTGTTCTATCATTTCTCGGCATAACTATTTCAACTCTATTTTTCAAACTGTACTCGGTAATTGCCTTTCTGAGCACTTCCACTGAAAGAAACTTCATCCCAATCTTGAATATTGGATTGTTAACATCCTCAGGCCTGAATGACGTCAAGTTCTTCCCAAGCTCACCTTCTTCATCTGATTCAGGCAACTCCAACTGTTCTTCATCTGTATCAATTTCATCCCAGCCTTCATCTTCTAAATTATTGCTTGCAAATCCCCTTTTCTCAAAAGCTTCATCTACATCATCATAGAATAGGTCATCATCATCTTCTTGTACTTCATAGTCTGAGTCATAAAAGTCGGGTCATCGTTATCTTCATCTCATTGTATCTGCGCATTAAGTCCGCCACCACTGCTTGTAGATTGCTATAGAACCCTAGTGTCTCACCTAGTTCCATGGGTATGTAATCAACCTTTCTTGGATTGATAACAATGTCTTCCAGATTAGTGTTGCCAACATGATAGTTATGATCGTAGTACAGGACAAAGGTCTTGACTTGATTTGTCAATTTCACCATGATAATAGTATCTTCATCAGAGTTAATAATGCGTAGACCATCTGACAAATCCTTCCCTGGTAAGAGCCAGTACACTTTCAAATGTTTACCTACCAACCCATAATCTAGCATCATTGTTATCTCTTCAATTCCCATGAAAGTCCATAACTCAGCTTTACAGTCATCAAAATAGTCCACCTTCTCATTCAGATAAGCACGATTTTGACCCAGGCCGTAGAAGAACCCACCATGATGTACCTCTATTGTAAAATTCGTAGAACCAACATGTAACATCCCAGAAATTTGGATGTTTATCCATGAGTGAATTTTCACAAAATTTTAAAAACCTTTTGATTGAACATGTGTGTCCCCAAATTTTATCCCACATTGCTAGCTCTCAACTCAAATTCCAAATAAAATAAAACCATATAAAAATTATTTTCAAATTAAGGTGTAATTGTGATTTGGATTTTCTTGGATTTTATTTGGAGTTCAAATTGTGTGGTGTTTGAATTTGAAAGTGATTCAAATTCAAACTTATACTTTATGCTATAATTCAAAACCTATTTTACCTAGCTAACCACTAACTTGGGCCGCAACCCAGTGGACAAAGTCCACTAGGGGCCCCTCAACCCTGCAGCCAAGCCAGCCCACCAAACCCGGAAACAAGGTCTGCTCGTCACCCCTCAACTCCCCGCACCAAACCAAGCCGCGCCTTCCTCCACCTTTCGCAGCCCACGAACCGGTAGGCCCGGCTTAGCACCAGCGAGGCCTGACCTCGTCCTTTCCTCTCACCGCTGACCGGATGTCGGGGAGAACTTTTCCTTTCTTCCTCGCCGTGACGCGAGCTCGATGGGCAGGCGCCTCGCGCCAGCCAGCTCCGCTTGATGCCCGCCACGCACCCCGTAAGCCAAGGATCGCCGCCATCCACTGTGTGCCCGGCGCGCACCTCCCTGCGAACCCTAGTCCTCGTGGTATAAAACCCCAGAGCCGCAGCCCCTCTTGTCCTCCCTGAAGCCGCCGCCACCAATGTGGAAGAGAAGAAGGGAGGAGAAGGAGTTGAGCTGCTTGGTAGGGAAGCGTCGCGAGGAGCCGAGGACGCCACCGCCACATCGCTTCGGAGCCGCTTGTTCATGCCGCACGCCGAGACGCGACACGCCGCCGCCGACCGGAGCACCACATGTCACCGAATGAAACTCGTGAAGCTCTCGGGAGTTCTACCGTCGCCGCGCCTTCTTCTTCAAGACGACCAAGTCGCCGCCCGAGAACCTCGACATCGAGCTGCTGCCACACACCGCCACTGACCACGATCTCGCCCCGCCTCGCGCGTGCTCCGGCTAAGTTTCCCACGTGAGCTTCACACCCCGAGCCATCCACTCGCCCGCCCGCTCGCCTGTTCCTCTGCTTTTCCATCGCGCCGTAGCCAACGCCGAGCGCGAAATGTCTATGTGGGAGCCGGCCTTCGAGCCATGCCTTTTGGCAGTACCGGCCGGCATGCGGCCGCTTGCCGACCGTGTTCATGGAATCATCACGCCGAGCTCCGCTCGCCGTTGCGCTCTACCCCGCACGCGCACCCGTGCTCGACGTTTTGTGCTAGAGGAACCACCGAGCGCCTGTGTCCCTTGCGCGCCTTCACAGCCTGCTGCGCCGCCGCAGCCCCGCGCACACTGCCGCTTCATGCTTGCCGCTCACTCACCTTTCGCGCGCCACCCATGGCCGGCGAACCAGCGAGGCAATACCCGTGCATGACACCGTCTCCACCGCGGCGACTCACCGCGTTGCCAGCAACGCCTTGCTCCGCCCGCGCCGGACCGCGCGCCGCCGTGTACTTGGACCTTGAACCGAACCCTTTTTTTGCCCCGCACTTGGAGAAGGAACGTGGCGCTACCGCCATCGCGCATCAGTGGGTCCGGAACGCTGAGCGCAACCAGGCTGGTCACGGACAGGGTTAACTTCTCCAAGGAGCGTTCAGACCGCTTCCTTGTTTGCGCCTCACCGCCTTGTGCCACAACCCGCATACCGCTCGCTTGCATCAAGCCGTAGCACGCGACGTACCCATCGTTAGTAACCCGGTCACGTATGATGGATGGTGAGCCTTGAGCAGAGACTGCTTCAAAGCATCGCAACCCCTGTAACCTAGCTACACGCCGTGGTTATCGTCAGAATGCCAAGACTTGCTCCACCGTGTTCCCGAACACATCTTGCTACATCACCATCCTTTATCGACCACGGTCGATCCTTTCCTT